>JAWWNH010000066.1:37662500-37667500 GCA_034641385.1 Darevskia mixta
GTCTATGCCCTGTTTGTGGGCTTCCCAGAAACATTTGATTTCCCACTTTGGGAAACAGGATGATGGGTGAAACAGGTTTTTGGTGGTACAATTCTTAAAAATAAAATACATAAGGCTCTAAGCAGTGCTATTTTTCTAGAAAAAGAGGTTCCAGAACTTGCCATGAGCACCTCCCTTCGTTCTCTTAGAATGGCAATGGTGCCCATATGAGAGGTGCTGAAACTGAGTTCTGGTGCATTCCAGCTGAAAAAAGCCCTGGCTCTAAGCAATTCACAAGTAGCACATTCTTACAAAAGTTCTGTAAAGTAGGACAATATCTCTATTTTCATTGAATATGTTGAGTGTGAGGGAGGGCCTAAAGGATGGCTTTAGGATGGCTGCCTAAAGCCTTCAAGCGAGTTTGTGTCTGAAGTGAGACTGGAACTGAGGATTTCACAATTTACACACAGCTAATTTATGCCTAAAGTTGCTGTGCCAGTTGTGACCTACAACTGAGGGATAGCAGAGGGATAATCTGGTCATTACCCCCACAGTCTGGTAATTAATCTGATCTAATGCTAATCTAATACAAGTGTTCCCTGTCATCAACAGTATCTGAACAAACTAAATTCAAAAAGCTGACAAAAAAGTTCCTCCCCCCCCCCACTGTGCTAAAAGTCCTCCAATGTTGGTGTCAGCCTAGTTTCTGGTGTTTTATCTCCTATATTCCAACACACACCCCATATTTAATGCAAATTACTTCACTTGTAACTTCAGTTCCTGCTATGTGCACCAACCATTGTTCATATTTCCCATAGTTTATTTATTTATTACACCTTTTAAGTAATAAATGAAGTTCTCCTAGCAGCACAACAGTAGGAACATAAGAAAATCATGTTTCTTTGATCTTCGTTTCTGCGGTAAAGTTTTGTTTATTAGGAATGTGCAAGCGATTCACCATGTGTAATGTATAGGATTAACTGCATATAAACTGCTTTGACTGTATATACAAGGTATTAGCAGGACATGAGGGAGTTGGCTGTCAGCTACCGTGTTTCCCCTATTTTAAGACACCGTCTTATATTTTTTTTCCCCTCAAGAAAACGCACTATGGCTTATTTTGAGGGGATGTCTTATTTTTATTACGTAAGCCCAGCCCAGCCTTTTCCTTGGCACCCTCCAGAACTGCGCCTATCACTATGGCTTATTTTCGGGGTACGGCTTATATTTCGCAAATGCGAAAAAATCCTGCTATGGCTTATTTTATGACTACGTCTTAAAATAGGGGAAACAGGGTACATTGTAAACAAAAACAACGAACTTTTCAAAGTGGGGTCCTGGTTATTCATACATACACAGAAAATTGAAATATTGTAGTTTTGATTGGTTAAGTGGACATTCTGCCCCAACCCATTGGACCAGAGGGGAGGGGAGATGAGAGGGGAGAATTCTACTCAGAAACCCATTTGGCTGGGATTCACCAGCCACTCTGAATGGGAAGAGAATTCCCAGCTGACAGCCTTTGAGGGAGTGAGGGAGCTCGGAAGCCAAAAGTCAGCAGGGAGAGTTGAGTTCCCGAGACAGCAGAGGATTGCTGGACCAGAGTCAGAACATTTGCAGGAGCTCTGAAGAAAAACGGAGCATGTCCAAAGGCAACTGAACAACTAGAGGACTTCAATATAGTCCCTCAGTGCTTGGAGTGGTGAGAGTTAATCAAGCTGGAATGACATAAGGCAACTGGCTATTGCTTTTGAATAGGGTGAAGAACTAAATCACTCAGAGCTGATTTTAAAGCCATAATAGTAAATGTCCTGATTTAAAGTTAACAGTGACCTGATAAGAGGATTTAAAGCAACAGGAGCCAAACTAAGTTTGACATAAAGTAACTGTTCAAGTTAGCATAACCATTTGATTTGTTTTTTATTTAAAAAGAAAACACATCTTAAGTTGTTTTGTTCATTTTTTTAAAAAAAGTTCTGGACTACTGAACTTATTTAAAATGTTTTAAATTGTTTTAAACTGCTTTTTAACTTGTACAGTGGTACCTCGGGTTAGAAACACTTCGGGTTACAGACTCCGCTAACCTGGAAGTACCGGTAGTACTTCGGGTTAAGAACTTTACCTCAGGATGAAAACAGAAATCGCATGCCAGCGGCGCCGCGGTGGTGGAAGGCACCATTATCTAAAGTGGTACCTCAGGTTAAGAACACTTTCATATTAAGAACGGACCTCCGGAATGAATTAAGTTCGTAACCAGAGGTACCACTGTATGTTCCTAAATTTAGGGGTTGTCCCCCCCAAAAAATAAGAGAGGTAAGATATGCCTGGGAAAAGACAAGCTGGGGAGAACAGGGGTGATCCCAGTCGTAGTGGTTCTTTGCAAGGGGAGGTATGGTGTGTCAGGGATCTAGAGCATGTATTCCTGGAATTAGGCAATTGGGACAGATTAGGGATTCTGCTGGTTTACCACCTGCTTTGCTGCTGATGGATCCAATGGGTTTCCAGATGGCTCTGGAGGAAGCCCTCTGGAACATCCTAATCGCTCAGGCTGTTGACACGATGGTACCTGAGTGCCATAGTTGTCAACTTTTTCCTTTTTCTGTGGGAAATTCCCTTATTCCGAATAGGATTCCTCACGAGAAAAGGGAAAGGTTGACAGCTATGCTGAGTGCCCTTTCCTGCTTGGCTTCCTGGTAGGCTTCAGAGCTTAGGGTGAGAAAACAAGCTGGGAACGTGAGTTTGCCTGCTCTTGATGGGCTTGCACTCCCTCTGAAGGAGCAGGTATGTAGTTTGGAGGTACTCCAGGATCCTTTGCTGTTGCTTGAAGCTCAGGTGGCCTTGAAGCTCAGCTGGTGGCACAGCTGTGCCCCTAACAAATTAATATAAATCCTACCAAAGGAAATACTCCAAATACTTTTTGAACAGAATTGCAATCTTCGGATGAAGGGTAGTATACAAAGCTAATAAATAAATAAATAAATAAATAAATAAATAAATAAATAAATAAATAACGATTACCAACTTTCAATGCAGCGAAAGTATTTGGAGTATTTCCTTTGGTAGGATTTATATTAATTTGTTACTGGTTTCAATACAACAATGCCAAACAATCTACATTTGGTGTTGTAGGACCAAATGAGATTGTTATGCAAATAGAAATCGAGTCTCCTGATGACTTGTTGCTTTAACAGCATGATTCTTAACATGCTTTGTTGTTGTTTAGTCGTTTAGTTGTGTCCGGCTCTTCGTGACCCCATGGACCAGAGCATGCCAGGCACTCCTGTCTTCCACTGCCTCCTGCAGTTTGGTCAGACTCATGTTGGTAGCTTCAAGAACACTGTCCAACCATCTCGTCCTCTGTCGTCCCCTTCTCCTTGTGCCCTCCATCTTTCCCAACATCAGGGTCTTTTCCAGGGAGTCTTCTCTTCTCATGAGGTGGCCAAAGTATTGGAGCCTCAGCTTCAGGATCTGTCCTTCCAGTGAGTACTCAGGGGTGATTTCCTTAAGAATGGATAGGTTTGATCTTCTTGCAGTCCATGGGACTCTCAAGAGTCTCCTCCAGCACCATAATTCAAAAGCATCAATTCTTCGGCGATCAGCCTTCTTTATGGTCCAGCTCTCACTTCCATACATCACTACTGGGAATACCATAGCTTTAACTACACGGACCTTTGTCGGCAAGGTGATGTCTCTGCTTTTTAAGATGCTGTCTAGGTTTGTCATTGCTTTTCTCCCAAGAAGCAGGCGTCTTTTAATTTTGTGACTGCTGTCATCATCTGAAGTGATCACGGAACCCAAGAAAGTAAAATCACTCACTGCCTCCATTTCTTCCCCTTCTATTTGCCAGGAAGTGATGGGACCAGTGGTTAACATGCTTACTCAGAAGTAAATCCAATTGAACTTAATACCTAGTAAATGTTTTTAGGATTGCAACTGAAATTCCTTTTACTACTAATTACAATTGTTTAAGCTGCTTTTATTGAAAATTACATTTGTGTTGACTTGAATTATAATAGATCTCTTTTGTGCATACACACTGCTGAGGAAGGATATCTATTATTCTACTAAATTTCACAGCAGCAAAGTTTCTCTCCTATTATTCTTAAACCTTACTGAATTTGAAAGAAAATTACACTGTTTGTCAAGCAATTAAGCCAAAGTGCAAATTTTAGGAGGAAGAGAAAGTTTAGTTCCATTTACACAGTCACTGGATATGAACCATAACTTTTACACATCCACATGACTTCTTCAATAGTCCCTTCTTCCAAAGGACGCAGAAGAATGGAAGAACAAAAGACCCCAAGATTTTAGTTTCACTCAAGTTAGCAAACTTAAACAAAACAGGAAAAAACAACCACTTAAAAATCTGTACATAAGATCAATCACATATCTTAATACAAAAAGAAATAGAAACTGTCACAGTCCACCAGCACCTGTATAACACAGTAAATTTCTGGCATTTATTCTTCCTTCCAGACAAAAGTCTCCTGGGCTCAAGACAGAGAAGTCCCTATAGGAAGTCCTCAAGCTGCAGTCCCAAAGTATTTATCAGGCAATCAACTAGACTAGTCTTTGGATTTCTGAGGGGTCATCATTCTATTTCAGATGATGAAAGAATGAACCTAGGCCCTGTTGCATGAAATTCATCTGGAGCATCTTTGCCTCTCAGGCAAGGTAATATGCCAATCTTTCAACCACTACTATAACCTATAGGTTGCAGTACAAGTCCAGATCTAATCAAGCATCTTCTACCTCTGTGCAATGGACAGATGTGCTGCAGTTATCAGAAGCATTAAAAATCCTTGAATTTCATGTCTAAATAACTATCTTCAAACGTATTTAAAAGAAACAACTAAGGGATGAAGTCTACCCATTCATTCAAAATTATTGGCATTTCTTGAGTGACTACTAACCAAAACTGACTTACTTTGGGGCACTCCTACTAGAGATGCATGCAAGTTCCTTTATTCTCACCTCCTTCCCAAAGCTGGGGAAGCGCTAACTAGGGTTTGGAAAGTAGG
>JAWWNH010000066.1:37672500-38217500 GCA_034641385.1 Darevskia mixta
ATGCAAAATACACATACACAAAAATGCACATACATTTTACCTAAACAGACCACTTCCACATTATTTTTTAACAACAATGTAGAATGAAGGATGGATTTTTAAAAATCTTAAATAAAAATAGAACCAGCAATATTCTGCATTTTCATTTACGTGATACAAACCTATAGGTTCTGATTCTTCAGGCAGGCAATTTAACAGCATTGTAACAAATTTTTAAAAGGTTAATAACAAATACCCAAATCTAAATTACTTCCCTCCAAACCTAAATCTAGTATATTTTGGACAATTTGTTGAAAAGAAACAGATAGGCTGTTGTTTAACAATCTCTTATTGATAATCACCAAATGTAATAAATCACTAATGCTAATTCAAGATCAACCAGTGTGCTTTCTAGAAGAATATTAAGGTTATGAGAAAAAATGAATCTTATGTACCTCAGAAAGGAGGTTTTCTAAAATATATTTAAGATATAGGGATATTTTCTGAGATAGATCCTGTTCCATTTAAAGGCATGTATTTATTTAAAAAAATGAGCTGCAGTATCCTCTGAATACCAGCATTATGTTTTTTAAAAAGCAAATTACAATACTCTAGTGAATAAAGCACTTTTTACTCCACAATAGATGACTAAACCTCACTCGCATTATGACAATCATTATTTTCTTGATGTTTTCATGTGTATTAATATACAATTTCATTTCATACAAAATTAGAAACTAGAAAACCCAAAATGCTGCCCTTATTTGTACATATTTTTCCCCAAATAAATATATGTACTTGGATGCCCTTAAATTCCCCAAGTAGAAAGGAATGTTTTCTACAGAACTGCTTATTTCCAGTAACCCACATCAGAGCTGACATATGAAAAATGGTGAAATTACTGAAGGTAGTCCAGCCTGAATAAGGACTACCTTATTAGTTCAGGTACTTGCATCTGCCTAATTTTCATATTAATCATGCACCCATCTTTCTCTGAAATAGGGCCATCATGCTTCATGTCAGAATTTAGCATGTAAGTAAAATTCATAGTGCTTCAAATCCCACTAGAAAATATTTGCCTGGTGTGAACTAATTTTATTATTCTTAACACACATCAGAGTTTTGAGGGTTGTTGTTTTTTAAATCAACCTTCTGGATGCAGAAAATTAACATATCTAATACCTGAAATTTTGCAATAACTTGGACACTGAAAAAAACCAAAACAACAGAGGCCTATTCTTATTTAAGAGGGATGCTACGCATTGTAATGCATCTATGTTATATATTTCTCATCAATTTTTACAGTTTCTACTGATTAAATATATATTGACTCATAAAGTATTACCATTATACCAATTGTCAGCAGATGCAGGAGTATGCCATTTAAATATTAACTATCATATAAAAATGGCAGCTTGATTGTGTAGAAGCAGTGATCTTGTGCTTGTTACTGCCACATTTCCCTAATGCATCAGAAGCAGTCACAAAAAAACACATTACCTTTCAAATATACCTGCTACTTTGCTAGCAATAAATTAAGTTACTGAAAATAACTTTTCCTTTAACCATAATTTTATTTATCTCTATAAGTTTCTTTTTAAACCAAACGAAACCTAACAATATGAATTGTCAGGTTGCACATATACTGTATAGTATATGGTTAAACAAGTGCTTCAGGTATTAGAAATTAAGTGTATTATCTGCATGTGAACAGAAACTGCATGTAGAAAGGGAAAATGCAAAGGAAAATATATGCAAACAAGACTGCTAACATTATATTTCTTATGCAATGCATATTATTTACTAAGGATCTGTTCCATTACAATATTTCTTTGTTTAAAAGGAAAAAAGAGAATGGTGTAAACTTGAAACATTATGTCAGAAACCTCAAGAAGCATCCTTTTGCACTAATACAAAGCAATCCCTTTCATATGTTCACTCTATTATTACAATGTATAGACACTTCATAGACCATTAGAAACATCTAGTAACTGATAGGTAATTGCTCATTTGCAGACTACAGTAATGTAAATCAGACAGAAGCTTACAGAAAAAACATACTTCTTTCCTAATGTAACATGTAGGACTAGCTGCTACTGTTCCGCTTATATTCCAAGCACATACCGGTAATTTTTAATGTAATTTCCCACCTTTTACTATTTAAAAAGCAACACAACATGGTGCATTTTAGGATATACTTCCAAGGCTTGTATAAGAATTTCAAAGCATATCAATTAAGATAGTTATTGCTGCAAATCAATATATTAAGGGATTAAAGTTACATCTCTCCCTAGATAGACATCTGTCATAATTATAAACATTTTGTGCTGTAGCAGAAAAGCTGCTTCTGGAAATCTTCACCATAAATAAACTAGGGGTAGATGGAGCTGTCTTCACTCTGGTCCACCCCTAAAAGCACTGATCATGGTGCAATCTTCCTCAAGCTCATTGGATGGGTGATGTAGCCAGTGTTTAAGCAAGTCCCATCAGGGACCACAGTGCCTACAATCTAAGCTCCTGTCCATCACTGTCCACCTACATTGGACATAAATCTGTCACCACCAAACGGCAAAAACTTATTGCACCTCTAAATTTGGGTAACTATAATACAAATGTCAGATTATCAGTTCTTTGAACTACGGTGTACATGCAGAACAGAAATTAATATTAAACTGTTTCACATTGCTATAAATTTACATGCTAAAAGATTGAAAAAAGTAATTGTTTTGACACTTATTGTAAAATCTTACATTTTGTTTATCTTTATGAAAAGAAAACTTAACACGAAATTAAATTCATTAATTATTAAAATGCCCAAACAGATGAAAGTAAATCAGCATTTTAAAATAAACACTTTTCTTCTCTTTCTAGATTTCTTTTAAAAAGGGAAGAGGAAGGAACCTTTCAATAAAAGAATAAATGTGCTATTTGCACATTCACCTTGAAGGTAAAATATTAATTACATTAACTGATTAACTAATAAATGTATTTTGTTTAATTACTGTAAGTACTAACAGACAACAGAACAATTGTAAACGTATGATGCATCTTGAAACCAACTATAGATTTAAGTAAAAGTCACTAAAGATAAGCCTCTTATGTTTACCAGGGAAAGATGATTTTTAAAAATGTTTTACCTCATTGGCCAGGTCCAATAATACAGGAGAAGCTGCATTTTTTATCACTCCATCAAGGTACCTAGACAATACAAAAATAAAATAATACAGTACTGCAGATTAAAAGAAAAGGTCAACACTGAAGTCTTAAGTGTTTCTCTTTCTCCTTCTCTGGAAAATTCCAGGAAAAAACTGATTGAAGAAAGTAAAGTTAGCTTAAAATATAAATATTTGCAAAACAGTTCCTGGTGACCAAACTCTACTATTGCTTCTCCTTCATGAGTAAATCAGAAAGATTTATGCCACATCATCATTAAAGTCCTACATTTGAGGTGCTGATTGTGGCTTTTGGATGGAGTAGTCTGAACGCTGGTCTCAGTGGGCAAAGTCAGGTATGAACCTGTAACGTGAGCTCACTTGAACTGCTTTGAGACTTCGAACTCTCTGAATTTCTACTCAGAGATGAGTTCCATTTAATTCAATGGTGTTTTCCTGGTTAAGTGTGTACAGGAAAATCCTGATTGTTATTATTTACCTCCTCCCATGAGCTACACCAGGCAGTATGACTTTTACAGGCAGTAATAATAATAATTTATTATTTGTACCCCGCCCATCTGGCTGGGTTTCCCCAGTCACTCTGGGCAGCTTTCAACAAAGATTAAAAATACATTAAAATGTCACACATTAAAAACTTCCCTAAATGTCAGGTAGTTGTTTATCTCTTTGACATCTGATGGGAGGGCGTTCCACAGGGCAGGCGCCACTACAGAAAGGCCCTCTGCCTGGTTCCCTGTAGCTTTGCTTCTCACAGTGAGGGAAGCGCCAGAAGGCCCTCGGCGCCCATCCTGCCCCCTAAAAGGGCCAACAATGGCACACATGGTCGTGTGCCAATCAAACATGTGCAAAATGGTCGCCACCTTTAGTTCATAAGCATGTTCTTGCAGGTTTGTCTTCTCAGATGGGGGACCCCATTACCCTACTTCACAAAGCACTTCACAAATATTTGAAAGCAATCTTTTGCTTTCTATAAAATAGGTATCTGTACCCAAGTCTTCATAATTCATAATTATAGTTTAAGATATATTGGCTTTGGTTCATGACATGATAGGCCAAACTATGGTCTACAGTTCATGGTTAGTGAGGAAAGCACTTAACCATGAGTCCTAGTTCAGACAACACGTCAAGCCAGGTTTAGCTCAGAGCAGTGCAGAAGCTAAAAGGACAGGGAAGAGTGAAACAGCTGTGAGCTCCTTCCCAAGAGCCCACATGTTCATGCGAACCTGGTAAGCAATAGTTTGGCTTACCCTGTCAGGTGAACCAGGACATGTGAATGGTAAATGTCCAAATTTTGGTGAACGCCAACAATCTCAGGTCAATTCTGTGAATGGCTCCAAGTGTATATATATTTCCCCACATTTCAGGCATGAACAAGTAAATGCTGACAGTCACAATGAGGGGGACTCACAACATTCACTGGGATATGAATTTCCATAAATTTATAAAATTAGTCAGAATTGCCAATATTCATTTTGCAAATGACACACCTAGAGAACTGTACTTTAATGGCTAAGATGATGATTAGCTCTTGGATAGTTGATGCAATGGAACCAGAGGTTGCACTTGTTGGTGGAAGACTCCCTTGAATGCAGTTCTACTCAGGATGCTTCCATTGGCAGAAAGGAGATGTTTAAGTTTCCCCTTGTTTCCTCAGAGCCATCTCCCATGCTGTTCCAGAGGATTTCCACAACCTTCCAGAGAAGGGTTTCTGGGTACATATGCACCTTCAAGGGGAGGGAAGTCAACAAATATTGCCTCTTTCCTCTTATTCAATCAGGGGGATTGTGATGCCAATAAAAGGTTTGATTATGATGAGTCAGGGGGATTTATCCATTGGACAGGAGTCCCTCTGTTTGCAGGAGGCAAAGTCTGAATCCAACCCAATTACAAGAGATTTCTTTTCCATTCAAGTCGTAGGTGCATTGGTGTTTAGGTCTGCAGCATCACCATTTCACCATCAAGAAGACCATTCACAGTGTGTATAGACATTAAAAAAAAAAAAAAGCACTGTCACATCACTGGCAGCTGCCATGGAAGCCAGCATGTGGGTGCAATGGAACATAGAAATGAAAGGTCAACCTCCAACAGAACCCACAAAAATGGTGACTGAAGTTGACTCACACAGGTGGTAGCCATTCTCTGCTTTTTTGAGAATCACAGGTAGGAAGAGTGCTGTTGTGTTCAGGTTCTGCTTCCAAGCTTGCCAGGGGCACCTGTTTGGGCACTGTGAAAACAGAGTGCTGGACTCGATGGGCCTTTGGCTGATCCAGCAGGGCTCTTCTAAGCAAGTAGTATGTGGAATAAGCTTCAGAACGCTATACCATGCTAGTCATTTTCTATGGGACGCGAGTGGCGCTGTGGTCTAAACCACCAAGCCTCTTGGGCTTGCCGATTGTAAAGTTGGCAGTTTGAAAGCATACCATCGCGAGTAGATCAATAGCAGCAACAGGAAGGTAAATGGTGTTTCCGTGTGTTCTGGCTTCCATCACAGTATCCCATTGAGCCAGAAGGGATTTAGTCATGCTGGCTACATGACTCGGAAAAGCTTTCTGGGGACAAACGCTGGCTCCCTTGGCCTGAAAGCGGAGATGAGCGCCACACCCCATTGTCAAATTTGACTGGACTTAAATGTCCAGGGGTCATTTACCTTACCATACATTCTATCATGTAGTATTTTACAACATCAGTTTCAAGAAGCTAAACAAGCAAGCCTTATTATTGTTGTCATTATTATTAGAATGAAAAAAGTGGTATAAGATACTGCTAGTTTTATTGGATTTTAATTGTTGTTGTTGTTGTTGTTACTATAACACTCTTTGGCCAAATATCACAATGTGGTTTACAGTATAATAATAAATACACAGTCAATTAAGTTGTCAAACCACCCTAGAGGCTCTTTATGAATTAAAATGCAGGGGAGAAATGGAAAACAAAATAAGAACTACAGGAAGAAGGATGCATATGCTGCAACATTAAGAGAAATTGGTGCATATGCCCTTACTGTGAAATCTAGATCTCTCGGTCTCTCTCTCATATGAAATATAAACCGCAGCACTTAAGGATATGCTCAAATGAGAATATTCAGAATCCGCATGTAGTCAAATGGGTGGCTATAGAGTTAATTATTCCATTGTTGGAAATAGTTGCCATTAAACTCACTGGGGACCAAACATATCTCCACCATGTTATGCATTTTACCCTGAACTTACTGACCTGTTATTCTCAGTCCATGCACCACATTCATGCTGACCCTGATATTTGCAGCACAGGTCAAAAAATGATCTAAGCAGCTTGCTTTTGGAATTCACATAATGAATGAAAAGAGAAAAGATAACTTAGATTTTTTTCTCTCCTAGAGCTCTAAAATCACAGTTAGTCTTGGGGGACAAAGCGACAGAGTACTTTAATGATAAATAAAGAAGACAGACTCCCAAATTAATATTTTATTGAATGAGAATTCTGCTTATTTTTATTTATCACTTACACAGCCACCTAAATAAATGAATTGAAGCATCATAGTTTATTAGCATAGTGCAAACGTATTTTACCTAATAAGTAACTTGCACCTTTCTTATTTAAAACCTTAATTAAATAAACATTAACAGTGCAATGTATATTTACTCAGAAGTAAATTCAACTATGTCCAGTGAAGCTTACTCTTGGGTAAGAGTAGACAGGATTGCAGCCTAAATATAATAAGGTTTCTTGGTGAAGTGATGCTCTGTAATGACCCCAGAGTTACAAATTATCGTGTTAAAGAAACAGTCAACAGACCATTGGATAATCTAGACAGAGGTCATTAAACAATTGTGTAGCAGCGAAATAATCCTCAGCTATGGTTTGTTTTCTGTAACCATGTTTTAATGTTAAGGACAAAGACTGGCCAGAAACCAGGATGCAAAACCATGATTTGAAATAGGTTTCCTTAAACCATTCTTAAACACTGTGGATTCACTTAATAAGCGCCATCAGTGGAAGCCCTGTGCAAGCAACAAGACTCTCCACCACCACATTGCATGTGCGGGAATTAGCTCGGGGGGGTGTGTGTGTCAGAAGAGCATGTGTGGGAAGAATAGGGGGATCATTCCACAATGCCTGCACAGAGAGAATGATTGGCAAAGTGCAGTGTTGAATTCCACTGTATACTGTATATGAACTGAACAAACGCCAGCCCTTAAATTTCTCTGCTTCCAAGATGACGAGCAGGTCTTGGCGGTGTCCCCCTACACACCCACCAAAGTTCAGTTAATGTACATTCAGAAACTTATCCAGGGAACCCTGACAGATCTATGGAAGTAATCGCTGTATTTAATGCGAACAAAGAACATGCGAACTTCAATATTCAAAACTGTAGTATGGAGGCTGGTTTGTCAGTGGATTGGAATAAGCTAATTTTTCACATGTGGCTCAGTGGTCCACAATAGAAGAACAAATATTAAGGTTGGAACCCACAAGTAAGAAATGAGGCTCTCAAATGACTTAGGGGGCTGGGAGTGACTTTTACCAGCTCCAGATGGTTCGCAGACTGTGGACCCTTGGGACAACAATTACTTGGCCATTGTACTCCATGTTCTGATAACTTCCAGACTGGATTATTGCAGTGTGCGGCACATGAGCCTGCGCTTGACGTATTCAGGAACTTCAACTGGTTCAAAATACAGTGCTAGCTTACTGGCAGGGGTTGCATTTAGATCTCAGTTAACCTCTATTTTAAAGCAGCTGCACTGGTTGCCACTTCATTTCCAGAGCCAATTCTAGGTGCTCACATTGGTGTGTAAAGTCCTAAATGCTCAGGTGGCAAATACCTAACAAACCTTCTCTACAGACTTTTGTTAAGATTGACAGAGGGGGCCCTGCTTGTTGTTCCATCTCCCTGAGAAGTGGTTCCCAGAGTGGTTTAACAATCAATCCTCCTCCACAGAGAATTCTGGGAATTTTAATTTTGTGAGAATAGGAGTAGCTGTTTTATCCGATACTCATTATGGCTCTGTTGGGGGGAACAGCAGAAGTTAGCCCTAGCACATCACTCCTCACCTCAGCTGCACTGCCACTGCAAGCTGAACTCACAGTATTTGCTGCAAGAGTTTTGGAGATTGATATGAGTCACAGGTCTAATGGGGGTGAGGGGATAGGTGGCTGTAATTATGCCTGCTATTAAAACAAACATTAAAATATAACTGCTAGCTTAAGTTAATGGATTTCATGATGTTAGGCTGGCAGTACCAATTTTTATGTTTGTTTCAAGGATGCTCTGTTAGTTTTAGAGTGGCTCCCCTCAATTTGTTTGTGATGCTTAGTGACAGAATTTTGATAAAATTTACTGCATTCTTTGTCCATAATTTTCCGATTATGATTGGGAGGATATTTGGTTTTGAAAAACCAGTATACAAAATAATAATAACAAAGAAAAACTGAGAATTTGGATAATAAAGAGTATTAAATTCACATATCTCGGTGAGAATTATCCCTGCTATTGATACACAAGATGAGACTGGCTACAATAGTTACCAGAGTGACTTGGGTGTTTTTAATAACATCTCTTGTGACATGTTTAAAAACAAACATTCTCACAGTTCTGGTATTAAGTATAATCAACATTACAAACCACATTTTATGCATAACATTTTAAAAACAAAAAAGTTACACTACATGATATTGTTCCCGTTTGATTCATGCATTATACAACATTTTACATAGTTTATGTAACAAGGACATCATAACACACAAGTCTATATAGTAACAAGACCCTGCTGATTAACTCTGGCTGATCTACTCACTATGTAATATTTTTTTCCTAATCTGGGAGCAACGAAATATAGCAGCTATAAGGAAGACATTAGAACCACTGTAGCTACTTTAATATGAGGCAACAGATTGTAAATGGAAGAGAGTATAGTACACTTTTGCTGGTTTTGGCATTGGTGAATATCTATTACATAATAGATTCATACGTGTAGTCAGCTTGGGCCAAGTTCTAAAATGCTTTTGTTTATTAGGATACTGTTAAATCATAAATATCAGACATCTATAATCATAGGTACAATCTCACTGTGCAGACTTTACACATGTCGGTCTATATAGTAAAATTTTAATTGCACATCTCTACGAGATATCAATACGCCCCGATTATGTGGCTGAGATGTCTATGTCAATAGAGCTACAGATAACATATAACAAGTTTCAATTACAATTTATTAACTCCAGGTGCACATAATCACGTAACAGTTTTATGAAATGACATATTAAAGGTTTATGCCTCCTTTAAAAGTAGTATTTGACATCATTGTTTCTAAAACAGGCACAGTCCCAAGCTGTAAATTCTCTATATATGGATGCCATTTTTCATTTAATAACAGAATAGCTAAAATTATAAATGTTTCTTACAATGTAGGCACACTTAACGTGGTAAATATATGTGTCACCAGTACTATTCATTAGACTAAGGAAAGCATGATACTTTGGGTGGAATTCAACGTAGTGGTAAGGAGATTGTTGCATCAACACAAGCATTTCTGTTTACTCAAAATAGCAACCTCCCCTTTCCTCCCCCACCCACAGTTTTGGGGGTTCTTAAGAGCAGATCTCGGAAAGGCATGGGGGGGGGACACAGGAGGAGGGAAGCCTCACTGTGGTGGCAGGGGTCTTTGTGCTAGCTTTCACTAAGAGAACCTGATAGTTAAATCTTCCCCTTAGCATGTAAAATAAAGAATATTCAAGGTTAAAATCCAGCAGCAAATTATGTGCACTTAAGCCTCATGGAAGTCAGTGGGACTTCCATATGCATAGCGGTGCAGTGAATTGTGGTCTAGAGGTATTCTCATGAAGTTGGCTAAGTGCCACTTATCCTGGAAAGCTTACTGGTAGACCTAAAACGGTAAGTCTTCTAACACAAGGATGCATGTTCTTTAAGAAATCACACAAAATGAAATTATGATCTGTAACATATTTTGGATAACAAATTAGCAAATTAGCTGTTAATGGTCCTAATTCATACCTTTGATAGTAAGCCTCGGTTGCCTCCGCAGTGTGATGTTTGGCATGTGTTCTTTTGATTAATTTCTTTAAAAGACAAACAACAGAGCTTTATGATATACCAAAAAGAAAGCCAGCATCAAACATGAATGCCCAAGAAAGCCCTGAAATCCTAGATTAATGCCTGGAAATTACCAGTATTTTTCATTTATTCATTGAATGAAACATCTTTTGACTGTACTGCAATACAGCATATATGTAAAAGGCAGTAAGGTCATAGTAATTGAATCTAAATAAGTTTGCTGAGGGTTGCAGAGGGCAGAGAAAAACTTGTTCTCTCTTTCAACCTTTATATTAATTTCCCTTCAAATCAATTCCACCCAAGTCCTCTGCACTCTGGTTTTACAATTCAATTGGCATTTTTAACCAGGAAGAACATTGCTTAAAAACAACTTATTTGAAAACTACAAAAAGTAATTCCATTGAGACTTGCCACTTGACTGACACCTGTCATCTCATGATAAATGACTCCATTTTCTGCCTCTCTTGCCTTCTGCCACTCCGGCAATGGTCATTTATCATCATCTCTGTCAGCCATGGAAAGCGGCACTGACAGTGCAAGTCAGCAAACATTTAGCACATGGAACCACGCAACACAGGGAAATTATTATTGTCAGAATAATAATGGTTTAGCATAATTTATTACAGGTCCACCAAATAAGCAAAGGCTAGATGTTATTAGACAGATGGATGGGTAGGCTTGGCAGCCATCCACTGAGACTCAGGCGGTGCTTGAAGTGGAAAGGGGAACATCCTCCAAACCAATCAGAAAGCTGGCAGTTCAATTACAAAGAAATAAAGGGACATTCATCATTCAATTAGGCACCTGTCAACCCTCACAAAGGAGAAAACTTCTAACCTGGTACTCCTGGGAGAAGATGCTCAGCAGAGTGGACTGCGATTGACTGGAACAAATAAAAGAAGGACAAAGTTAATTACTGGAGTGCACTGCAAAGAAACAAAAGAGAAAGGAGCTTCAAAGGTAGGCCTGCTGCCCTGTAATCTAACAGAACATGAAAACAAGTGTGGAAAAGTT
Source organism: Darevskia mixta (assembly GCA_034641385.1). Lineage (NCBI taxonomy): Eukaryota > Metazoa > Chordata > Lepidosauria > Squamata > Lacertidae > Darevskia > Darevskia mixta. The sequence continues at coordinate 37,683,721 of JAWWNH010000066.1, forward strand.
GTTCCAGATGAACACCTCAGACAAAGGCTTCCTACTGCTAGGTCAAGGAGAGAGTGAGAAAAAGAGTTTATGAGGAAGGGGCAAGGGGGGCAAAATGTAGCATGAGTTTCAAAGCAAATGGGCATCTTGCTTTGGTGATTCCTATCCACCTTTAGAACCCACAAAGTGGGGTATCTGTAGCATGTACTGAAGACAGGAAGGAAAACAAAGCAAATTTCCATTAGTAAGAGAGGGAGCTAAAATTCCATTAACGGTTGGAAACGTACTGATTGTTCATTGGCAACATATTGAAATTCATTTTGTTAGCAGAAAGGAAACCTCTTCAGTAGCTGTCTCATATTCAGGGAAGAAACTTAGCTCTCTGTCAGAAGAAGCATATGGGACCACTGTAACATTCCTACTAAAACTGATGTGCTTTGAAAATAGAAACTTTCACAGCAGGAAGCTGAGATTCCCTGGAGTCGGTCATTTCCAAAGGCTGCCATAAGCTTCATTCATTTAAAGCTCCACTCAATGTCAAACACCTGGCAATGAAGCAACCTGGAAAACATTCTCCCCAAGAGAGAATTTCTCTCTCTGAATAGCTAACATTTAAAAACGGGACAAGATTTTCCCCCTTCTCTCAAAAAAGGCAATCAATACCACACGGCTACTGTTTTCAATTGTCCTTTATGGATATATCTACCTCATCACATCTTGAACACAATTAATTACTTCTGATATATTTTACATCCAGATGCAACTTAAACAAATTACAGTTTCAATAAATTGACCCTGTAGTACAGAATGCACAATGAATAATTAACATTTTTTTCCTTTTACAAATGCGGTTTCTGAGTCTTATTACAATCAGCTCTAATATTCAGAAACTGCACACAGACGGCAGTCATACATTATAGTACAAAAAATGTTGAATTTAATTTGGCTTTCATGTTCCAGTGTGCTGAATGGAGAGATAATATTATCCCAAATGCATTTTGAACAGTAATATAACATTCTTGAATATTATCCTTATTCTATTAGTAATTAAAAACAGAACGTATTTGGAGATTTTATCAAAAGTCGAGCTGGAAATAAACCTAGATACACAAATGGATTTAGCCCTGCTCAGACTGCCCATTTAGAGTAGCAGGCGGATTCACTCTAGCAATTGGGAGAATCTTTCCTTCTCTGCCAGGTGGTTCCATTCTGCAACACCAGATTGCTCTACTGAACTTGTAGCATCAAAACCATGCCACACAGTCCTAAACAACCTCTTTGGTAACTCCCCTGCAATCAGCCATCATACTGCTCTTCCTAAGGCATCAACTCACAGTTCTATTCCTGCTTTTCTTTGGAGTAGATTGTACATGGTTTTGCATCTCAAATTTGTAGACTGCATATTCAGTCCAACTGTGTTCAAGTATTATTGCTCAAAGGAACAAAAACGATTCCCCTTTCTTCTTATGGAATAAGATAAATATTCCATATTTTAAGTATTTCTGTAAACATACAGGATAGCATTCAATGATTGATTTGGCTGCCTTTCAATACTGTGTACAGTTCTGGTTGCCCCACCTCAAAAAGGATATTGTGGAGTTGGAGAAGATTCAGAAAAGGGTAACCAACATGATCAAGGGGTTGGAGAAACTACCATATGAGGAAAAGGTTACAGCACCTAGGGCTTTTCAGTTTAGAGAAAAGATAAGAGGTGGCATGATAAAAGTGGCTAAATTATGTATGGTGTGGAGACAGTGGGCTGTGGTTCTTCCCAATAGGGTCCATTCCATCATCAAGAAAACCTGCAACTGACCAGCTATGCTCCATAGGCTGCGAAGTCTGTCTGTGAGTTCCCCAGCATTCTAGTTATTTTTAACCTGCTGTGTCCATTCTTATAATTTGTTTGCTGGGGTTTGGCATGTGTGCTTGCCAAACTCAAGGATTATTGTAATCTACCCCATTCCTAGGCCCTCTTGGGTTCAAGTTATCGGAGAATAAGATTCAGGGTAATAAAGAACTGAAAGGGCTCTGATCTCTGGAGAGGCAGGAAGATGTGGGCTGGTTTACCCCTCATTAATCTTAGAGGGATCTGGCGGGAAACACTGGGAGTGTTGTCTCAGAAACCCCCCTTTTTAGTATTTCCTTGAGCTGAGTGGGGAAGTGGTAGCAGCAATTATCAAGTACCGTAGTTAAAACACAACTGGCCTATGCTACAATGCAGTTGTGCAATGTAGGGTGTACACAGACTCTCTTAGCCTCCCCTTTCTATCAAAGTTTTGATGTTGGGTCATGATTTTTCACATCTTCCTGCCATTAAATCATTTAATATTAATAAAAATATTTAACAATGTTAACATTTTAAACACCAATAGCTAATTATGATGTATACAGGAAAATAGAAAATTCTTTCTTTGGGCATAGGCATAAATATATTTACAGTTATTCACAGAGAAGAGTCTGCTTAATTCTTTAACTGTCATTTAGGTTGCAATCATATGCCCACTGAAGTACTGGCTTCTGAGTAGACCTGTATAGGATTACTCTGTTAACTAGGTTGTCAGCCAGACTGAACTAATGCTAGCAGGCAACATTTGTTTCTTTCTTTGCAGGAAGAAATGAATTGGTAAAAAAAAAATGCAGTACAGAATTAAGAGAAGCATTTATTCATATAAACATTATGAAACCATTACATTTGTTCATGCTCAATGATATGAAAAAAACAAAATGTATGCTAGTAGTTTCCTCTGGCTTCACCCTGAATGAACTTGTCCCTTTAAAGAAACTGTTAGCAGATTTTTCCAGAGGTTCCTGCAGAGTGAAACCTTCAGAGCCTTTTGTACAGCCCAAGTGAAGCAACTGCAAACTGGATCCTTCTAGAGGCTGGGGGGAAACAGCTGGTGCAGGCAAGCTGTATAAACTCTTAGGCAATTTAGTCAGCAGCAGTAGTAGTGAAATAAGAATCCCCCACAGAAGGAAAGAACTAGACGGCCCTACCAAAAGAAAAGCATGCAGTAACAACCTGTAAAGTGTTTGGTGCTAATTATAGAGTAGAATCAATTAGACACGTTGAAGCTGATTTTATAGTGCCGTTTCAGCTGATGAAAGCAGACCCAAACTACTCTCCCTGCATTTACTATTTAAACTTCTATAATCTCTATGCACCTCTTTATTAGAAGATATGTTTGTTTAGCCTAGTACTAGACTATCAGGGCTTCTCTGGTAGCCCTTTAGATGCTGTGCTGACACTCTTTGCCTCTTGCAATTTCCTTTTCACCCTGCTCCATCATGCAAGAGGCCCTAACCCAATCCTGGTTCAGAAGGAGAATTTATACAGCAACGTCACTGGCTAATCTACGATCACTCGGTCATCTACGATTTGATTATGGATGTGGAGGCCGATCTGGTCTGTGTTACTGAGACATGGCCATTGGCATAATCGCCCCTGAGCGCCGTCTCCCGCTTCATGAAAGTGAAAGTCCTTATGCAGGGCTTCTCATGATTGGGCACATTAGGTAAATCCTGCCCGATTACCTAGTTGCAAAATGGTACTTCTGTATTACAGCAACCCCAAAGCCTGCAAACAGTCCAAATCAAAAGAATCTCATAACATCAAAACTACTGAGAGATTGTGAACAACTATCAGGGCCACACTCCCTCTGTAGAAGAAGAAGGAGGAGGAGGAGGAGGAGGAGTTTGGATTTGATATCTCGCTTTATCACTACCCGAAGGAGCCTCAAAGTGGCTAACATTCTCCTTTCCCTTCTTCCCCCACAACAACAAAAAAATGGAACGCTTCACGAATTTGCATGTCATTCTTGCACAGGGGCCATGCTAATCTTCTCTATATCGTTCCAGTTTTAGTGTATGTGCTACCGATTATCTGTAGAAGATAATCTATCATGACAATTAAAGAATGACCAACTATAGTATGAATGAACGTTGAGATACTTCTTAAAAAACCCTCAAGGAGTGCCTGGATATAAATAGTCATATTTTCCTTTGCATAGTCAACACGGAAGCCAAGCTGTATATGCAGTGCTCTTGATTGTACAATACTACCACAAACACTGTAAGATAAAATACCTGTAATTGTGTATTTAGAATACTCTTTCTTGTGTAAGTTAAAAGAATGAAATCCAAGGCAAGAAAACAAAAGTTGTAATGCATCCTCACTCTCTAGTTTGTGTTCAATAAAAACTAGAAAAATGTATGTGACAACCTGATGCTTATCTCATGTAGTACAAGGACAGCTTTATGATAAAACTCAGGCGGGGGGACTACTTGAGAAGAGTCATCATTCCTATGACCTTGACACTCAAGTTGGTCTAACAACTTATATACAATTTAGTGACGTGTGAGAACAGATGATGGTGCAATGCATAGAAATGGCAACATTTAAAATTCATAGTAGCACAAGGCCATTACTTTTCCCACTGGGCCACTTGAACTTTAATACTGTCTGACCTGGTTGGCCAATACTTTCTAACACTAGACAGAGGGAAATTGCCAGCAGAAGATAAGGCTCAAATGATTTTTCATTTAAAAACATTAACAAGATACTGTAAAATTGAGGGATCTGTTCTTCCTGAAGAAACTTCATTCTCCCATCGCCCATGTCTTAAGATTGAGTGCATTTTAAATCTGAAGCTTTTAAAAATTACATTTAAATATGAAGAATAAATACAATGCTATGGATCCACGAGGAGGCTGCGCTAATGACTTGATGCAGCTATTTGTCTGAAAATATAGGAAAGCATTTGCACTTTTTTTTTGTTTTAATGTTCTCAACCACTTTGGAAGATTTAATGACATTCCATATGAATTCTATTTATTCATGTGATAGTGAATATTTGGACACTATACTAAATGTGTAGTTTTTAGAGAGAAGAAAGAGCCAGACTTATTTGTCCCTTCATTGCACACTTCCCAGGAAGGTCTTTAGAGGGGTGTATGGCCTTTCTGGTCATGGATACGTAACCCTGTACAACTGAATCAGGTGCAAAATTTGTATTCCAAGCTATAAAGATTCATAAACAACTTTCCCTCATTTTGTTTTAATTTTGGCATAATCTTGTGTAAATTTGTCACAATGGTGAATGTATCATTATTGGGCTCTCGTTTGTTTGTTTAGTTTCTTTCCTCCTCATCATATGGAATCAAGTATTTGTTTGCGGGATTTGAAAGTCTGTGTACTATTAAGATATGTGAGCTTGAGAATAAAAACAATGTTGACTTCACAAAGCTTTAAGTAGGAGCGAACATGTAAGAAAGGTGTTTTCATGTGCAATTAATATGCAACAACTGAAACCGGAACCAAACATCCAGCCATTATAGCAATGTAACTGTTAACTAAAACATAAGGGTTCTAACTGCAGTGATTAAAAAAAAGTCCCCTCTTTCTGCTGAGAGGCATGAACTTTGAGTTAAGGGGGGATTGCTTAGAAAGAGGAAGAGTAAAGTGGCACATCAACATATTATTATTTGATTTCTTACCTGCCCTTTACCAATGTGGCTGTTCCAGATACAATTCTACTCATACTGTATCACTGGGAGGAGAGTGCTTCTAAAAATGGGCAGGGCTTATTCAATAGTTGGAGGTTTATCTGCTTCTCAGTGGATGATACATGGCACCACTACATAATGTAACCAGTAAATAACATCTGCCATGCATAGCCATATCAACAATACATTCAGTCATATCATAATTTCAAACAGCTAGTCAACTAAATCATGCGATAAAAAGCTGCTCTTAGCTATCAATAATAATAGGATTGGTATCATTGTTACAAAAGGCTTCACGGGTGGGTTGTTTGTTGTGTATCAGTAATGGCAGTGGTTTTCAACCAGTGTGCCATGGCACCCTGGGGTGCCTTGAATGATGGTCGGTGGTGCTGTGGGTAACACTGGCCGCAGTCCTTTTCCTTCTCTTCCTCCTCTTGATGCCCTCTCGCGTCTCTGCCTCCCAAAGCCTTGCATGGCTTTTTTCTTGCAGCAGCCCTGGCTGGCTGGCTGGGGGGTGCTGGTTGCAGGAGCTGAGGCAGCCTCTGAATAAGCAATCAAGCAGGCGAAGGAGCCCAGCCTGCCAGCCCTTGCTGTTGGGAATGGACAGACAAGTGGGAGACCGGGCAGGCAGGCACTACGCTGGCCTTTCTTGTGCTTGCTGTGTGCAAGGCCTGCCTGGGTGCTGAGCACCCAGTGCTGAAGGGGAGCCTTTCTATCATGCAGGCCTGACAGCACCCACTGATTCCTCCCAAAGTAAGGTGCTGGCCTCACGTTCACCTTTGGGCAGTCTGTTGGGCCACTAAGGCTGGGAGCATCCTCTTCTCCCAGGCCCCTGTGGGCAGTGTGAGGAGGCACCTCTCTTTGGGGCGGAGAAGGGCAGCTCAGAGACCTGGGGCAGCAGCAGTGGCTGCCCAGAGAACTCCCAAGGTGAGGAGGCTGAGGGAAAACTCCATAAGGGAGGGTGTTTGAAAAAACATTGAGAGACTGCCAGCTCTGCAAGCAATGGATGACATAACTGGGATCCTGAGCCCCACGGGGGTGCCGCAGAAAGAATGTCGTTGGTCAAGGGACCTGTGGACTCAAAAAGGTTGAAAACCACTGAGTTATGGCATTTCTCTGGCTCTCTGCTTTCCTAAATGTAACAAGGCCATGTGGTAATTCCCCCCATAGCTTCAGAATATAAAGCCATTTGAGAAGTATATTTCTGCTTTTACTGTATTTTTATCGAGCACTATTGATTTATATTTTTGTTTAACATAATAGGAAAGTACATCCTTGTAAAAGTATATGTGAAATTCTTACACCAGTATCAGGTGCTTTAATTTGCATTTGGTTCATTTTCCTGTAACACCCCAACTTTTAAAAAAGCTGGGGGGAGGGAATCTCCCACACATGGTGCTACCACTTGGTTATAGGTAATATAATCAAATTTAGAAAGTGGTAAATTAAGTGTGTTATTTACAAGCAATTAATTACAAAAAAACAGGCAGGTAGCTTTCATTATGTTGATTACTGTTAATGACATTGGCCTCATGCAGCTACTGTCTTTAGCATTTACATAAACCACGTGTTAAGTGCATGTGGTACTTGACAGCTGTATTCAGGTCATAAATCACACAAAGACCCAAAGTTTTAATGGTATAATTATACACAGTTTATTCTGTAACACTTTGTATTTTACTAGTTACCTGTGGAAAATGACAGGTTTTGCTGCACAGCCTCAACAAAACTCAAAACAAGTATTTCATTTGCTGTATACAGTCTTGTAGTTAACAACTTGCCTGGCAGTCATACATAAATGGCCACTAATTACATGCAGGTAAGTGAGTGAACTGGTGACTAAGGAGTAGATTGCCTCATCTCTCCTCTGCCAGCCTACTTGGTTTCCATACTAGCAGCACAGGAAGGAAAGACTTATTCCACAGTTGGTATGGAAATATATTGGGCTAAGTGGGGTGGGGGCATAGATCACCCTCTCTTATTCCAGACTATTGGGTAGAATTGATTAAGATATTTCTATGCCACCCTTCACCAAAAATCGTCACAGGCTTGTTTACAACAAAATAACACATACAATACAGAAGAACAATAACAGCAGCTTAACTCAGAAATGAAGGGACGCGGGTGGCGCTGTGGGTTAAACCACTGAGCCTAGGGCTTGCCAATCAGAAGATTGGCGGTTCGAATCCCCATGACGGTCGGAGCTCCCATTGCTTGGTCCCTGCTCCTGCCAACCTAGCAGTTCGAAAGCACATCAAAGTGCAAATAAGTACCACTCCGGCGGGAAGGTAAACGGCCTTTCTGTGCGCTGCTCTGGTTCGCCAGAAGCGGCTTAGTCATGCTGGCCACATGACCCGGAAGCTGTACGCTGGCTCCCTCGGCCAGTAAAGCGAGATGAGTGCCGCAACCTCAGAGTCGTCCACGACTGGACCCAACGGTCAGGGGTCCCTTTACCTTTTTAACTTAGAAATGGCTTCACCTACCAGTTTCTAAAAACTTGACAAAAAAGTGAATGTATAAGTGGTGTATAAGTGAATATAAAGTGGTGTCAAAACACACTTTGATGAGGTCACAATTTACTAGCCTTGTGTCACTACCCCTGCATTCAGCAGTGATCTGGATAAAGTAAGAGATAGGTCTGGTCATGGCACAGAGCCGATTGTGGAAGGCAGGGAGACCACTGCACCTGAGGCAGTTGAACAGGAACTCACAGAGGAACCTCCCAGACCACCAGGGCCTACAGGGCCAGAGCCTGGATCATCACAAGCACCCTCCCCTGACCAGATGCCTTCCACCACATATTACCAGTCCAGCAGCACTAGGAGTGCAACAGCAGGGAGGCATAAAAGGCCTTGGTCTGCTCCCAACATTTGTTGGAGCAAGTTGCTCACTTGGAGCTGTCCGTGGTCTAGCAACCTTCGACCAGCCCTGCCACCATCCTTGCTGCTTTCTCCATGAGTTTCTTATTAGCAGTAGTAGCTCTTGCCATTACTATGGTTTTCCCAGTAGTAATGTACGGAAGTGAGAGCTGGACCATAAAGAAGGCTGATCGCCGAAGAATTGATGCTTTTGAATTATGGTGCTGGAGGAGACTCTTGAGAGTCCCATGGACTGCAAGAAGATCAAACCTATCCATTCTTAAAGAAATCAACCCTGAGTGCTCATTAGAAGGACAGATCCTGAAGTTGAGGCTCCAGTACTTTGGCCACCTCATGAGAAGAGAAGACTCCCTAGAAAAGACCCTGATGTTGGGAAGGATTGAGGGCACAGGGAGAAGGGGACGACAGAAGATGAGATGGTTGGACAGTGTTCTCGAAGCTACTAACATGAGTTTGGCCAAACTGTGAGAGGCAGTGAAGGATAGGCGTGCCTGGCGTGCTCTGGTCCATGGGGTCACGAAGAGTCGGACACGACTGAACGACTGAACAACAACAGCTCTTGCCAGCTAATTTAGAAAGCTTCGTGAGCCTGTCAGGTGATAGTCCAGCAGGAATGGGAAAAGCTAGATTTGCAAAAATTGCCTAGCCTAGACAAATGTTAAGGGTATAAAAGCCATACCCACTCTAAAAATTCAGGAAGCCTTTTATTTCTTGTACAGCACACCCAGTCCTTGCTATAACTATAGTTGGGGGGAAACTTTTGCTCAAGTTTAATTGGAAATGAGATGTTGACAGAATGCAGGGAACTAGTCTGACATATCTATGATCAATAAACGAATGGACATGAGCCTAAATCTTTTCAACATTGCAGTTTTTGTTGAGACGTGGCTATCTATGAAAATCCCAGTATGACTGGGTATCATGGCTAAGATCACCACGGATAAGATCACTGCTACAGTACATAGTTGAGCTGGGAATACATATGCTATTGATTATTTTATTAAATTTATTCCTTATTAAAATAGTGAATTCAAACAGGGAAAAAAGATAGGGCACCCAAGTTAAAATTTAATTTGAAATGGACCCATTGGCAGTTTTAATTTTATTTTTAAGTTTTTCCCACCTCACATTTATATGAATATACCTGTTGGTTTTCTCTTCCATAAGTTGATTTAAATTTGTAATTTCTTAAAGTGCCTAACTTGTGGGTTGGTCTATGCATGAAAATTGTAACTTCAGAAAAAGAATTTATGTTTTAAATGAAACTGATGGCTATGTCATGTTAATGTTAGATCATACCTAGCTAAAGAAAGTGGGAGTAGGGACAACAATAAACCATCAATGGAAAATAAGAATAATACTGTCCACGAACTTCTTTTTTTTAAATTAAAAGTCATGGTCTGCAAGATTTTTCTCAGACTTTTAAAATGAGCAGTCAAACATTTTGCACAAGCAGAATATCCTAGTAGAGAAACAGGGGCAACATATACTTTATTGATAATAAATTTATCACCGAAAAACACTCCATTTCTCTCAATCTCAAGTTGAGAGTTTGTCAACATTGTGACATGGTGACTTTTTATTAAAGTAAATGCCACTGTTGGGTATGTGAGTCTGCATAACTATCAACATTTTGGGGTGCAATAAGCCATTTTAAATTTTGTTAACACACCTTATTCCACTAAATAACTATGAATAAATGTATAATCTGTTACCTGGAGAGAGGGAGAAAAAAAAGCAGGAGGTCTCTCTAGCCACCTAATCACCATATCAATGACACATGCCACAACAGAGAGGCACTAGTTTATTTGATTGATCATGGTAGATAAACTCCAAATAACAGAGAAATTAACAAATGCTTGACATTTGCTCAACATCCATTATTCTGACACTGCTTTCAGAATTTCAAAGCCTGGGAGTATGCTTAATCAACATTCATATTCCCAAGTGAGCTACAGGCACCATATTGCGCCCCGCCTTAGTACTGATGAAAACTGCATATTGGCCATTTCCAAAGTGTTCTGGGACTCCACGCGGGGCCCCTTCTCTCTTGTTCCTGTTCTGCAGTTTTTCTTTTAAACACTTCCAAGACAAAAGCATCTGCCAGTTTTTCTCTCTGGGGATGTATGCAAAATGAATTTAACAGTTTTAAGGCCAGAGAAACCCTCACATCTAAATTCATTCATAGGACAGAAAAGGGCCTAAGAGGCCTCTCCAGGGACAAAACCCTGCTGAAATTTTCCACAACAGTGGGAGCTTTATAAAATCTAAGTCCAGACAATTTCCAATTCAAATGCCCAGCATAGCATGACCTTTGTCAGATCTAAGAGCCCTGGATGCACCCACTTTTTCTTCTTCTAACTAGCACAGACATTAGACAGGGCACTACAGCTAAGCAAGAGGCTCAATATTTGCATGCTCTTCCATTGTGAAAATTTAACAGTGACAGCACTGTGTCGAATTCTTTTCCCTTTAGAACTTTAACTCCATAGGAGGGGCATAGCTGACAGATGACTCTCCAACATATGTGTTATGTACACTGCACAGCTGAGGAACCTTGAATCAATGTCATAGCATCTCAGAGATGACCTACACCTTTCTGCCCATTGTGTGTGTGTGTGTGTGTGTGTGTGTGTGTGTTGGGGGGGGGGCACAATAGAAATCACCCAACCTAAAAAAAGACAACAAAATATTAACAATTTATAGTCATTAGCCTGCATACACAGCAGTTCCACATAAATTGTATAAATGTTCTACACAAAGTAATTTATCAGATATGACACATTGCACATCATATTGTATTATTTAATATGCTTACTAAAATTTCATGGATCAAACGCTACTCTTGAAAGAACACAAAAGGCACTGAAAAATATTTCTTCATCATCCATGATTTATTTTGATTACCTTTTACAGCTACATGATAAAGTGGAACTTGAAAAATTACAAGGTTACGGTTTACACAGCTTTGCTTCATATACTAAACATAACAAACGACTCCATGTCTGGTAGTATTTTACCTGCACTTAGTATTCAGCAATACACAAGAAAACCTCTTAGTTTGGCACTCAATATTTAAATAGTGTGTAACAACAAATATCCTGACTCTTTAAAGACGAGTGAGAGTTTCAGTCTGATTCTATGCATTTATAAACAAGTCCCAGTCAATTCAATAGGATTTACTTCCTAGTAAATTGCATATCATAGAATTGTATGGTTGGAAGGGACCTCAAGAGTCATCTAGTCCATGCTATGATGGCTACAGATTAAAGCTACAGACTAGTTCTCCAGTTCACCAATTTTCTTGCAATGTTACATCCAATTAGGCTTAAAAAATTACTTAAGTCTATCTAGCTTAAAAATGGTGCAGACAATGTACAAACAGCATATCACTTCAGTACTTGCCTGCTCCCTGCTGTTGTTCCTCATTTACCCATTATTAAACAAAATGGCTTAGATCCAGAGAAGTGCCAGTGGAAGGAGGCTGCCAAAAGTTAAATTATCTGTCCTCTCCTCTCTCCACCATCTCCTGCCCACTGCAAAGTTTCCTGAGGGTTGAGGACCAAATTTGAATGGTGTGGACAGTGGAGCCTGGCACTGAGGGGAAAAATGTATGGTCCTCATTCAGTTATGTTATATGCTACTGTGCAGTACATCTTTTATGGATTTTCTTTTCTCTGTACCAGGAAAGGTCCTAGAAAAGATAATTAAACTTGATTTCAGTAAGGCGTTTGACAAAGTCTCCCGTAATATTCTTTCAGACAAGCTGGGGAAATGTGAACTGGATGAGATACTTGTTACATGGATTTGTAGCTGGTTTACTGACCAAACCCAAAAAGTGCTCACTCGTGGTTCCTCATCATCCTGGGGAAAAATTGGCAAGTGGGATGCCACAGCATCCTGTCCAGTGTACTGTGCTATCTGGATGTCCTTCCTCTGTCTAGGTGCACAAAGTTGAGCACTCCAGCCACAGTTCACCACTGAGAAAGCTGAAAGGCGGTATGTACTATACAGAGCCCCTATCTTCTTCAACAGCTCCCTCGTATTAAGAGTGTTCTCACACACCGGACATACTGAAACACCATACATGTGTGGCACCACAAAAAATTGCCCATGTAACCAATGAAAGAACACCTTTTGATAATGCTATTCAAGTTTTTGAAAGTAAGAGCATCAAGGAAGTTTTGTATACTGTTTTTTTAATTTTTTAAATTAAATTTATATACTTTTCTTCATCTGAAGATCTCAGGGTGGTTTGCATAAGAGGAGTTAACAGCTTAACTGTAAAGTACCATTTAGTCCTGATATATATTGAATCTCAATACTGCATTAAGACAGCTAGTGAGTCAAATATCCTCTAGGTATCTAGTTCATGTAGCGGCCTATAGATGCTGTTGGTTTCCAACTCCCATCAGCTCCAATTGATATTTTTAATATATTAAGCAGTACAGAAATTAAAGTAAATTATTTATTAACAACAACAATGAAGTCCAACAACATCTGAAGGGCCCCACATTAGTTACCCCTGCTATAGAGAAATAAGATGGACCATGGCTCAGTGGTAGAGCATCTGCTCTGCATGCAGAATATTCAAAGTACAGTCTCTAGATAGGGGTAGGAAGGAGCACTGTCTGAAACCCTGGAGAATCAGTCAGCAAGTGTAGACAGGTGTTTAGCCAGATGGACCAATTGTCTGATTCTGTATAATGCAGCTTCCCATGTTCCTAAGAAAAGCCTTGTTAGATCACACCAAAGAGCTTGTGTTCTCTAGGACTACTATTTTATATTTTATTCTTCATGTTGATCATGGCATTCTCACAGGTAACATAATAGTGGTGGTCTCCCTTATTATTTGTTTTCTAGAGGTAAACTGCTATTTAATACAGATATTTCATTTTAAGCTATCATTATAGATATGATAGATGTAGAAAAAGGATGAGAAACATGTGGCCCTCCAGATACTGATGGGCTATAGCTAGAAATAAGCACTGCTGGCCACCAAGACCACCTGAGCCTCCTGTTCGATCCAGGAATATCCCCAAGTTGCATACCTGCTCCTTCCAATCCCATACACAACAGACTCTTTCCATCTCCTGGACTTGAAAACTTGGAACACACAACACAGCTGTCTTTTCAGGATTCAGCTTCAGTTTATTTAGTCAAATACAGCATATCACTGCCTTCAAGCACTAGTCTACTAACTCATCCACCTCTCCTGATTTAGATGGAACAGAGAGGTGGAAATGAGTGTCACCCACATATTGGTGACACATCACTCAAAATATCCAAATGGATGTGGTGGACGTGTGATAGGATTAAGGTTTTTTTGGGAAATGATTTATAACGAGTTTAAAAAGATGCTGAAATATACATTTCCCAAGAAACCAGAGGCGTTTCTGATTGGACTGATGGAAGAGGAAATAAAAAAAAAAAGACCAGAGACTATTTATGTACGCGACCACCGCAGCAAGGATATTGGTTGCCCACAGGTGGAAATCACAAGAAGTACCGACATTAGAGGACTGGCAGCAAAAAATGATGGATTATGCCGAATTGGCAAAGATGACGGGCAAGGTTAGGAACCAAGACGACCGGAAGTTCGTGAACGAGTGGAGTAAATTTATAGATTATTTAAAAGAAAACTGTATAAGTTTAAAAACACTAACAGGACTGTTGTAATTCCTACGGTATGTTGTGAGAGGCAAACAATCTCTGACTGAAAGCAGAGAAGGAAGATAAAATAGGTCAGAGATTGGGGAATAATAAAAGCGTTAGGGATGACAAAGATCTGAAAACCGTTGAAAGGAGGGAGGGAAGTCGTGTCTCGGCAGAGAAACAAGTTTAATGTGTGTAATATAATGTGATGGAAATTTGAGTATAAATGTAACAAGAAACTAATAAAAATCAGTTTAAAAAAAACCAAAATATCCAAATGGCTCCCGAAGCTCACAGTGCCTTCAGATAGATGTTACATAGCATGGGGGATAAGATGGAAACTTGTGAGACACCACAGGATAGCTCCTATAGCACCAGACAGCGGTCCCCATAACTAATTTATGGAAATAGTCCTGCAAATAGGAGCAGAATCCCAACCCCACTACCCTGAGCCACTCCAGAAGGATACCATGGTCAATGGTATCAAACATCAAAAGGTCAAGAATAATGAGTGGGGTTGCATGACATTGCACTCCCCTCATCTTTCTCCCAGCAAATGTCACGAACCAGGGCAATTAAGCATGCTTGCGACTGGACACTTCTGGGTCCAGGAAGGTTCTCCACCTGCTCTGCTCAAATGAAGCATTAAACACTCCCCAGTCCCACCCAGTTAATCCCCTACATCTAGCTTTAAGAAGGCCAAGGTAGGTAGGTGGTTTAACTTAAGTACGTTAATTTCAGTAAGTATAAAACTCAGAATAAAACTTAGATGGCCCTAATCCTTACATTCCTGGAAGCCTGTGCAAGATAAACAGACAAGGTCAGATACAATCTTATCTTTTTACTGGTTGAGAGGGGAAAATAATAATACAGTGGTACCTCGGGTTACGAGCTTATCGGTAATTCATTCCGAAGGTCCGTTCTTAACCCAAAACCGTTCTTAACCTGAGGCGCGCTTTTGCTAATGGGGCCTCCTGCTGCTACCGCGCCGCCAGCACGCGATTCCCGTTCTCATCCTGGGGCAAAGTTCATAACCCGAGGTACTACTTCCGGGTTACTGGAGTTTGTAACCCAAAGCGTTTGTAACCCGAGGTACCATTGTAGATCAATGGTAACCACCAACCATGGTCAAAGGCTATCTAGGAGATGAGCACACTATTCCTAGTTAACATTGGTTGACCGTGACATCTGGATAAAATTGCCATTAACTATGGTTCACCCCTAGTTAGCAGGAACCAAAGAATCAAAGATTCATAAATCAATGTAAAGAATAGTTAGTTGTAAGCAGGAGGGAATGCAAAAGAACTGAAGAGCAGCAGTCAAGAGTCCGATAAAGCCGAGGTCAAACAGTCCAGGTCAGAAGCCAGTCGAAGTCAGGCAGTCGCACAGGGGTCAAGAGTAGCCGAAGTCGGTTCAAGCCAGAAGTCAGGAAGCCGAGGTCATGATTAAGCCACAAGTTAGAAAGCCAAAGTCACAAAGCCGAGGTCAGGAGGAAGCCAGAAGTCAGGAAGCTGAAGACACGAACACAGGAACCAGGAACAGGACGAGCAAGAACAACCACGTGCTCCAGCAAAGCAGTTGCAGGTGCTGGTGAATGGAGCAGCTGGCCTTCCTTAAGTAGCCGGCTCACGCCTCTTACGAGCTGCAGCTGCCTCTAATTGTTCCCTACGTCTCTCAGCTCTACGTTCTACAGCTGAGAAGGGAGGAGGGGAGGGGGCCAGCCGGCTCCTCTCCTCACAAGGGCCTGATTCTGGCTCGACTTCTTCTTCCTCCTGTCCAGGTGTTTCCACCTCCCTATCTGATTCTTTCTCTTCTGAGGAGTGCTGCCACCAGTCTTCTTCAGGCAAGAATCCCTCCATTTCTCCGGACTCTTCCGTGGTTGCTGCTTCGCCTAGGGGGGCTTGCCACCACTCCTGCTCATCTGGTGCAACCCTGACAATAGGTAGGCAAATATTTGTTTCTCTTGTATCTGCAGAAACTATTGCCCAGTGCAGAGACAATATTTTAACATATATTTATAATGGCTTTTCCATTCCGTAATTTTAATATTTTAAATAAAGATTATCAATTAACAATAAACATAGAGCTTCAAGTCTCAATATGGCTACAAAGAAAAGATAAAAGATTGAACCCAGATTAGACATGATTAGACTATCTGAAATTTAATGAGACTTTAGTAATGACAAACCAAAGCCCCACTGATTTCAATATTTCTACTCCAAGTACATTATATTTTCTTTGAATCTAGTCTAACCATGATAACATCTGGATTCAACCCATTGAATTTCCCAGTTTTGATTCAGATACAGGCATCTAGTGGAATGCCATTCAATTGGTAACAAGAAAAATAAACTTAAAACCAAACTTCTAATGGTTTTCTAATTTAACATTGCTATTGTTTTCTTGCTTTAAAAGTGGCCACTTTATTCACTAAATAAATCCTTAAAAAACAAACAATTACAAAAAAGAAAATCAATGCCAAAATAAAAGAGCATATATAACTTTCATTTTATTTAGTGATGTAATAAGCTTGGGGACGTATATCAGGACCAAGAGAGTCATGGTCATTAATTTAGGCAATAAATCATAGGCCTTGCCAACAATGACAGCAAACAGATGCTAACAAGGAAATGTATTATTTAATATTGCCATGTATTATAAAAATGTAAGCATGTTTAAGACATGTCTTAATTTTTTTATAATAATATGCATTTAATACATTACTGCTTTGACACGTGCAAGAATCAAATTTATAAGGTTCATTCTGCAAATGCATCCTGTTTTATAAGTATGGAGGGTATTCCAAGTTTCTCTTTTAAAAAAAGAAGCAAGGGGAAAAGCCTTTAAAATTGTAACTTGTAATGGTGTCTGATTTATCACTCACATTTTGTAATAAATATTGTTAGGGGCAACATAAACTTTGAAAAGTAATGCTTTCCGAGAACAAGGAGAACTCAATATTCTCAATATCCAATTCAGGTTGCAATATTTAAACAGTCCAAATATCAACGTTCCTGCCAGACTAAGAATCTTCCTACATTGAAAAAGGTTATTACAGAGGAGGTTTGTAGTTGATTAACTTGCTTATATTTAATCCAAGCAACCAGTTTGTTTACATATTTATTTTTGTTTTTCCATGCATGCAATGGTAATCTCATTGATTTCAACAGAACTTTAAAAAAAAAGGTAAAGGACCCCTGACAGTTAAGTTCAGTCACGAACTCTGGGGCTGTGGCGCTCATCTCGCTTTACTGGCCGAGGGAACCGACGTTTGTCCGCAGACAGTTTTTCGGGTCATGTGGTCAGCATGACTAAGCCGCTTCTGGCAAAACCAGAGCAGCACACAGAAACCCCATTTATCTTCCCGCCGGAGCGGTACCTATTTATCTACTTGCACTTTAGACATGCTTTCAAACTGCTAGGTTGGCAGGAGCTGGGACTGAGCAGCAAGAGCTCACCCCGTCGCAGGAATTTGAACCGCCGACCTTCCGATCAGCAAGCCCTAGGCTCAGTTTAGACCTTATATAAGTTAATATGTTTAAGCTTACCATCTAAATTCTCTTGCTGATATTCTTTGGGGGGGATGTATAAATATAAAACCTGTCCAAATTTACTCACCTTCCCAAATATGAAAACAGGCAAGATTGGGTTTCTTAGTTTGACAAACTGTACTAATTTTGTACATGAGATGACTAACTGCAGAATGGCATCAAGATTTGCCTTTTCTGTATTCATCTTTGAAATCTCCTTGCAGGGTATCTCTATACAAAATGATCTAGCAGGCAGAGCATATTGTATTATGGAGCACACATTATTATTTTTAGTTTAACAAGGTAACACGCTAATCCAATGAACAGTGTTTTTGTTTATACATGGTTTTATTTAACTTTACCTTTCAATCAACTCTTGTATGTCCCAGCTGTCTTTCTTGGAAGTGCTACAGTCAACGCTTTAGAACACTTGAGGAAGCACTGATCAGAGTATGGAAACGAAATTTTCTTCATTAAATCTACTGAAGCAGATATTAAAAATGCATTTAATATACTGGGGATGGTTGGTGGGCATCAGAGAGTGTGACAGGCCAGTTACTGATGAGCTGCCGTCAGACGGCCTTCTCAGCAGGAATCTGTGTCTAAGGCTGCTGAAGGACAGCAATATCTTCCCTTGTGTGTAAGCTCTATTCATCTCCCAAGTATTTACTAAATCACAGGCCTCTGCACACAAACCCGGCGTTTCAGCGCATGCTAACAAATGATGGATGGTCCAGTCAATTCGTTATGTCCTGAAAGCGTGATTTCCTGCCATTCCAAATCATCAAACCTCTAGAGCTTTCAGAGCTGATCAGTCCTAGAGAATATATTTTGCAGGCTCTATTAAAGGAGTAGAGGTTGTTACCATTAAAGTCTCTAACTTTTTCCTGCTGGCTGGAAAGAATGAATGAAAGGGGGGGAAATAGCCTTGGCATTCTAGGTAAAGAAGCCAGTGTTCCATTTAACACCAACAGTTGTTAAACTAGGAATGTGGGAGAACTATATACATTGCAAGTAGATTCAGTTATGAAGAAATTGTAAATATTCTTTTGTTATGCTAAACATTTAGATAACATTTGATCAACAAAACATGAAATCCTTACTGTGAAACCAAGGAGTCACCTATGGGCTTTAAAAAAATAATAATGATATAACGAGTATTGCTTTCTTAACAAATACTTATGAAGAGATCCATTTTGTAATTATAAATATGAGCAAAATAGATGTCTTAACCTATATTACATTACTTGTAACATCTACAATAAATAATGCTCTTCCGGTAGATCAGAATGTACTACATAAGTGCAAGAGTCTACACGCTCTAAACTGGTAGGTTTACATACAAACACACACCTGTGTCTACTCCACTAATTCTTAATTTTAAGCAAATGAAAGGAGCACACACACATTCACTTATACAATACTTTGCCACCATTTTCTATTGTAAATAGATTTGTCTGCTACTTTGCTATCAGTTTATGTAGATGTACATTTGGTACAGCAGCAGACGAGCCCATTCCAGATAAACAAAGCAACAGCATCAAGGAACCTAACATTTCTATTTCTTTGCTTACTTACTAGGTAGGTCCCAGCCAGATCTACTAAAACCCTCCCTATTTTGCCCTGCCATTCACCTCAACCTTGACCCAAAGATTAAACTCACTTTTATTGCACACAAAGGTCATCTGTATTAGGTCAACATTCAAAGTCCCTTGTCAACTAAGGTTGATATATTCCAACCTTTCCTACTCTAATGCATCAAATTTTTCATGGTGAGGTCATATGCAGCAGACAGTATATTCAGCAATTTATTGTGCCATTGTAATTTAGCACAGAGTATGATTGTCCAAAAAGCTGTCACATGAATAAAATTTTCGCCACAATATGCTGAATCCCATAACCCTGCAAAGCTAACAAATCTGGCCCTGCATGCAGACTCCATAAAGAGCTGTCCCTGAACTGTAATGCAAAAATTACAACTGTTATATTGAAGTCTGCAGGTATGGTAGAGTACGTATAATAGAATTTAAAAAAATATGGCAGCCAAATACCAATAATCACATACGGACAGTGTTAAATCCCAACCTCCTACCGGTAGTGTTCTTGGCCTTTTAAATCAGAAGGCATCTATCTCGATTATGGCACCAAGGTTGCTTAAGGTTGAATTATTTGTAATAATAATTAGAATGGGTTATGTCTATCCAAAACAATATATGTGCAGGGGAAATG
This sequence comes from Darevskia mixta, assembly GCA_034641385.1. Classification (NCBI taxonomy): domain Eukaryota; kingdom Metazoa; phylum Chordata; class Lepidosauria; order Squamata; family Lacertidae; genus Darevskia; species Darevskia mixta. The sequence continues at coordinate 37,703,495 of JAWWNH010000066.1, forward strand.
CTATACACAAAGGAAGGTAGATAAAATCATATTTGTTTATAGATTTATATACCACCAACTCATACAATATAAAACAATGGTGTATAAGAGGATATAAAATAAGGCATAAAAAACTATAAAAACAGTACAAAATTATTAAAATTACTGGAAAATAAAAAAATGTGAACAGTTGCACAGGTCTGTCCACATAAAAAGGTCTTCAAAGGGATGCCTGAAAAAGAAATATACTATGGCAACAGGCCCGTGACCCTTACCCAGGGTGAGAGTCTGAAAGAGGGAAAGATGTTTTGGTGGTGTTCACCCTGAGTGAGACAGGGGAAGGAGTGTTGCAGTGGTATTGCAATCTTCCACCTGACAGTGTGGGATGCACCTACTACTGGGCCTTAGTCTATTTTTTCTGGCCATAATTTACAAGCTGCATATAGTAAAATCAGATGATGGTGCTAGGATGTGTCTGTGTGGGCAGGGAGGAGGGAGTTACAAAGATGCTGCCCCAATTTTAGTGGTGGTGGTTGTGGAAGGGATAGTCAGAGTGGAGGGGTTGACCACCATCTGGAGTGGAGACCTAGATACTTGGCCTAGACTGAGGCTCCCATTCCTCCAGAAGTTACTGGTAGCTTATCTGTTAAGCCCTCTGGTTTGTTGGTGCTGTTATCTGAAAAACAGACTGGAGAGTTTCAAGTCACCCAGCTTCATTCCAAAAAAGCCTAGAAATTAATAGCAATCAGGAAACTGTAATGACTAGTTGATTTTAAATTTGTATATGGTTTTTATTGTAAGGTTTTAGGTATGACTGTTGTAAACTGCTCCAATATTTTTTTATGAATGGGGGTATAGAAATATTTTAATTAATTCATTAACCAAACACAACAAATGCAAATTGAAGATGACCTAAAACTACCCAATTTAAGGGAGGGCTTCTTCAATAATTGTCTAATCAATTCCTCTTTTAATTAAAATACACTCAAACATAAAAATTGCCTTGATGAATGCCCATTTAGTCCAGTATTCTGTTTTCATGGTCTCCTACCAAAAACCAATGTGAAGCCTACAAGCAAAAGATAAGTACAGTGGTACCTTGGTTCAAAACGCCTTGGTGCTCAAACAACTTGGAACCCAAACACTGCAAACCTGGAAGTAAGTGTTCTAGTTTGCGAACTTTTTTTGGAAGTTGAATGTGCTCCGTTTTAAGTGTTACGCTTCCGATTTGAGTGTCACACTTCCGTTTGGAGTGTTACACTTCCGATTTGAGTGCCACATTTCCGTTTGGAGTGTTACACTGAGGTCTGTCAGTTTTTGCTATTTAGTTTGCATTTTTGCGGCTCTTTTTTGTTTTGTTTTTGTGACTGTGTGGAACCCAGTTCAGCTACTGATTGATGATTGTGTGACTGCAGTACAGTACATTGTTTATTGCTTTCACTTTATGGATCAATGGTCTTGTTAGTAAAATTCATGTTAAACTACTGTTTTAGGGGTTGTTTTTAAAAGTGTGGAATGGATTAATCCATTTTGCATTACTTTCTATGGGAAAGCGCACCTTCGTTTTGGAACGCTTTGGTTTTAGAACAGACTTCCAGAATGGATTAAGTTTGAGGACCAAGGTACCACTGTACAAGAGCACTTTCCTGCTTGCAATCTACAGCAACTAGTATTCAGCGGCATACTTGCCTCTAAGACAGGAGGTAGTATTTAGTCATCATGAATTGCAGTCATTGATAGGCTTATCATCCATTAATTTGTCTAATTGCATTTTAAATCTATCTAAATTGGTGGCCATCATTACAATTTATGGAAGTAAATTCCAGTTTCGCTATGCACTGTGTGTAAAGAGGAATTAACCACTATGACTTCATCAGGAGCATGATGGGAGTCCAGACAGCTCCCTCTGGAAGCCCATGTACCATTGTACCAAGCCTATTTCCTTCTCAATTACCTGGCAAAACACGCCTGGAGCCTGGCTAATTTCTAATGCTGCCCAGCAAACTTAGGTTTACCAGTATCCTTGGTACCTTGTATGCTGCTGTTGCAGCATAAAAGGTCCCACTGGGGATGAAAACCTCCAATGAGATATTCCACTTCTTATTGCTGCCACTGCCAGGCCAATTGGAATTGGAAAAAGTGTGTGTGTGTGTGTGTGTGTGTGTGTGTGTGTGTGTGTGTGAACACGGCAACTAGCAGTATATTCCTAGAATATAGTTTACACTGTCTATAGTCCTATGTTGCCAAGACTTTTAGAATTATTTAAAAATGTATTCTCACTGAAATAATTTAAAATGAGTTGCTATTGCAATTCACATTATAACCATACTGTAACTTTTTCAGGCTTTTAGTGATTAGGATCATGTTCCACGGTCACAGTTCATTTGCCAGCTTAGTTCAATGTACCTTGAAGAGCAAGTAACATTTTACTTATTAGCTTTTCCTATAAATGCTATTGGCAAAACAAACTATATAATATAGCTTTCATAAATGATGGCATTCAGCAGAAGGACTAGTAAGTAGGACAGTGCCTTTTTAAAATAGTTTGCTCAAGCAGCCACATATAATCACAATGATTTCAACTGAAGCACTGCCACTAAGTGGTGTTCAGAATCTTGGTAAGATTTACAAGCAACTTCAGACAAATACCGTAAATGCCAAGATTAAGGAGAGCTATGAAACTGCATCAAAAATACTGTGATAAGTGGTGACATTGTATAAGGCAGCATTTGTGGCTGTGTGAATGGGAAGCCATGGGTTGCTTCCTTGCTGGAGTCTAGCCTGATGGAAATGTTGTAAGCCAGTGTAATATAGTAGATAGAATGTTGGCCTTGGAGACTTGGTTTCAAATCCACTCAGCCATGGCACTCACTGGGTGGCCTTGAACAAATCTTCATCTCTGAGCCCAACATATATCACATGCTTGTTTTACAATAAAATAGAATACCACTGTAAGCTGCTCTGACATGCTGTTGCAAAACATGCTGTTGTTTACAGAAGACACTCTGATCCTGCTCACAAGGGGTGGTAGAGTGGGTTACCACTTCCTTCCTTTCCCCTTCAGTGCCACCGCCCATGCTATTTCAGAGAGTTATCCAACACTTGAAGTATTTTTTCAGAAAACATAGGTAGTTGAAGGTGGGGGGAAAATCACCTCCTATTCCCCACTGCTTGTAGGAGTGTCCAGTTGGCAGAGAAAACCACACATTGTGATTATGTCTGTGTCCAACCACATGTATATATTCTTGCACAATTAATGTACTCAAAGAGATGCTTTTGGGGTTATTATTCTGTGAAGATAGGTTCTAAGCAGTTTACAAGTATAAAACCAATTACAAAACACACATAATTAAAATAAATGATAAAACAATTCCATCAAAACATTAAAATAAGCATTCACAATTAAAATGTGCAACACAAAAGAGCATGTTAAAACAACACAACAATTAGAAGAGCAAAAACAGCAATTAAAACGAGTAAAGCATAAAGTTCAAATCAGAAAATCAGGCAAATGCTTGTCTAAACAGGTCCAAAAAACAGAAATAGCAATGAGATCTCTCATGTTTTAGCAGCGAGAGCATCCCACAACACTGGTGTCATCAGTGAAAAAGACCACCTCTGTGTTACCACAAGCCCAAACTCATTAGGCTGTGGCAAAACTAACTGGGTTCCATTTGATGTACTTAATGTCCTTACCAGGCAATTGAGGGGGAGTCTTTGAGATAACCTGGTCCAGGGTTATTTAGGGCTTCATATTTAAGTAACAGAACCTCAAGTGTCCCAGTGGTTAATAGGCAGCCAATGCAGATCCCTTAGCCTAGCGTGCTATGTGCCCAATAAGGAGCTACTACTGTACAATCCACTCCAGTACTTTGCCAAGAAAACTCCATGGACATAAAAAAGGAGAAGCTTTGAGAAGAAAGTGAGAGTTTTCAAGGCATGCTCTGGTTCATGGGGCCACGGAGAGTCAAACACGACTAAGACGACTAAACAACAACAACAACTGTACTCACTGCCTGGACCGTGGCAGCCTGCACCAGCTGCAGCCTTCAGATCACCCAGAAGGGAAACCCCACAAAAATCACATTACAATAGCTTTAATGTGACTACAGGGCTTATTGTCTATTAGACTATTGTCTATTAGATTAACTATGACTATTGAGGTTTTTAGTATGTCTAACAAAAAGAAGTATTAAATATTATCTGGTAAAGGCAATAGTTCAACAAATGAAGATGAAGGCTTAATTTTGTACATTATAACAGCTTGGATTTACTTTCCTGTGACATGCTAACCCCGAGTGACTCTCCAGAGTTTTAGGTAGTCATACCTGAAGATGCCAGGTCCAGGGATTGAACCTAGAACCTTTTGCATAAAAAGCATGTGCTCTACTACCAAGTTTAATTTCTTCCCCTGGTATATGGCACAATCAATTATGAACAGCTCCTTTGCAATTCCTATTCATATCAATGAGCTTACACAGGAACACTTATTATTGAATTCCACCCATAATGATTATATATGGCACAATCATAGAGGGCAGAATAAAAGGCTATCGGTTTTTTTTTGAATTCTGCTTATTCTTGCATCTCTTTCTTCAGTGGTACCTCTGGTTAAGTACTTAATTCATTCCGGAGGTCTGTTCTTAACCTGAAACTGTTCTTAACCTGAAGCACCACTTTAGCTAATGGGGCCTCCTGCTGCCGCTGCGCCGCCAGAGCACAATTTCTGTTCTTATCCTGAAGAAGCAAAGTTCTTAACCTGAAGCATTATTTCTGGGTTAGCGGAGTTCTTAACCTGAAGCGTATGTAACCTGAAGCGTATGTAGCCTGAGGTACCACTGTATATTATAATTTCAGTATGGGCCAATGGAACAGTTCCATACAGCAAAGATTTACTGCAAACCTTGTTTCTAGGACAAACCAAGACTGACTGCAACTCACAACACATTCTTCTACACTACTCCAGAATAATTTGTTTAGAAATGGAAGCCTGTTTACTCCATTTAAAGACACATATAAGTATTGAAATGCATCTTTTTAATGCAGCATATACTATCAGGGGTTAATGCTCAACACTGCAGCTATCTGTTACATTCTACTAGTATCATTTTTGTTTTCTTTTTTCTTTGAGAAAGGCTCTTTCCTTAGCCTGTTCCACGAAGTTGTACTTTGTCTGACAGTTTAAATATCAGCATCAGTTTCATCTCATCAGAAGCTCTAGATGGAAAAGTTCTGCCTATGCTGAATTGTCCCAAGAAGCTTCAAGATTAATTTGATTTAAAAGGCTTCAGGAGCTTTCAAAGGAGAGTTGGTGGTTTCAGGCCATTTCCTAATGGACAGCTGCATCTATCATAAAACCATCAGGATTTCTACCATTATTGGCAATTTCTCATCCACATACAGATACAATATTTTCATTTTAGAGTCTAGGCATATTGGAGAAGAGATATATTCAAGATAGAACTGTATATTTCCACACAGTTCCAGCTTCATGAATGGATGCACGTTACCAAGAAAATGCACAGAAAATTCCTTAAACCATTCATGATTTCCTCCCCTTTAAGTTATATCATAATCTGAAAACAGTTTGTCTATTAACTGAAGATTTCATTAATTATATGAATTTAGTAACATATTTTAATAAATGTGCTAATTATCAAAATCTCAATAGCTGAGAATTTTTCAGGCCAAACACTGGCAATTTCTGTGACATATGGGATAGTTCACAACTCTGAACAAGAAAAACAATATTTAATTTTTAGCACAGGTCATATTTTAATATTTTTTCCACTTTTAATCTAGAATATAGATGACTTCAAAGATAATACATTCAGATCAGTATACTGCAAGATCCAGGGTTGGAAGACAGATTGCCATGCCTTAAGCTGAGCACTTTCAGCTTCAGTTACCTGTTCCGTTGCTAAAAGGAAAACCATAGTGCTTCTGTTTGGAAATACAGAATAGATGCTAGTATTGGTTACTACTACAAACTGGGAGGGAAATACAGTAAGCCTACAACTTACATTTAACTTGTGCACATTCAGCTTTATGTGTGTGGGGAAAAATATTAAATATTAAGGAAGCTGCAATGCTTGACTTTGGTATTTCCACCCACCATTGAACCCAATGTGTTTGGGTTTAGGTAGGCCCACGTAAGTTGTAGGCTTACTGTACCTATTTAATTTTTATTCATGTCTGACACAGGGATGAGGCATCCAGTATATTCAATATTGTAATTTAATGCAATCAGAATTATGATGAGATATCTGCTTTTAGCATGAGACTATTTGGAACAACAACAAAGCACCGCTGCATTTTAAAGACTAGCAAAATTTATTGTGATAGAAACTTTTGTTTGACAGAGCTCACTTCATCAAGTACATGGTCACCTGAATGGAGATATACTTCACAGAGAGAAGAATTATTATTTTTTAAACTTTGCAAAGCAAGGTCTAAAGATCAAGCAAGACAAGGGGAAGCAGTTACATCTTTTATACTACCAAGCTGAACTTTCCCAGTTTGTTCTGACTGTCTCAGAACTGGGACCATTTGTTCTCTTCATATCAACAGTACACCTATGTGTGACCCACATGTGTACTTCAACATAATTATGATTGACTCATGTTTCTTCAGCTTCAGTTACCTAACACTACTCCTATATGGGAGATATAGTGATGATATCATTATCTAAGTCCATCAGAACACCAGTTATTTCCACTGCACCATTAACCTGAGTCCTAAACAGTCCATACAAGTCCACTTTCTGAACACCGCAGTACAACAATGTGAAATGCATATAAACCTTACATTAGAAACAAACTGACCACCATACCTATCCGTGCACTTCCCAACTACCCTCTGGAGCTCATATCACTATCTACTGCCTACAACAAGTCCTTTAATATGCATCTAATATGCATCTTAAAACTACAGTACTCATAAGGTGATGTAAATATTCAAATCAACAGTGCCAAACAAGTACCTACTGGTCACCAAATACAGGACAGCTGCAACAGAGAAAGCATTAGGCCATGATTTGTTGTCAACTACAGCTCTCAGCTAAAAGCTCTCCAGCATATCACCAAGGTTCTAAAGTGCGTTCTAGATTAACCAGCTCTCTCACAGGACTTGGTGTGAGGGTCATAGCTCAGTGCGAAAGCCCACGCCTTGCAAGCTGAAGGCCCAAAATTCAATCCCTGACATCTTCAGCTATGACTGGGAATGTCCCTTCTGAAACCCACGAGAGCTGGTGCCAGTCAGCATCCACAATAATACATGGATCAATGGCCTGACTTGGTGTTAGGCAACTTTCCTATGCCCCTATGTAGCTGTCCTTGGTTATAAGCGCAAGATTCAGCGCCGAGGGCCTTCTGGCGGTTCCCTCACTGAGAGAAGTGAGGTTACAGGGAACCAGGCAGAGGGCCTTCTTGGTGGTGGTGCCCGCCCTGTGGAACGCCCTCCCATCAGATGTCAAGGAAATAAACTGACTATCTGACTTTTAGAAGACATCTGAAGGCAGCCCTGTTTAGGGAAGCTTTATAATGTTTGATTCTATTTTTAATATTCTGTTGGGAGCTGCCCAGAGTGGCTGGGGAAACCCAGCCAGATGGTCAGGGTATAAATTATTATTATTATTATTATTATTGTTGTTGTTGTTGTTGTTGTTGTTGTTGTTGTTGTTGTTGTTGTTGTTGTTAAGAGCCCCACAGAAGAAGAAGAGTTTGGATTTGATATCCCGCTTTATCACTACCCTAAGGAGTCTCAAAGCGGCTAACATTCTCCTTTCCCTTCCTCCCCCTCAACAAACACTCTGTGAGGTGAGTGGGGCTGAGAGACTTCAAAGAAGCGTGACTAGCCCAAGGTCACCCAGCAGCTGCATGTGGAGGAGCGGAGACGCGAACCCGGTTCACCAGATTACGAGACTAACACTCTTAACCACACCACACTGGCTCTCTCCCCTCAATCATCAACAATGGGCCAGCCAACCAAGGTATAAACCCTAGTGCCAATTCTGTTGCTTTATTTTATTATTTAAAGACATAACATAAACTCAGCTTACCGAAATTTATCCAATTATATAAAACAGCTCAAGTAACAGTGAAAACAGTTTTTTTTAATTAAAACTGATTCTTGTAAACTGTTTAGGTGTTTATCGCTGTGTCCAATACTCTAACCCAGGCTTCCTCAACCTCGGCCCTCCAGAAGTTTTTGGCCTACAACTCCCATGATCCCTAACTAGCAAGACCAGTGGTCAGGGATGCTGGGAATTGTAGTCTCAAAACATCTGGAGAGCCGAGGTTGAGGAAACCTGCTGCTCTAACCTCTGCAGGTGATCTACTCCTTTTTTCCACTTTGCGGTGTATTATTTGAATTGGAGAGAAGCAACAGGTAGGAAACAAGCAAAAAGGAAAGAACATGTGGTGGAAAGCAGCTACTTTACGTTGCCCACTCCGGTGCCTAATGCACAGGGTCCACGCACAACTTTGGAAAGCTTTGTACCCGGCAATCAATTAAACACCATTAATTACGATCCACTTCAGGTCTCTGAGAAGGCAGGCATTACATTGCAAAAAAAGAAGTTCGGGACTTTTGCAGCCAAGTCGAACCCCAGGAATGCTCAGCTCAAACGGAGCCTCCACTAAATCCAGCGATATGGTTAAGAGCGCGATCCTAATCATATCTACTCAGAAGTAAGTCCTACGGGAATCAACTGGGGGAGGGGCTTACTTACTCCCAAGTAAATAGGGTTATGCTTGCAGCAATGCTCTCAAGTGATACTTTTATGGCGCCCCTTGAGACCCTCCTGCTGCTGCTGCTACTCGCAGTGCTTCCTCACAAACCAGGCGCGGAGCAAAGGCAAGAGAGCGCCTTTATTTACATTGCAAACATGCAAATCTGACCAACTCCCTCCCGCCGCCGCCTCCCCCCCGACCATTTAAAAAACCAAATAAAACCCCGGGCCTGCCGCCGCTTCCTTCCCTCGAGGGGGCGGGACTCGCCCTTGACGAGGGAGGCGGAGCTCTGCGGGCGCCCCGCGCAGCCTTACCTGGGGAAGCGCTCCCTCAGTTTCCTCAGGCTCTGCCTGGTCGGAGGCACCTGGGCCAGGAACCGGGCGACCTCTTCGTACTGGGCTTTGGTCAGCTTCGTCGCCATCCTCCGGCCTCACACACGCTCAGGGCGGACGGGGACGAAGCGCGGCGGCGGCAGTTTCAAACGCAGAGCGCGGGAACGGCGGTTTTGCAGGAAAGCCTTTCTCGGCCTTTCGCTCGCCGCCGCCAAGAACGGGGGCGGCGTGTCTGGGTGAAGCGCCCCCACCAAAATAAAGCCTCTGCCCCGACCCCTCCGGTTCGCGCCTTACAGCCGGGGAATGAGGGACGCTCATGCGCGGTTCCGCAGCTCCGCCCTTCGCTCGCCGCCGCCGCGGGCGCACCCGAGGTGGAAGTCGGCCTCGTGTGGGGCTGAGGCGGCTTCGGCGGTGCTCGCTCCCTCTCGCTTGCTCAGTGCCGGCTCTTCTCATTCAGAGCCGGGCGGCCCGGGAGCCCAGCCCCTTTTTCTGCAGTTTCATTTTCGTGACTTCAGTTTGTGTGCGAGAAGGAGCGCCGAGGTGTAGGAAGGGGGCATCAGCTGTTAAAGTCGTCGACCCGGCGTTGGGATTTTCGGGGGGGGGGTGCACGGCTTGCCTTGCCTTGAACTGCGTTCTGTCTACGCACCAGAAAAGTTGCAGGTGTTGGGAGCGTTTTGTGGAGGCGGGTGGGATTTCAAGCCCAGAAAAAGATAAACGAGGTTAATATATCTGTTTAATTTCAGGATTTATGAAACTATGTTCAGAAAATGCCCAGAAGTGGAATAGGAAACACAATACCGATCATGAAAGGGAATTGCAGCATAAAAACCCAACAAGGGATTTGAAATGCAGAAATAGACTCTCGTGGGAAGATATGGGAGAAAAAGGGTTTCAACAAGGGTCAGAAACTCATGAGAGTGTTTGGGCTTGTTGCACTTTTAAGGGAAATGAGTTCGAAAGATCTGGTGCCGCAATGTTAAAACCATGTTCTTGATTCCCAGCATACTTTACTGCAGTGGTGTGTGGCACAACTAACTGATTCATTATTAGGGCCAATTCGAGTGTCTCAAAGATTGTAACAAGTTTTAGGATATTTTGGGTACACTCAACTGAGAATGGGACTAACATTTGAATAATGTTTGATTTATTTATAAAACATCACATCGTAAGAAGAGCCCAGAAGGATAAGGCCAAATGCCCATCTAATCCAGATTCCTGTTCTCAAAGTGGCCAAATGCTTATGGGAAGCCTGCAACCAGAACCTGAGTACAACAGGAGTCTTGCGTGATTCCCAGAAACTGGGTTCAGAGGTATAGTGCCTCCAACAGAGAAGCCAGAACAGAACCATTGTGGCTAGTACAGTAGTACCGGTAATTGAAAGTCGTCTCTGAATTTGTCTCCTAAAGCCATCCCTGCTGGCAGTCATCAATGTGAATAATTTGTTGGGTGGATAAGAGCATAAGAGTTCTGCTGGGTCATACCCATCTAGTCTAGGTAAAGGACCCCTGGATGAGTTAGTCCAATCAAAGGCAGCTATAAATTGCTTCTGGCTCAACGGAACATCGTGATGGAAGCCAGAGTACACGAGAAATACCATTTACCTTCCTGCTGCAGTGGTACCTATTTATCTGCTTGAACTGGTGTGCTTTCAAACTGGGACACAGCAATGGGAGCTCACCACCATTGAGCGGATTCGAACCTATTGGCAAGCCCAAGAGGCTCACTGGTTTAGACCACAGTGCCACCTGCATCCCTACGTAGGTCATGAGGACGATAGCATTATTTTGCTTGTGTTCCCCAGCAACTGGTATGCAGATGCATGGTGCCTCTGATACTGGAGATGGTGCAAATAGTCTAATCACACTTTAAAGCCATCCTAGTTGGAAGCTATTACAACATCTTATGGTAAACGTAAAGGACCCCTGAACGGTTATGTCCAGTCAAAGGTGACTGGGGTGTGGTGCTCATGTCACTTTGCAGGCCAAGGGAGCTGGCATTTGTCCAGACAGCTTTCCGAGTCGTGGCCAGCATGACTAAACCACTTCTGGCACAATGGGACACCGTGACGAGTGCTAGAGCACACAGAAACACTTTACCTTCTTGTTTGCAACAGTACCTATTTATCTACTTGCACTGGTATGCTAGGTTGGCAGAAGCTGGGACAGAGCAACGGGAGCTCACCCCATTGCACGGATTTAAGGGTAGCACATACTAGGGACTATGCCTCTACTTACTCTGCTCCCCAGCTCTGCTGTCATTCCCCCTATACCTTTCCTTCCCAGTCCTTGCAATGACTAAGCTCACTTCCCAAGCTCATTTCTGGCACACTTCTCTTTTCTATTTTGCAACCCTGCTTTGCACCCATTTTTAACTTCACCCCATGTCCATGCTTGCCCTCTCCTTTTTGCAAAGCCTCTTTTTCATCTGCCTGATTATGAAAACACCACTTATTTGGTAGATGCTTTAATATCCCTGCTTTCATCTTCACCCTGCTCCCTCCTTTGTTGCACACAAACCATCCCCCTTTCCATGCCTCATCCTCTCCTATTTTGTACATGTATGTACAAAATATTTTTTTAAAAATGTGATCCCATTTAGATCCCAATATGAAATTTTACAGGTAGCTCTTAGAAATATTAAATAATCAATACATTTTTTAGAATTTTTAATCATATTAATTTTTAATCACTTTTTCAAAAATTCAATTTTTGTAACTTAAATTTATAATTTGGAGTAAGTACATCATGTGGCATATGTTAAAGCCCATGGAGTTCGGAAAAGATTGGTGTTTAGTTTTTATGTATCTCAATTCTGAGCTGAGCTTTTAAGGCTTGTGTAGTCTGGCAAGGCTATTTAAAAAATAATATTCAAACCCTCATAACTCACAAACGAGATGAGATAAAAAAATAAAATTTTAGATTTAAACTTAGTTTTGATCATTCACAAGTGTACAAAATATTAAGAAAATTGGATGACATGAGGTAAAATAGTTGGATCACTTGATATGGAATGACCCAATATATATATGAAATCTACAAATACAGAAACTAATAGATTAAGTGTCTCTTAATATTTTGAAAATAACTAAACACAGGAAAAAAATCCATTGCACATGCAAATTTAGTACATATGCCTGAATGACAGTATTAAGGACTTCTTAATGCCATGCCTCCTGCCTCTCAGTACCCTGTTTGTCCTCTGTCTCTTTTCCCACCAGCAGTAACACTGGCTTACAAATTCTACAATAACAAACCTTGGAACAGATGACTTACTGCAGTTGTCATATCCTGATCACCTGAACCATAGCTTGGTGGATGGGGAGCGTGACACAGACACTCATCTTCTTCCCTTGCCTCCCAGCACTAACTGTAGTTTGCCATTTCAGATCATGGTTTGATGAAAATTGCTGGTTAGTAGTGACCACAGTTTGCCCAACAGGTTAGAACACACCAGAAAAAGCGGATCATACTATGGTTTGTAGGAGTATGATTTCTGAAATGAGCAATGTGTCGTGCATGCCATTTCTTTCTCAAAATGCTTATTTTAATATCTGATATTTATGTGTACACTGGTGTATGTATATCTCAAAGAACCAAGTAGATGTTTTGTTTTAAATATAACACGAGCTCCCCGTCCTTTCAATTTTTAGATCTAAATTTGTGGGTTTATAGATAACACACATGAGCCCAGGTGTCTTTCAACAATCATTATTGTTTTCTTAAAACAAAAAAAATGAGCAACTATAAACAGACAAAGTTTGCATAGATACGGACTTTGCTAGGCATGTGTAAATTTACGTAATCAGCATAATAAGTGAATAGATTTTGAATACAAAACTACTGTGGAGAGGTTCACCACTAAAGGTTTTTCTCACTGAACTAAATGCAAGTTCTTAGTCACATTTTATTTCACTTTTACTAGTAATAGAGTTGTAATGCTAGAAAGAATGTGCAGTGCATATACATTTTCTCTCCTTTTTGTCTCATGTGCCTTAACTATATCTATATATCCCTGTCCTTAGAGACCAAAACACACATACATTGACAAAATAGCTTTTTTTTAAAGCAGAAAAAAGATTATATATAAAAAGATATTCTTTTCTTTTGATCTGAAAAGTAATATCTTCATTCTTTAATATCAGTAGATGGGAGGAGGAAGGTCCTTTTTGGTATGCTATCCATTTTAAAGCCCCACAAGGGTATAATTTTCTTGGGCTACAGAAAGGATCATTTCCCCCTTTCTTGCCAAAGATTAGAATTACCACTTTTTCCTGAAATGGATGTTTCTTAATAATTACCTGCTTCTTCCTTGCTACTACTCCTTTAGAAACAAATAAATCACACACTTTTAAAAAGAAAAAAATAGGACTTATTTTTGTAGTCTTTGTTGCAGGGTAATTTCCACTGAAAGTGATTTTTTTCTTTTTAAAGAGCTAATGCTGCTCACTTTAACTAGTAGGATTGACTTTCAACATCTACTTGGCTTGGGTTTCAGAAAGTCCTCTTACATATTCCTTATAAACGAGTACAGGAAACCACGTATGTCAAATTGCCAAACAAAAGCTGAATGTCGCCACATGATGTATTTATTAGGACCTCATAAATGAATGAAGTTTTGCATTTTTTTGTTTTCATTATTTTAGAAGGGGCAATTTATTCTTTTTAGGGGGCGATTATCATGACTATATTTATATGGTATCCTTAAGTATTTATCCCCCTTTCCCCAGTGGTATTTTGTCTTGGTGAATTAGTTGTTTTTCTGATAACTAACACCACTCATGAGGACATTTTTTCACTAAGCTTTAGTGATGATTCCTGTTTTCTTGTTAGCCATTTTTTCTGTCCTTTTTGTTTCAAACTACAACTTTATTTGAAGAGAATGATCTAGAGACTATGAACTAACAAGCACTGGTGGGTAAGGGGGTGGGGAAATAGAAATAATTATCTAAAAGATACCTCACAGAGCTTTGCCTCTCAAGCGGACCACATATAACCTAAGTAATATTTGAATAGGAGCCCACCTAGAACTCCACATGCGCTGCCCAGAGTTAACATGGTGGAAGAGTAACATTTTTTAAAAACGCACTTTCTTCCTGTGCTGTGGGGCACCTCTTCATGCTGGTCAGCAGAATTAAATTCCTGGTGACTACTACTAACCATTTTAGTGCACTTACGTTTTTCAGTATTTTGCTACAGAGGTGCGGGTTAAACCATTTGTAAATGCCATTATTTTAGTTGTTCAGAATACAGATAGCCATTTGTCTTTATGTCAGACGCAAAGTAATATTTTGATCACAGAGCAGCTTTCAAACTTACTGAGGGGGAAAACTCACAGAGGGTGAAGACATTTTAAAGTGGTGTCAAAGTGGTTTTGAGTGTTCAGACCGTTTCCACTACCCTTCGAATGTTTGTCCGCCCTCTCTCTAAATTAGATGTTTCTCCCTAAACTTTATACAGTGGACTCTAGTCAACAAAAGGCTGCACAACAATAAATCTACAGTATGAGTCTTTAGGGTGCCACAAGATTTACAGTAGTAACTTATTTGTAATCTTGGCCATGGAATGGCCATAGACATTTGTGCACGGTTTTCAACATGGTGATGTAGTTTGGTTTGGTGGCTTGTGCCTGTTCTCTTCCTTCTTCAATGCATTTTGTCTTTATTGCAATTGACTATTTTAAACTCGCAATTTCACTGTGTTAACAAAAAATGTAGGTATGCTTCCAGTTAGCATAGTAATAACTATCTGTAACAGGACTAATAAACACCTCGGCAGGATAAAGTTATTACCTCGTAAACAACAAGCCCTTGCAATTTTTCATTTAATTGGCATCCATCTGTAGTAAAAAGGTAATTGTATTATTTGACATGCAAGTTGTATAGCATCAATCTGGGACAAAATCAGAAATTAAGAGTTAACAAGTCCTCTCAAATGGATCATATGTTACTATTAAATGTTAACTGGATTTACATTGACAGCTAATGTACATTTCTATTTTTCCATTGAGATTATCGAATTATTCAATATCTGAATAAAAAGTCATATACCAAAGGTGAAACAATAGTATGGAGTACAGTGTCAACACTAAAAGGCAGTTATTCTTTCTTCAAAGAAAGTACTTTTCATGCTAACAGAAATCATTAGGAGAGATGAATCTAGTCATGCAGTGTATTAACATATCTGTTATATCAACCTGCGTCAAGAGGAGAAATTTTACTGCAGAATAAATCAATTATTGAAGTAATTGTAATAATAAAGTATATATCAAACAAAAGCCATTGTTTTCCATTTAGCTAAATGGATATTGGATCAGTCCCTGTTAAATACGTAGCTGTATATTCTGTAGCATCGTTATTTATACAACAAGTTATAAAGGTTAAAAAAAGTAAAGGACCCCTGGACAGTTAAGTCCAGTCGAAGGCAACTATGGGGTGCGGTGCACTTCAGGTCGAGGGAGCCAGTGTTTGTCCACAGACCTCTTTCTGGGTCATATGGCCAGCATGACTAAACTGCTTCTGGTGCAACAGAACACCATGATGGAAGCCAGAGTGCATGAAAATGCCATTTACCTTCCCGCCACAGCGGTACCTATTTAAAAACTTGCACTGGAGTGCTTTCGAACTGCTAGGTTGACAGGAGCTGGGACAGAGCAACAGGAACTCACCCTGTCGTGCGGATTTGAACTGCTGACGTTCCGATAAGGAAGCCCAAGAGGCTCAGTGGTTTAGACCACAGCACCACCCTCTCCCTACAGCATACAACAAGTTATATGACATGTTAAATGTAAAACACTATAGAAAACCCCTATATTCTTAACATGACATTGGTCTTTGTAAGAGGCATGTCTAGAATGGAAAGGGCATCAGCACCCAAGTTATATATGGCTGTGCATTCAAATAAGAACAGAGGCTTTCTCCAAGGTTTACATATATAACGGAAGCTGGTGAGGTGTGACAGATCACCCATTAGTCTTCCTGCACTAAGTAAATTTAATAGCTCTTCAGTGCATCCCAGGCACTCATTGCTGCCTTCACCTGTGCAATAGACTGTATATGAGAATTATTGTCCAGAGACCAGAGTAAAGATTTGTGGATGGCACTAAGTGAAGTTTGGGCACGATCAGGAGTCTGGCGGATGGCACGGGATGAGATGGGCTATAGGAGAAATACACAATAGATATTTGGACGCTTGGTCTGTATTTCTCATATATGTCACCTATTCCACAGCAATCTTTTTTGGGGGTGGGGGTGCATTTGGGTGAAGTAAACTACTTTCATATGTTTGCATTTGTTATTCCTGAATAGTAACCAGAAACTTAATCTCACAAGGCAAATAATAACTCCTAGTGTGTAACACTTGATACAACAGTACAGTTGATTTTATTGTGTTTAATTTCTTAGGGAGAGGTGTGACAGAGAGGATCTCAACATTTGCTTGACAGGAATAAGCAGCATTTTGATGTAGAAAAGGATGGTATTTTCAAAAGTGGGGAGGGAAATGATAAAAATGAGCATCTATAAACAGGTGCATGACCAGTCTGCCAGACCATGTCACTAAAATGGTTTAAAAATAAGAAAGAAAGAAAGGAAAGGAAAGGAAAGGAAAGGAAAGGAAGAAAGGAAAAGAAAGAAAGGAAAAGAAAGAAAGGAAGGAAGGAAGGAAAGGAAAGGAAAGGAAAGGAAAGGAAAGGAAAGGAAAGAAAGAGGAAAGCAAGCAAGTGAGGGTGCTGTGGAGACAAGCATCAGCCCAAATGTTTGCCTATGTGCTGCTATGGGGCTTGTCCGCCTCCATAACATGCCATTCTGGCAGTTTTGTTCCACCACAAAGTGCTTAATCCACTTTAATTGCTCAAATGTTATTTTCTAGTACACCCTTGAAGCCCTGTCCCAAAACACAGAGACAGAAGCTATTATAAGAGCCAAATTTATGGGTGTAGCCAAGGGCAGGGGGCACAGGGAGGGGCAGCTGCCCCCCCCCATCAATCATAATAAAAATGTGGGAATGTTTTGGAACGTGGATGGAGATTTATAATTTAATATATCTCATCCTAACTTGTGCTAACAAGTTCAACTAGCAGAGTAACATTCCCTTTTAAAATACACACAGCGGAAGTTGCTTTGATTCGCTAGAATCAACTTAATCTAGTTTCCTGGTTTGTCACTATATTTCCCCTTTGTCCCTCTTCAAATAAGACACAACACACGTCTTCTATAAAAAGGTATAAAATGTTTACTCACATGTATCCAGCTCAAGACAAATCCCAAAGAAGGCAGACTTATTCTTAGTAAAGATATTTACAATTGGAATCTCTCCATGTGGGAGAGAAGTCCAGGCCCCAGTTGGCTGGAAGCCAACTGAGCATCCTCACAGTTCGAGTGAGAGAGTGGAAAGGAATGGAATGGCCGCTGACCTGTGAGGTTCTTTGTTCATACCTTCCCAGGTGAAGCCACTCCCACATCTAGTTGCAAGAGGAAATTGCCTCAATCCATGTGACCAGGAAGTTGTGGCTGGAGGACTGAGGCAATCTCCACTATCTGCTCTAGCATTGTTGTACTTGACTGCTCTAGTGTTTACATCCCACAAACCCCTTCTCAGGCAAATACAACATACAAAACATAAACAACTTTATTCAACCACCCAGAGTCCCAGCTTGACACGTAGATTCTGGAAACTCTCTTTTGGCAAGGGTTTTGTCAAGATGTCGGCAGTCATCTCTTTGGTGCAGCAATAAGACAGTTCCACAAGTCCATCTTGCACCATCTGGCGTATGTAGTGGTACCTGACCCCAATGTGTTTGGTTCTGGCTAGGAACTTTTCACTCTGCGTCAGCTTCAGGCAACTTTGATTGTCCTCTAGCAGGCTGACAGGTTCCCTTCTCACCAGTCCAAAGTCTTTGATGAGTTCATCAAGCCAGGCAATTTCTCTGCATGCTTCCGTTGCAGCAACATATTCGGACTCTGTTGAAGACAAAGCTACACAACTCTGTTTATAGCTGCCCCACACAACAGGTCCATCCCCAAACATAAAAACATGACCGCTTGTGGATTTATAGTCAGCATTATCCCCGGCCCAATCTGCATCAGTGTACCCAACCAACTTAGGGTCTCTGACAGCTGGCAACTTTAATTTACAATTTATTGTACCTTTCAGGTATCTAACCACCCTTTTCAGCCCCGCTAAATCATGCTCAGTGGGAGAATTCACTTTTCTGCTCAGAATCCCCACAGCATTAGCTAAGTCAGGTCTACATGTGGTAACCATATACAAAAGTTTACCAATTACCGACCTATATTGACTGTTATCTGGCAACAGCTTCGAATCCTGCTGATTCTTCAAGAAGTCTGTAGCCATGGGCGTTGCAACCGGGTGTGCGTCTTGCATCTGCAAATACTCAATCAGTTCATGAATCTTTTGCTTCTGGCTGAGAAGAAATGAGCCGTCTTCTTCTCTTTCCACTTGAATTCCTAGGTAGTACTTGACATCTCCAAGTTCTTTTACTTGTACCTCCTTGCTGAGGTGTTTTACTATTTGTGTATAGTCTCTATTATTTGCAGTAGCAATAATCAAGTCATCGACAAAAGCCAATATATATGAATATTGTCCATTACTTGACTTGGTGTACAAGCACTTGTCTGCGTTTCCTTGCTTGTACCCAAGTTGCACAAGCATACTGTGCAATTTCTGATTCCAGGCTCTAGCCGCTTGTTTAAGCCCATAGATTCCTTTCTGGAGTCGACATACTAGATGCGCCTCATTTGGTTTTGTGAAACCTTTAGGTTGTTTCATATATATTTCTTCTGAAATTCTCCCATGTAAAAACGCAGTGCATACGTCAACGTGCTTCACGTCCAATCGTTTAGAGGCTGCAATGCTCAAAAGCATTCGGACGGTACTATATTTCACGGTTGGTGCGAAAACTTCGTCGTAATCTTCACCAAAACGTTGTGAAAAACCTTGTGCTACTAGCCTTGCTTTGTAGCGTTCCACTTCCCCTTCTGACCCCTTCTTAACCTTGAACACCCACTTGCACCCAATGGCCTTCTTACCAGGAGGGAGCTCTGTCAGGGTCCACGTCTGGTTCTGATGCAGTGCATCCATCTCCTCCTGAGCGGCCTTCTTCCAGAGACTGGCTTCCGCAGATGGCATCTTCAGAATCTCTTCCCATGTGGAAGGTTCCTGTGGAGACACCGACCCTGCAAGGTAGGACAGCCGTACTGGTGGGACACCTCTGTTGGTTCTGGATGAGCGTCTGACCTCTGGTTCTGGTTCCTGAACCGCATCAGCTTCCTCACCATCCTCCAACGCTTCCATGTCCCCATCTGAGTCCTCCTCTTCGTCTCTGGAGCCGCCAGGGGTCTGGTCATCTGCGTCTTCTGGTGCGTCGCCTGTAGGGGGTGCTATGACACTAGAAGGCAGATTAGTACCATGTGGGGTTTCAGAAGGAAAGTTTATGAGTTCTTGAGTCCATTCTGACTCCTTGGAGCAGCCAATAACAGTGTTCTTTGTGTCTGCTTTTGCATGTTCATCAAAATAAATTGCATGGTATGCACTCACTTTGCCTGTCTGTAAGTCCATTACTTTGTATCCTTTGCCTCCAGCAGCATATCCCACAAAGATACCTGCTTGTGCTCTGGAGTCAAGCTTGTGCCTCTGTTCCTTGGGCACGTGGTAGTAACACACACTGCCAAATACACGTATGTGCGACAGACTAGGCACCTTTCCATGCCAAAGTTCAAATGGTGTGCGCTGTGTTGCCTTTGTTGGCAACCTGTTCTGGAGATAGACAGCTGTGTAAGCAGCATCTCCCCACATCTTCCTTGGCAGGGATGCTTCCTTCAGCATACACCTTGTCATTTCCATAATGGATCTGAACTTCCTTTCAGCTATGGAGTTCTGTTGTGGCGTGTAAGGAACTGTGGTTACATGTGTAATTCCTTCCTTTGCCATAAGGGCTTTCATCTCATGTGAGCAGTATTCTCCTCCATTGTCAGACATTAAGACACCTGGAGCTCTTTGGAACTTGTTCCTAACCATGGCAATGTAATTCTTGAACATTTCTACTGTCTCACTTTTATCTTTGATGAAATATGCCACACAATATCTCGAAAAATCATCAAGAAAAATCAAAATATATTTGTTGTGTCCAAGTGATGGAACACTGAGTGGCCCACACAAATCTGAATGCACAATATCCAGAACTTTAGTACTCCTTTGTTCTGTGCAACGTGTAAAAGAAGGTTTTACTGCCTTTTCAGTAACACAAGTTATGCATTTTGTTGGAGTCTGGTTGCTGCTCCCTTTTACCTGCAAACCTGTGACAAGATCACTTTCCTGTAGACTCTTAATGATGGTGGTATCTCTGTGTGCAAGTCTTCTATGCCACAGCGTCAAATCTGCGTCATCCTTCTGGCTGGAGCGTGCCACTTTTGCAGACTGGTTCTCTGAAAGATTAACCTCATAAACACCATTTATTAATTTTGCTTCAATGTACACTTCACCATCTTTAGTTACACAGCACTGTCCATTCTCAAATGTGATCTTGAAACCTTTCTTGTCCAAAGTAGAGACACTGAGTAAATTGCAGCTCAGTTCTGGTACATACACAACATTGGACATTCTGGTCCTAAAAGATTCATTGTTTACATTGAATTCCAAATGCATTGAACCTTCACCTTTGGACTTTAAAACATTTCCATCTGCAACCTCAATTTCAGTCTCTTTATCATTTAATTCATTAAAACAGTCTTTTTCAAAACAATAGTGGCTGCTGGCTCCAGAATCTAATAACCACTTATTGCGTGTGTTTTCTTGGCTCTGGACAGCTAAACTCCTTTCTTGCAACAGCATGTTGCGTTCAGATTTCCCTTTTCTTTCTCCTTTTCGCTGAAAGGCTTGGGAATCTTTCTCTTTAGCTTTTGGCGCTTTACAATTTCTGGCTATATGGCCGATTTTATTACAATTGTAACATGTGACCTTCTTGTGTCCATCTCTGGACTGTGCAGGCTGTTTAAAAACATAATTGCTGCCTTTATTTCTAGTGCTCCTTTCTGGGGAATCAGATCTCTTTCTGCATTCCTCTCTTAATTCACTAGTCAGTTCCTTAAAAGTTAGATTCTCTTTATGATCCATCAAACTGACAAATGCATCAAAATGTGGCCCTAATGAGGCTAACAGAAATGATACCTTTGTTACTTCATCAAAAGATTGTGGAGTAAGTTCAAGCTTTTGAATAATTTCTGTGAATTTATCAATATGCTCTGTGAATTCTTCTTTTGAATTCATTCTCAGTCTAGTTAATTTGCCCATCAATGTTCTGTAGGAGTTCTTTGTAGATTCTCCATACATGCGCTCAATATCTTTTAGGATCTGAGATGCATCATCTTTGCTATTTATTAACGATAGATGCTTATTGCGAAGTCCACTCAAAATTATGTGCTTGGCCTCGCTGTTCTGCCTTTTCCAGACTTTAACCTTGGCTTCATCATCTGTACCTTGGGGCTTTGCTTTCTCTATCGCATCCAAAACATCCCTTGCTTCTAAATATGCTATTAAGCGCGTTTTCCAGTGCACAAAATTGTCCTCATCTAGCAGCATTAAGCCTGGCTTTGCTTCACTATAAAAACTGGCACTAGCCATCTTAAAATCCAAAATTTGGAAAAAATTTCAAAATTCAAAAATTTGTCAAAATTCAAAATCAAAATCTCAAAATTCTCAAAATGCAAAAAGCAAAAGCCTCAAAATAAATCTTCACTGCCTTTTGGGTCTTTTGTGAGCTCTGAGGGAGGGGAGGGGTAGCTTAATCCCCCTTTCTCTAAACAATGGAACAAAGGACCATGCGGTCTCACCAGGAAATGCTCTCAGAAAAATCCTACTCAACTCAAAAATGCAATCCAACGCAATCCTTCAAAAATACACAAAATACGTAGCGCTGGGCATACATAACCCTTTGTGGGAATGTTTTGGAACGTGGATGGAGATTTATAATTTAATATATCTCATCCTAACTTGTGCTAACAAGTTCAACTAGCAGAGTAACATTCCCTTTTAAAATACACACAGCGGAAGTTGCTTTGATTCGCTAGAATCAACTTAATCTAGTTTCCTGGTTTGTCACTATATTTCCCCTTTGTCCCTCTTCAAATAAGACACAACACACGTCTTCTATAAAAAGGTATAAAATGTTTACTCACATGTATCCAGCTCAAGACAAATCCCAAAGAAGGCAGACTTATTCTTAGTAAAGATATTTACAATTGGAATCTCTCCATGTGGGAGAGAAGTCCAGGCCCCAGTTGGCTGGAAGCCAACTGAGCATCCTCACAGTTCGAGTGAGAGAGTGGAAAGGAATGGAATGGCCGCTGACCTGTGAGGTTCTTTGTTCATACCTTCCCAGGTGAAGCCACTCCCACATCTAGTTGCAAGAGGAAATTGCCTCAATCCATGTGACCAGGAAGTTGTGGCTGGAGGACTGAGGCAATCTCCACTATCTGCTCTAGCATTGTTGTACTTGACTGCTCTAGTGTTTACATCCCACAAAAAATACCTAGCAAACTGAGGTTCTGCCCCCCACCCCCAACAAAAGGCCTGCCTCCCCTAACAAAAATCCTGTCTACGCCCCTGGCCAAATTTATTCAGGCAAGTGAGTAGACAGAGCTCAGGAGTCATCATTCAGGAGCACAGCAAGAAGCTGAGAAATGGATGGAAGTGACAAATGCGTCCCACCCACCAAGCTTTTATAGACAAGGTGTGGAACACTCACTTGTAAGACTCATGCGAAAACGGATTGTAAAACACACACTCTGTTGGGGTGTGTGAGTCTGCTTCCAACTGCAAAGATGGTGCCTGGCTCCAGATGGCTCGACTGCACCCTCCTTTCCAGACGCCTGTTCAGTCGCTGGTCTTCTCAACTGATCAAAACCCTCCCCAGCCTCCAAAGATGCTCTTCACGCCACAGGAAAGTTATGGGGGGGGGGGAGGCAGCATCCCTGCTCCCTCTGAAGTTGAGGAAAGGGGAGATCAACTGCTCCAAACCAGGTTCCCGCCATTCAGCTCCGCTTTGTTTCATATTTTATTTTATTACATTTATATACCACCTTTATCTTCCAAGGATTATCTTCCAAGGAACTTGTACATGGTTCTCCTCCTCCCCATTTCATCCTCACAACAACCCTGTGAGGTAGGTTAGTCTAAGAGATGGTGGCTGGCCCATGCTAACCCCTTTGGCAAAATAGTGAGGCGGGGCATCCCAGCTCTAACTGCATGAGTGTCTCCCAATGATCTGGAAGGACCAGGCATCTTCCTCCATTCATTTGATCCTTTCCCCCATTTAGGCTCCTCGGTTCCTGCTGTTCTACTTTAAGAATGTGACGCTTGATCAAACAATATGAAGTTTCCTCGTTCTCCCCTATCTCCCCCACCCCTAAACATGGGAAAGATTGTGATCGTCATCTGTTGTAGTTCATTATCTTCAGCATGCCCATTTAGGAACAATCATCTCTCCACAAGACAAATCGGGATTATCCAAAAATTGAGGCAAGTAACTGGGAGCGTGTGAAGTCCTGCAGTTAAAGATAAGATAAAAGTGCTTTTTATCTACAGATATGTTAACTGTGATCCCCATTTATGGGCTATGAGGGTAACCTAGCATTTAAAAGCTTCCTTCAGCTTATTTGCGGTTTACAAGGCAGTTTCGCTTTTTGGCATGATGATTTCCCTCCAATCAAGGGCATGATATCTGCACTGGAGAGCCATGTGCAATGTGGGGCCTGGACCATCTGACTTCCTTGATTCAGAATATATTATAAAAGCATATGTGGAAGAAGGGGATAATGATCACCAGCATAGCTTTGAATTGGCAGCTCTACAGAAAGCTGCAGAAACTGCTCATAGTTCTTTCTTCTGAGAAGTGGTGTGAGCCCCCTCTTTGAATATTAATGTTACACAGCAGTGCAAGAACATTGCACATGGATACAGGAAGCATTCCTTACTTGCATGTTATATATATGATTCATGTCCAAAAGCCACTCTGAAAGGACTGCAAGACCAACACAACACTGACTCTTGCAGGGTTTCCATCACACTGGGTATCAAACATGGGAAATTGGGTTGGGAGGGAATATTGAACTTTTTAAAATAATCTTGTTGTAAAGCTTATGGAACCCAGATTTTCTAGATGGCCTCAAATGCAGGCAATCCTTACTAACTGCCACCTCCCCCATGTTTTTTAACTCTTCAAGGTGGCCCCCTCTGTGTAAGTGGAGCTATTGAGGTCAATTATGGTGTACCTTCCTTAAGGCAAGCAACATCCCAAACCCTTTTTTGGATGGTTGTAGGGATGGTGGAAGCATTCAATCCAGTGAATTTATCTAATTCACTTTCTGAAACAATATGTGAACAACAGCGCAGCTACTTATCCAAATTTTGGAGTGTAGTTTTCTATCAAAGAGAGTGCCCTGTCTGGGTGGATGGAGCAGTCGAGTAATTTGCGGGGACAACGACAATAAAGATGATCTTATCTAAAGTAATGTGTGCAAAATGCACATCTTCTTTGGCAATCACTCGTAGCCAAGTAAGATTGTCTCCAAAAACAAGCCCAGTCTTAACAGTGAGTCCGTAAGTGACTGTGCAGACCAATTCTGGATCCACATGTCCTTCCACAGTGAGGACATAGGTTTCCAGGCAGGAGCTGATCATGGTCAGGATTTGCCAAACGTGCCTTCCCCTTAGCTTGTTTCTCCTTTTCGTCCCGAGTTCGTGCTTCTTCAAAGTCCATGACAACTTTGGTAAAGGCTATTCTCCAACTGGAGCGCTTGCAGTCCAGTGTTTCCCAGTTATCAGTGCTTATACTACATTTTTTTTAGTTTTGTTGTCCATTTTGTTGTAGTATTTCGCTTTCCATTCTTAAATTGGGAATAGGGTAGTTGCTTTAGAAGATGATAATCAGGCATCCGAACAACATGACCAGTCCAACAAAGTTGATGTTGAAGAATCATTGCTTCAAAACTGGTGATCTTTGCTTCTTCCAGTACACTGGCAGCCATTGGGGGGCACCACTGCTGCTGGGGAAGGGCCAGGCAGGACTGGAGAGGCCACAGAGCGGCAAGCCTCCCTGCCTGGGCCCAATCCCAGGCATGACCTTGCCAGTGGCCACTTGGAGGTCGAGAACCTGAGAGGGAGAGGCGGCTCCATAGTGAAGCCTGCTCAGCAGCCCGGAGTCAACCCTTGGCACCGGCAAGCAGGAGCCTCATGCAGACAGGGTCCCAGCAAACTGCGGGCGCTGGAAAGGAGCAGGGTAACAACAGGAGAAAAAACCTCCACTTGGCTGTGGCCTCCATGTCAAGGGCAGGTCTGTCCAGGAAGACGGTTTTCAAAATATGGCAACCCTGGAAGAGTTCCACCTTTTAGAAAAAGCCCTGGTGTTAAGTTTTATGCCAAATGTTTTGAACGGTGTCTGACATGCTCTGAGATTGTTATTATTAGGGAACAACTCTGATTTGATAGCTCCATAATAGCCAAGGTTGTGCTCTTCAGATGCGGTTGGACCACAATTCCCATCATGCCTGACCTTTGGCCATGTTTGCTGAGGCTGATGGGAGCTGTAGTCCAATGACACACCTTAGCTATCCCTGCTACAGCTAACACTGCCTGGAATGGCAGCAGCGGTTGCTCACTTCTGAATTATTCTCAACTATTACATTGTTGTGGTTTTCTTTTTAATCCCAATTTTTCACAGAGATTGTGTAAGAATCCAGAGTTTCCCTCTTTTGAAGAATACCCTGCAAATGCTTCCTTGAACTTCCCATCACTCAGGAAAGTTGCGGGGTTGGGAGCAAACCTCTGTTTTCATTTGTGATATATAGTAAAGAGGCAGCTGCACATGAGTCTTTCTTCTTTTAGCTAGGCTCTCACTTCTTACAGTCCCTTTAACACATGTAAAGCATATTTGACATTTATAATAATGGAATGATTAGGAATGTTACTGACATCAAGGTTTAAGGGACTGGGTGACATAAGGAATTTATGTTCTACTTTAATCCATTTGTCAACCTCTGGGACCTGTTTTTAAATCTAACTCAAGCCATATACTGATTGTGGGGGATGGGGCCCCCCTGACCTAATCCAGCGGCTTGAAAAAATACTAGATATATGAATGCAGCATTTAAAACCTATATTTTAATACAGAAGATAAATAGTATTTGTTGCTGTGATGTTCTCAGTAGAATTGTTTAGCTACTCTTTCCTCAGACAAATAGCCAAAATAAACACGGGTGGATTATTGAAGGGAATAAGTACACAGAGGCAGACAAGGGTGTGCAATTCCCTACGGTGCTAGACACTAAAGACTTATGTTACACATCAAGTCAATTTTCATTTTAGTGACACAGGGAGAAAACATCACTTGTGGGCTGGCATTGATTTTACTTTTGTCAGCAAGGAAAGTTTCACGGATTTTGCACTTCTGTGGAATTTGCAATAGCGTTATCTGCTCAGAATACATGTCCAAATGCATGAAAAATATGTATATTTTAGACTAAAAAACATTAAAAGTACACACGTCAAGGCAACATATCAATTTAAATACAAATTTTGTGACAAAGCATTTATTTAAATAATATGTGAATACCAATTTCCGTACAGTTTCTAAAAAAGATAATCACAGATTAACATGGAAATAGGACAAATTAACACATGCGCTCTTGACGTGGAGCTGAAATGGATAGATCCACCCATCACTAGAGTGACACTGTAGGAGCTCATTAGAGGGAAAAATGTATATCTCATCGGTTTAGGATTTTCACTTGTCCTGATTATATGTTCCAGGGTTGACTCTGACACTGACAGTGGAGCTGAGCCCTGGTAGAAGAAGAGTTTGGACTTGATATCCCGCCTTTCATTCCCCTTAAGGAGTCTCAAAGCGGCTAACAATCTCCCTTCCCTCTCTCCCTCCACAACAAACACTCTGTGAGGTGAGTGAGGCTGGGAGACTTCAGAGAACTGTGACTAGCCTAAGGTTACCCAGCATGTGGAGGAGTGGGGAAGCTAACCTGGTTCACCAGATTACGAGTCCACTGCTCTTAACCACTACACCACGCTGGCTCTTAATTTGGTACAAATTAAGACCTGATCTCCAGTGTTCCATGCAATTGAGTGGCATTTGCTACACTGAATTGCTATTGGGCACATTTAACCCATTACATCACAGAGTACCCTATGTGTTATTAGAACTTAAAAAATCTGATTTACCTCATTCGCTGAGTGTAGGTTTAAAGTCACGTTCGAGCCCACTCTCACCCTCCTGAATTTTCAGAGTTGCTCTCAGTGTACCTGGCCACACAAAATGCCACCTGC
Source organism: Darevskia mixta (assembly GCA_034641385.1). Classification (NCBI taxonomy): domain Eukaryota; kingdom Metazoa; phylum Chordata; class Lepidosauria; order Squamata; family Lacertidae; genus Darevskia; species Darevskia mixta. The sequence goes on from JAWWNH010000066.1 coordinate 37,730,885, forward strand.
TTCAGCCACACAGCTTGAAAGACATTAAAACATTGGGCAGACCCTCCAAGTGTCCCTAATTTCCTGGATTTACGGAAGCCGTCCCGGTTTCTGATTTGATCCTGGAATGTCCTGCTTTCCCTTAGGACGTCCTGTTTTCATTGCAGAAATGTTGTAAAGTATGGAGTTATGTGATCCCCGAACCAAGGAGATAAGTAACTATGCATCCTTTAGAAGACATCTGAAGACAGCCCTGTATAGGGAAGTTTATTTTTAATGTTTAATGTTTTATTATGTTTTTATATATGTTGGAAGCCGCCCAGAGTGACTAAGACAACCCAGTTGGATGGATGGGGTATAATAATAATAATAATAATAATAATAATAATAGGACGTCCCTATTTTCATCAGAGAAATGTTAGAGGGTATGACTTAGGTTATGTATGGAACAATTTTGTGCCAGATATATACCTGAAAGTACATTAAATAGCTAGTGCAGCCTGACCACCAACACATCTCCTGTCCTGATCAATACTTCACATTTTTTCTTAAATATTGTTACCCTATTAAACAGACATTAGTAATTGTGAGTTCTTCCTTATGCTTTTTTTTTAAAAAAGTCTCCTTTTCTCCTTATACTCCTATCTCTCTGTCTCTTTGACAGAGTTACTTTCTCCCCTTTTGTATTGGAGCAAAGCTATTGATCGGTGTGTGTACAGAAAGGGAGAGAAGCCTTTATTGTTTTAATTAACAATTCCAAGAACAGTCTATAGTCTGAGAAAATGAAAATGCATAGGCAAAAGAAAGAAAAAGGAAGCAACGTAGGGGCAACCAGGAACAAACCAATTAAAGTGGAAGAAAGAAACCTCTGCAAAAGAAAGGCTCCACTAATAAGTTTTTAAATTATCAAGTTTGAGTAAGCAAGAATATAATTTGCATTAATAGCTAGGGAACATGAGAAGGAACTTTGATTGTCAAAAGGACCATAGAAGTTATGCAAGTGTCAGACACATTTTATCTCCCAAAATACTTTGGGAGAATTATTCCATTAGATGGACATTTCCCTACCTCTGAGGAGTTAGTTCAGAAGGACTGACCAGGGATAATGCTTCCAGATCATGCTGTGGAACTGCAGACAAGATGAAAGGCAAATGTCTATTGTTGCTTCATAAAGTCCTTCCCATCACAATCTGTACTCATAGCTTAACTGGTTTCAATCTGCCATCATTATTATCGTCACCATCCTCCAAACTAATGAAAGAAATAGCAAACTCCAGCAACACCAAACTGCAGGCAACAATTTATAAATCTATTAGAGAAATTCTCTTTGAACAAAGGGAAGACACTGGAAAATTGGAGAAAGGGAGAGGCTGGTTTGGTATCTTCAGAACATCAGCATTTTACATCTACATAACTTTAAAAAAAAAAAAGAGGTTACAGCTTTTCTGAAGTATATTTATTCAGTATCATATTGTTATAACTGGTTTAATATTTGTACACGAAGCCATTGTGGGAAGTATGTGGTATGTACATATATATATATATTGTTGTTGTTTAGTCATTTAGTCATGTCCGACTCTTCGTGACCCCGTGGACCAGAGCACGCCAGGCACTCCTGTCTTCCACTGCTTCCCGCAGTTTGGTCAGACTCATGTTGGTAGTTTCAAGAACACTGTCCAACCATCCTGTCCTCTGTTGTCCCCTTCTCCTTGTGCCCTCCATCTTTCCCAACATCAGGGTCTTTTCCAGGGAGTCTTGTCTTCTCATGAGGTGCCCAATGTATTGGAGTCTCAGCTTCAGGATCTGTCCTTCCAGGGCTGATTTCCTTAAGAATGGATAGGTTTGATCTTCTTGCAGTCCATGGAACTCTCAAGAGTCTCCTCCAGCACCATAATTCAATATATCTATATCTATATATATCAATACAATACAGCTATAGAGATATAGTGCAGATGGATCCTCAGTTGAAGGAAAGGTGATAGGTACCTTCAGCAATCTTCCATCCAATCATTGTCAAGGATCAGGAACAACAGCAGACCCCTTTATATTGCTGTTTGGTCCTATTTGCAGCATATGAATAATAAAAATAATTCTTTTACATATGCTTGTTCACTGTGGGCAATTACTAAATGCACTAAAGAATCAAGTGAGATTAAGAAATACAAAATATTGTGACATGTAAATTGCTTTTAATTCTGGCAGTTGCAGTCTTGAAATTTAAATTTAAGCTGTGAGTCATTTTATTTTGCTCTGTAGGTGAAGTAGAATGGATATGAATGTAGGATGCGCAAAGCCCAAATGATCGTTTTCACAACTGTATGATATATATTTAGCAAACTCTAAGCCTCAGCAATTTCCATCAGCCGTTCTTTCAGATTGCTTGCTTTGGGAACTGGAGAGGCACGCCATAGTTCTATCAACAATTCTGCCTGTCAATTAATTAGAATATATATTCCTATTAATTCAGAAATGTGAATGATACGTCTTTTATTAGGCATATAAAGCTTTGCTATGCAACTCTGTCACTGGAAGGTAACCCTGCCATGAATCCCAACGCAATGCAAAGTTTAATTTTCCATATGTGAGAATTGTACTTCTCATTATTTGTTTTCCTAAGCAAAATCTCTGTGAGTCAAGGAACAAGTTTGCTTTCTGATTTATGCATTCATTACTCTTATTCCATTTCCCCCCTTTTGTATTTGAAGGAAGATTTTCCATTAGGGGAGGCAAGAGGATACAAATATGGAATTGGGCAGAGCAATCCTATGCTTACATCAGATCCAGCCACCAGATCCATGGTGTGCTCAGTGCAAGAGGGGAGAGGGAAAACACACAGGAAAAGAGCAGCAAATAACAGACACACCTATAGGGTCCCTAGAAACATTGCCACAGCCCATCAGTCAGGGAATGTGCCAGCAACCCCCCCCCCCATGTGCCTCTTAAATTCTGAGAGAGCTACCTCATATTGATGGGAATAAATCATAGGCACCCACCCCAGCATCTCTACAGGTGGCAAATATTATTTGGCAAGTGTCACATGTTCTCACGTGACAGCAATGTGTGATGAACATAAATCACATGATATTACACATGCAAATATGTGTGTATAACTTAGGGATGCTTAAAATGTAACACATTCCCCATGTGAAAAGTACTTCTGGCTAGGGAATAAGCCTGGAAAGTTACATGTAAATTTCAACATGAAACGATTTCCCCGAGCTTTTATTTCATACTCTGCACATGCTAAGTGAGTGAACATTTGCAAGTATAGTGAAATAGATGGGTGCCATCAGACATAGCAATCCATTTATGTTTGCTATGCTTTTTTCCCTTTGCAATAAAAATTACAACACTATGTTTGCACACATTTTGTGAGTTCTACTCACATACAAAAGGAGTTCATCTTCTTTGGGAGGAATATGACGCATGTTTAATGTAAAGTGGGAACCAATCCATAGAAGTGCAGGGTTTTATCAGAATCAACATGTTTGTTCTTTAGGAATAATCACATTAGTTGAGTCAAGAAAAAGCAGCCAGCCAATGCCCCAGCAAAATTGAGCATTGTAAAGGTATAGGTACCCCTGACCGTCAGGTCCAATCACGGAGGACTCTGGGGTTGAGCATTAGCAGACTATTATTAAGGGCACCAATCAAACAAAGGAAACGTATTGTTTTTGGAGAGTGCTAAAAGAACAGCAACAACAAGCAAGTTGATTGGCATCTTCTGTCCTGTAGATAAAAGAAACAATTAAAGGAAAGGTCTACCCCTTGCACAGGTGGAAATTAGAAAAATCAGTCTTCAGTTATACAACTGGTGTTTCTCTCTGTCTCTCATTTCCCAGATATAAAAAGTAATTCAGGACTCCTGGAATTTTATAGCTTGTAATATAAATAAATGCATCAGCAGAGTACTGGGGCATTTGGGATCTGTATGCGCAGCTTTATATATACGTTTTGTACGTGAGCTCTGCATATTACATGCGGGAAATATACACGCATAAAGGCAGACACATGTATGTGTTTCACATCAAACATCTACTGTATGTTTCATGAGGGAGACAAGACCCATGTGTTTTGCAGAAGCTTTTAAAGCTGTTTCATTTATTTTATTAGCCTTTAATGAATGTAATTAGAACCCAAGTAATTAAATGCAATTGTGCTCAGTATGTTCCTGTTGTAAATTGCCCTAAACAATGTGCATGGTGTGAACAAATTTGTGGGATTAATAGAGGATAGATAATGTTTTTGGATAGTATTTCACACTAAACGGCCGCAGAGAGAAACAAAGAAGCTGGCGCAGTGTCATTAATCTTAGTCAACTGGCAGCTTTGGTGTAATTTGCATGACTTAGGCAGTGACACAAGATGGGGATAGCTTAGGATGGGTGTTAGATCATCAGGATATGTATGTATTTCTTTTCCTTTGGAGATTTATTTATAAGCAGACAGAGGTTTGTATGCAAAAAAGAAAAAAAAAAGGTGATATAGACAGACATAAATGTGTGTAAGATAGAATGTATGTTAGGTGAATAGAAAAAAAAATCCACAGAATTCTGTATGTATTCCTTTGTTTTCATACTTAGCATATTGGTTTATGGGTATTAAAAAAACATCCTTGTCAACTACGGAGGGTGGAGGGAATACTCTGACGTGCTGCGATTGGATAAGATGTTATCACCAGAATAAATTCTTTGTATTTCTGTATCGGAAAGTATTTTCTGTTTTGAGTGGCTTCAAGTGTCAGTACAGAAAAAGCAACCCTCTCTCTCTCTCTCTCTCTCTCTCTCTCTCTCTCTCTCTCTCTCTGTGTGTGTGTGTGTGTGTGTGTAATTGTACTTAATAGTTAGGTTTTTCATAACAATATATTTATTGGATGGGGCAACCTAGTCAGGTGGGCAGCATATTATTATTATATTTTTATTTTTATTTGCTTGGTTTGACTATTCCGCCGCCAGCCCCACTATATAAAGAAGCTGAATGTGGCTCAGGAATGGAAACAAAATTATTAAGAACAGTCATCGTATACTACTTTGATATGACTGTAGCAGGCTTGCAATAGGAAAACCCTTTGAATGGATATAAAAAACATAATCAATAATAAAATGATAAATATAATCAGTTAATTTCCTTCCACCCATTCCTTTGACCTAGCTAGAAAAATCTATGATTGATGCAAATATTTACAGGACAAGGGCCTGTACAATGAACAGAGTGGTACGTTAATAGTCTGCAGAGGTGAATAGGGCTACTATAGCTTTAATCTCTGAAAAAGAAAAAGAAATGAATTTCAGCAGGTGCATTTTTTTCTCAAGCCAGCGTGTTCAGGAGCACATACCAGCACCCCTGTCCTGCTTTACACAGGCTTCCTATAGCAACTTTTTATCCTTTTCACATCCACTTTGCTGAACATTTAAGTCTAACAGGCAGTGAATGCTGTGAGCATACAATTAGTTACCACAAGCACTCCGTTGTTTTGCTTCAGAATCATCTCTTTAAAAAGCCTACCATAGGAATTGAAAGGAGGACTACATAATGCAAGGCTCTGCACCTTAGAGAGATGAGAATTTATATGTTGCTTCTCAATAAAGCTATAACTGTGCTGTTACACTGATAGGATTACTGGAAAGTACACCAAAATAGAAAAATAACCAAGTATTCTTTTAAAAATATATAACTGATGTCTTATATACTTATATAATGGATAGCCCATATGGTGCCTTCTGGATTTTGTGGCCTGTAACTCCCATCATCGTTCAGCCCAGACACTGAGGTCCAGCTCTGAGGGCCATCTGGAGGTTCCCTCACTGCAAGAAGTGAGGTTACAGGGAACCAGGCAGAGGGCCTTCTCGGTAGTGGCACCTGCCCTGTGGAACACCCTCCCATCAGATGTCAAGGAAATAAACAACTATCTGAGTTTTAGAAGACATCTGAAGGCAGCCCTGTTTATGGAAGTTTTAAATGATTGATCTTCTATTGCTATTATTATTATTATTATTATTATTATTATTATTCTGTTGGGAGCTGCCCAGAGTAGCTGGGGAAACCCAGCCAGATGGGTGGGGTATAAATAATAATAAATTATTATTATTATTATTATTATTATTATTATTATTATTATTATTATTATTATCATCATCATCATCCCTGACTATTGGCCTTGCTGCGTGGGGCTGATGGGCCTTATAGTCAAAAACATTTGGAGGACCCCCATTGGCTACTCCGGATTTGTTTGACATAAATGAGCAAATCACCTCCACCAAACTGGCTCATGGAAGGATTCCTGGTGTGCACTAGCACGGAGTCTGTGCACACTAAAGCTCAACACGTCCCCTGGCCCCCATCTCTCCCTTTCCTCCCTCAGAACACACAGCTTCGTATCCCTGTTTCAGGGAGTAGGGGTTCTGTGTGCATATATCCCACATCCATTTAATGTTCCCTTACCATTGACAGGCTAAGTTGGTGGAATTGGGGCATCCATGTGCTCCTCCCATTCCTGAGTTATGCAGCAATGGGACAGGGAGCAGGCAGTGCACTGAAGAGCACCCCTGACAATACACAGTGATCTGTGAGGACAATTACTTGTTTTCTGAGGTAAAACAACTCTGGACATAAAATGTGGTGATTTTGTATAAATTCTTAAAACATACGGAATCTTACAGATTTTGGAATTTGAGAGACATAGTTATGCACAGAATAAATCAGAAGTTCTGGTTAAATATATTCAAATGTATTCTGCTTAAATGTATCCAAGAGGAATATTACTGTAAGTAAGTTTCCTGATTTTATTATTAGCTTTAACTGATTTTTAACCTTGCTATACACTACTGAGAGTCTATGGTGTTAAGTGGTTTAGAAAGTGTGGAGATAATCCCTAAATTTCCAACACAGAAAATACAAGTTTCTCAGAATTGTACTATGATAGCAAGGACTTTCCTACCACTTGTGCTTGCTCATGTATATTCAGAGCAATTCTAAATGGAACACTTTTTCGTTGTTTGCTACATTCTAGGCATGATTTGGAAACCTCTCAAACTAAAACAAGACATGCCCTCTAAAATATTATGAATAGTTGCAGGATTGCACCTTAATGGGTTCAATAATATGGAACTGCATCTGGATAGGCATGGAGATAAAGATAACCTTTTGCTGGGCCAGTTGTGAATATCCTTCTGCACGGTTCTACTAAAGATTGAAGTTTTGTACATTTTCATGAACATAACCTGGGAACTGTATTTTCTTACCGTTATTTTGAATTGTGCTGAGCTGAAAGTGCCTCCTGACCTTTGCAGACTCATCTTCTGGTTGCAAAAGTTGCAGTTTTAGGGAGTGGGGTAGATAAAATTGTAAAAACTTGGGGAATGGCCCCCCCTAACATTTACTGCTTGATAGAAGAGCCTTCCTTCCTTCCTTCCTTCCTTCCAAACAAAACCTTTTACTTGCAAGCATTCTTCTAGAGATATAGTGGGGGCAGATGGCCCCAAAGAGGGCTAGGAGCACTGATGCTGCTTGCTGCAGTGGCAAGAAGTGTTGAAAGAAAGAATTATCTTCTACCCAAAATTAAACATAAGTATATCAACCCCCCCCTTAAAAAATATAAATTACTCCACCCCACCAGGCAGACTGTTCCAATCTCAAGCCCTCACAACTCTTCCATCACTATAGGGAGTTACTGAATACAGTGGTACCTCGGGTTAAGTACGCTTCAGGTTAAGTACGCTTCAGGTTAAGAACTCCGCTAAGAACAGAAATCGTGCTCTGGCGGCGCAGCGGCAGCAGGAGGTCCCATTAACTAAAGTGGTGCTTCAGGTTAAGTACGCTTCGGGTTAAGAACGGACCTCCGGAATGAATTAAGTACTGTACTTAACCTGAGGTACCACTGTATTTCTGAAACATGTTTCACTCACCGTGTTTTTTGGTACTGCATAGAAATTGCATCCTGACAGCCATCCTGACAGACGGAGCTGCCTTTGGTATCAGCGCAACTATTTTTTTCTGGCTAAACAGACGCTGTGCTAGACCATTCAACCATTTACCTTGAAGATCAGTTTGGCTGCAAGGAGATGAGAAAAGAAGTATGCATTGAAGTAAGTCCTTGCCTCCTGACTGTTAAAGTTCTTTACAACGCCATGTATGTTAGAAGCAGCCAGATCTAGCACAAGTCCCCTCCACTGATCTGCCATGGAAGGCTGGTGCAAGGAAGATTGGCTCAAACCCACTTTGGAGAAGCAAGCTAGTCATCAATGCAAATTATCACCAACTCAGCTTCTGTTCTTGCAAATGAACCAGCAAACAGGCAGTGGCTTAAAGCAACCTCACCCGAAGCTGCCCTGCCCACCACCCCAGTGCCACAAGCAAGATTTGCCCTTTCTTCTTAATATGTGTAGTTAGCCGGACATAATCTATGCTAGCTTCCACTCTGAGGAGAAAGTACTATGTCTGCCAGGAAAATGTGTGAAACAACAAAAAAGTAATTAAGAATTTATGAATACAGTTGGCTCCTATTAATAGGCCATTGACCTGAATACCCATGCTCACCATTTAAAGACCAAGGATAGCAATATTTATTGTGAGGTCAGACATATTGATATAACATTAAATGAGACATATTCAATACACTGCATAGCAATTATGATGTTAATGTAGAAAGTGGCAGGGATGTAGCATGGATATGGATTGACAGCAAAGGGAAGTTTCTATGGGAGTGCTTGAAAAAACTGGCCAGCCAAACTGTATTCACACATTGAAAAGTGGTTGTGGGGATTATACCATGCTGTACCCAGAATACCCTACTGAATATTTTGGAGGAAAACGAGGCAAAATTTTCTGCTTTTTCTATTGTGTATTTTTGTTGTTGTTGCTGTCACACTTACATGGTTCCCTATTCCTCCCATTACTTCCAAAAACTAAGAACACTCCACTCCCAACAGTATTATGTTTTTAGACTACTCCAGGCCTAAATAAATAAATGCATTTCGTAGATAGGTTTGTGAAAGCAGATGGACACATTTGGCCTTTAGTCATAACGACATTCCGTTAGCAGTGGGTCAGATTTAACTACAACATAGAGCAGACCCACTGAAATTAATGGCAAGGTTATTTATTTCAGTACTCTGAATCATACTCTGAGTATGATTAACGCGGGGTTTCACTCAGCCTGTTCTATTTTTTTTGCAATAGTTATCTTATCTGATGCTTTTATTCTTTTGATATATTTCATTATATGATCATAGTATCATACAGTTGCAGAGCTGGAAGGAGCACGGACGGTAATCCAGCCCCATGCAATGCTGGAATCTCAACTAGATCATATATGGCAGGTGGCCTCTGCATAAAAACCTCCAAGGAAGGAGAGTCCACCATCTCTCGTAGGAGTCTGTTCCACTTTCAAAATAAAGTTCTTCCTGATGTTTAGTCGGAATCTCCTTTCTTGTAACTTGACTCCATTGGTTCAGGTCCTAGACTCCAGAGCAGCAGAAAACAAGCTTGCTCCATCCTCCATAAGAGAGCCCTTTAGATATTTGAATATGACTATCATATCTCCTCTCAGACTCCTCTTCTCCAGGCTAAACATACCCAACTCCTTCAACTGTTCCTCATAAGTCTTGGTTTCCAGATCGTCGATCATCTTGGTTGCCCTCCTCTGCACTCATTCCAGCTTGGCAATATCCTTAAATTATGGTGCTCAGAACTGGACACAGTATTCCAAGTGTGGTTTGACTAAGGCAGAATAGAGCAGGGCTATTACTTCCCGTGATCTGGGCGCTTTACTTCTGTTGATGCAGCCTAGAATAGCATTAGCTTTTTTAGCTGCTGCATCCCACTGTTGACTCATGTTAAGCTTGTGTTCTAGTAAGACCCCTAGATTCTTTTAGCATGTATTACTGGTAAGCCAGATATCCCACATCTTATATTTACATCTCAAACAAGACTCTGTGATTCATGACCCATGGTCTCATGTTTTATCCGCAGAAAAACAAAAATCTATAATGGCGAGACCTCCGAAAATTAACAGCTGGAATTTGGTGTTATCCAGAAATAAACTTGTTTTATCAAGCTACCCCAAGCCCCCTAGATTTTTGTCACAAGAGGAGCGCAAATCCCATTTATTGAACTTCCTAGAGATTTATATGCCAGGCATACTCAGAAACACTCTGGACTTGGTACGAGTGGAATATTTATATTTTGATGATACACTTGTTAGAGCGGTGGCTACATTCCGTGACCAGAAATTGGCAAACCTGGTGTTCCAAAGTAGAGAACGCCTGAAGACAAGTGGCGTAAAAATCTCAAGGCTTTTTAAAAATGAAGCGCCTCCAACCTCACTCCTTCCCTCCACCCTAACCCCTAAAAAACCATCCCAACATAAAACTGAACAAAATGTTTTGGTTGAAATAAACTCTGCTAATGACATCCCTAACCAACTCACTGGGCGGGCCGACACAGCCCTCCACAAGATGGACTCTTCTGAAGACAGATATGTTCCGACCGAGGGAAATGATCTTGACAGCTTCGAATGCAATTTACTACACTCTTATCATGCACTACCTCAGGAAGCGCAGCAGGAAATATTACAAAAACTTGAAACACTCCTCTCTTGTTTGATAAATATATCAATTGATCAAAGGGGATCTTCTAAGCAAAACTCAGTAAATTACTTCTCAGACTCTGCTATATATCTACACCATCAGGAGCTCGACCTGTGGGTTAAGAAACCATCTGCCCCACTTAAATTTCAGGTTGCAGCTGAGATGAACCCACTCTATTTCAATCCTGAGACGGAAAGCGTCCCTGCAGACCTGATTTCTTCCCATCATCCCTCTGAGGCTAATAAGGCAACAACAGCTGCCTGGGATAAAATGAGGGAACTCTCCGACTCTGAATTGGGTACTCCTTATAAAGTGACCCATAAGACTGCATCTGTACATACTCCTAGAAACCACCCTTCTTTGAATGTAAATGGAAATATCCAAAGAAATCCTGAATGACGTGCAGAATGTATTTCCCAAATCCCATTGACGATGCTGAATCTAAAGGATTTGAACGTTCCATCAATCTCTGCGGATGTCTCCCAGATGGAAGACCCCCAGCCTGACTCCGTTTCATTGGCTCGCTTAACCAACCCTGAGTGTCAGTTGATCTCTACCAACATCGGGAACATTCGCTTGGTCTCCTGGAACATCGCTGGCTGGGAAAATAAAGCCAAGGACCCTGATTTCATTGAATACCTTAACTGCTTTGATCTCATATTACTCCAAGAAACATGGTCAGCAACTGTGGTAAATATTGCTGGGTTCTCCTCATACAGCGTTCCGGCCCATAGACACTCTACCAAAGGCCGCCGAAAAGCTGGCCTCTTAACTTTAATCAGACATAGTCTTCCATTTGAAATAACTGCTCTTGACAACTACCCTCCTATAGCGCAAGCTTTTCTAATTAGCTCAAGAACGCAGCAGATAATCTTGCTAAATATCTATCTTCCCCCATCGGAGGACGAATCCACCTTGAATGACAACTGGAATAGGATGTCAGACATTATACTTTCTACTCTAAAAACCACACCTTTGGCTCAATTCATTATCATGGGTGATTTAAATGCGCGAATAGGGACCAACAACCAGCATATTATATCCCAGCTGGGATTCGAGGGCTCTGATATATTACCCCCCTCTTTGTCGATCCCTCGCTTCTCTAAGGACAGCGTACTGAACAGAGCAGGCCTAAAACTTATGGAATTCTGCACTGCTCACAACGCTGTCATTTTAAATGGTCTGAATAACTTTCCAGATGATGATGAATTTACTTTCACCTCACTTAGAGGTCGCAGTGTAATTGATTACTGTATTTGCTCCTTAAGCCTTTATCCATATGTCAATTTCTTCTCTGTTGGAGCTCGCACCGAAAGCGATCACTCTCCCTTAAGGTTGACAGTACAGTGCGGCCATGTCACCAAGACCTTAAAACCTAATTATTTGGAGCATTCCTCCTATAATACCTTGAAAAGGGTTAGATGGTCAAACAAAGCTGATGGAACGATCACCAACCTTCTGAACTCTGACAAAATGTTGCAACTGAGAACTTCACTTTCCAATACTATCTCAGCTAATGAAGCTGTCTCATCCTATTCTCAGTTAATTGACCAATACAACACAATAGCTAAGCCTGTATCTGCCCCCTTTACCAACTCCCCCTCATGGTTTAATTGGGAATGCTATGCAGAGAAAAAAATACTTAGAATGGCTTTTAAAAATCTCTGCGAAAAGAACGATGAAAAAAGCAAAATAGCCTATTTCGCTCGTAGGAAACTATATAATGAATTTATTACCAAGAAAAAGAACGCATTCCACCAGATAAAATGGTCACGCCTAATAGCAGCTATTAATATGAATGATCAAAAAAAATTCTGGCAAATAACTTCTGGACATCTAAATAATAACCTCTCTTTTATTGCTCCTACAATTCCTCCCCAATCTTGGGTTGGTTATTACAGGGAAATCTTTAATGACCCACTTTCCCCTTCATCTGATGATGGAGAGAATTTACCACAAAATATCCCATTCTGGCCTCCGGTAGGTATTGATGAAATTATGGAATTAATTCAAGAATTGAAACATGGTAAGGCCCCCGGTCTCGACGGGATCCCTGCTGAGATCCTGAAAAAAAATGCCGACTGGTGGGCTCCACCACTTGCCAATCTATTTACGCTAATAGATCAAAAAGGAATAATACCTAATTCATGGCTGACTTCTATAATAATACCAGTATATAAAAAAGGTGATCCTGAGCAACCATGTAATTTCCGTCCTATTAGTTTACTTTCTACTATAAGTAAACTCTATTCAAAACACCTAGAGCGCTATTTATTGGAATGGATTAAAAAGAGTAAAATTATTGGCCCAGAACAGATTGGCTTCACAAAACAGAAATCGACGCTAAACCATTGTTTGTTATTAGCATCCCTAGCAGATAAATATATGAAACCTGGGAATGGGAAGTTATATGTGGCCTTCATCGACCTAAAATGTGCCTTTGACTCAATTCCTAGACGGTTGCTATGGGATAAATTAAAAGCCACCGGGATAGAACCTCGCCTACTTTTTTTGATCAAAAAGTTGCACACTAACACCGTGTGCCAGGTGAAATTTTCTGCCGCTGGCCACCTAACACCCAACTTTATAACCACCAAAGGGGTAAAACAAGGCTGTATACTTGCCCCGCATTTATTCAACTTATTCCTAAATGATATGAACCAACAATTACTTACAGTGGATGGCCACCCTCCCAGGCTAGGCTCCAAACCAATTCCCACCTTATTATATGCGGATGACACCGCCATTATCTCCCATACCAAAGTTGGACTACAAAGATACCTAAAAGCATTCTTTAACTACTGCCAAGTGAACCATCTGGTAATTAACTATTCCAAATCAAAGATAATGGTATTCTCTAAAAGTTGGCACCCGTGCAACTGGTATATGGGAAAACAGAAAATTGAACAAGTGAAGAGTTTTAAATACCTGGGAATCACTTTCCATTACAATCTAAGATGGGTAACTCACCGAGACAGAGCAGTCAATCTGGCTAGATGCTCGGCAACTCAAATTAAACGCTTTTATTTCACTGATGGCAACCAGTTTGTACCAGCAGCAGTTAAAGCCTTTAGAGCAAAAACCGCCTCCCAACTCCTCTATGGGATCCCTCTATGGATCCCCAGCTATAATAATAGAGTTGAAGGTGTCCAGGCAGTTTTCCTACGGCAAATTCTTGGAGTTCCAAATTGTGTCTCTTACCTGACGATATGTGCAGAGCTGGGTATGCATCTCTTAGAAACAAGAGGATGGATTATTGCTTTTAAATTCTGGCTGAAAATTCACTTCAATACAGAGCCAGAAGATTTATTAACTTTTTTATTAAAAGATAAACATAATTTTAGCTGGTTTTCTGCCATCTCTCTTAAACTTAGTCAAATAGGTTTTACAATGGATTCCCTTTTATCATATGATGAATCTCGCATCTTTTCACTAATCAAGCAGAGGCTGTTAGATAATGAATACCAAAAACTTCATCCCTTCCGGCCACCGGTATGTTCCCCTGCTTATCTGGGGTTACAACCCCATCATGGAACGATGCCCAATTATCTCTATAACTTGGTGACTCCCTTACACCGCAGAGTATTCATGTTGGCTCGTTTGAATGCCTTCCCGTCCTTCGTGATGTCTGGAAGACTTAGAGGCATTCCTTACCAGAGCAGACTCTGCACGTGTGGCCGGAATATGCCTGACTCTCTAGACCACATAATTTTGGACTGCCCTCTTTTTAGCACCCTTCGTGCTGACCTTATAACGTCCTTTTCATGGCTTGAGTCTCTTCCTAATAATCAACGCAAGGTGCAGTTTCTTTTGAGAGATGTCTCTCCATCAACCACCAGAGCCTTGGTACAGTTTTTGTCTAGAATCTTCGAAGTGAAATCTGGGGGAGCTTGGTCTACATAATAGGCCGAAGAAGTTTCCTTTTACTGTATGTAATATAAACATGTTGTTGTTTTATATATGCCAATAAAGGTGCTGAATACTGAATACTGAATATTTGTGCAGCTGGTTCTTTCTGCCTATTGAAATTCATTTTTTTAGTTTTGGCCCAGTTCTCCAATCTGTTAAGGTCATCTTGAATCCCGATTGTGTCTTCAGAGGCATTGGTGTCATCTGCAAATTTGATGAGCATCCCATTAATACCTTCCACCAAGTTTTTCATAAAGATGTTGAACAACACTGGGCCCAGGACAGAACCCTGCAGCACCCCCCACTTGTCATTTCCCCCCAGGATGACGAGGAACCATTAGTGAGCACTATTTGTGTTCAGTCAGTAAACCAGCTAAAAAGCCATATAACAGTTATCTCATCAAGTCCACATTTTACCAGCTTCTCTGCAAGAATATCATGGTGGACTTTGTCAAAAGCGTTACTGAAATTAAGATATGCTGTGGTTTTATATTATTTTGAACCACTCCAGAATTTAGATAATGAAGGCTGGTCTGTAAATGTTTTAGGTAAATTAAATAAAACAATAACGAATGGAGTCTGCTGAACTTTAAATAACTATGCAAATAACTGATGAGTCTGAATAAAAATGCAGCAATAGTAAGTATGTCTGATGGAATGGGATTTGTGGTTTAAATTCTTATTGGCTGATGGTTATCCTACAATGTTTAAACACATGATTAAACACTTCCCACATTATAGTGACAGATATGTGTTACTGCAACACGAAACACATTACGGAAAATGCAACAAACTTGGTTATTAAAAGTATTTCAGTGTATTGATATTTGTTACATATCTCCTTTGAGTTGTTACAGAACTAGCATCCTTGAAATTTTCTCTGTGTGGTGCGAGGGCCTTCTTCTACTGTCTGACTGATGTGGAAAAAATTCGGGCAGGTATTGAAGATTCTCAGAGTCAGTTGGAAGTAAGAGGGAACTATATGGATGCGGGTGGTGCTGTGGTCTGAACCACTGAGCCTAGGGCTTGTCGATCGGAAGGTTGGCGGTTTGAATCCCTGTGACGGGGTGAGCTCCTGTTGCTCAGTCACAGCTCCTGCCAACCTAGCAGTTCGAAAGCATGTCAAAGTGCAAGTAGATAAATAGGTACCGCTCCGGTGGGAAGGTAAATGGTGTTTCCATGCACTGCTCTGGTTTCTCCAGCAGCGGCTTAGTCATGCTGGCCACATGACCCGGAAAAACTGTCTGCGGACAAACGTCGGTGCTGCAACCCCAGAGTCATTCGCGACTGGACTTAACTGTCAGGGGTCCTTTACCTTTACCTTTATATGGAGAAGGACACGACATATTTTTGGAGTGGCATGGAGAAGACATTGTACAGAGGCAGTTTCAAGTGGTCTCTGTGTGATTAATGTAATGTGCAGACTTACTCTCATATTTGGACCAGAAGAGAGACTGTTGCTAGAGTACTTTAGGAGTAGGGAATAATATTTGCTGCCCTTTCCCCTTTCTTCTTCTCAGATCAAGAAACATTTGTTGACAAAAGGTTAAAGAATACTATGGTTTTTGTTTTTTTAAAGTTCCTAATATTCTGTTTACTGTTTTTCTCTCTGTCATTGTTCAGTGAAAAGCAGGACAGAAATGTAATAAATAGCACTGTAGGTCGGATTGGATTTGACCCCCAGCTACCAAAGAAAACAAATCTCAATGCTGTTTTAATGTATTAATTCGACCTCCATTTGAGCTTATGGTCACCATTCCTTTGAAGAAGCTACCTTTTGAGGTAAATTTTCTTATTGCAATAACATCTGCTTTGAGGATGACAGAATTAGCAGCCTTGTCAGTCAATAAGGGCCTTTGCGTAATTTATGAGATCATTATTTGTCCAGGTCCTACTTTTATCCTTAAGGTGAAAGGGTGTTTTTGTGGTGTTGTTTAACAAACATTAACCCTATCACCATAGATCAAACTGCTTGAAGACAGAGAAGATTACGAAGTTCTTCATAACATAGCATGGGGCAGAAAATGGCTACAGTTCAAAGACAAATGTGAACAAGCTCACAGAGCATGAATAAGCCCCTTGGTCAGCCTTTAGTCTGTGTCCTTGTCCTTAGCTTCGGTGTCAGCCCTGTGAAGGTATTATAAAGAACTAAGACTAAGGAAGGTGTTGGTCTGAAATGAATCAGGGAGCCCTTAACTGAGTTGGCTTTTGAATCTGGTTAGTTGTGAGAAATAAAAATGAGGAAAAGTAGTAGGGGCAGACGTAACAGAAGTGTATAAATTAAGCCTGATGTGGAGAAAGGGAAAAGAGAGATTTCCCTCCTTGAACGTGGAGTCATCCACTGAAGCTGAATTCTAGAAGACTCAGGAGAGAGCAGTTACAGTGGTAATGGAGGATAAAGCTATCAATGGCTACTGGTAATGATGGCTTTATACTATCTCCAGTATCAGAGCTGGTATGTCTCTGAACACAGTTGCTGGGAACACAACTGGGAGAAGGTTATTGTTGGGAGCCATGCAGAGTGGCTGGGGCAACCCAGTCAAGATGGGTGGATGATGATGATGATGATGAAGATGATAGTCATGTCCTGCATATGGGCTTCACATGCATCTAGTTGACCTCTTTGGGAAGAGTATGCTGGACTTGATAGGAATGTTGGTCTGATTCTGTTCCATTTCAGGGATGGGAAACCTGTGGTCCTCCAGATGTGGTTTGCCTCCAACTCCCACCATCATCTCTGACCATTAACCCTCCTGCCTGGGGCTAAATGCAGTTGGATTCCCAACAACATCTGGTGAGCCACAGGCTCCCCATCCTTGTTCTACTCAGTGTTTCTCGTGCATTTCTGAAAAGCAGAATGCATTCCTCAGGATACAAATAGTGTTCAGAAAAGCCCCACCTCACACATTGTTGAAGATGTGTTTGTTTATTTCTCAAAGGAGTGGCTTTTTGAAATAATCAGTTCTGTTACCATCATGGGTAAAATATATGCAATCAGATTTGCAAATAATGGTGAAAGTATGTAATTACCGTAACAGAAGTATTGTGGCTTTTAAAATCATTTTTAGAATGCATTTATTGCCTGAGCTACCAGTTGATATGATCCATGATGAGAGCTTCTTTTTCTTGATCAGATTTCTCAGTTGTGCCACATCATCTTGTCTCAATTCTGAGCCAAACTACTTAGCGTGGCACTTTTCGAACAAAAAGGAGAAGGAGAAGAAGAAGAAAAAGAAACCTTACTTTTGTCACTCTTATAAATGTGCCCTTTCTAATTTCTATTTCTTTTTTCTTTTTGCTTTTAGAAGAATGAAAAAGACAAAAAAGACTATTACTGTAATTAAAAGTCATTTTTGAATAACCTCAGAAGATTGTTTCTAGAATCAAAACATCTTTATGGTCCCTTTTCTAAGGAAAGAAAGACAAGTGACTGGGATCCTGTACACTTTACTGTAGTCTACATTAATTACCTTCTATTAAAAAAATTGACAAAGATCTTTTTGAAAGGGAATCTGGCACTCTTTCCAGAGAAATGATGGCAGACACCCTACTCTCTGCTGATTTCTTGACACTTCTAATTACCTGTATTCATTTGAAATCACTTTCTTTGTAGTGAGTTATTGGCATGATTTTCAGAGAACAAGAGGAAAATGGAAAACATTTTAGCAAGTTAAGGGGGGAGGAATCAACAGTATCATTGTTTGCAGCTTTTGTTGAAACTACCTTTGCAAGTCATTTGAGGGACATGAAGGTAAATGAAAGGTTATACTTTGCCCTGCACGTTGTCGCTGGTATTTGTAATGTCAATAACTGTAGAAGGTTGTCAGGAAACTGGAGAGATAAAGGTCAATAGCAATGACAAATATATCATTGTATGTGTTTGAATATGCAATATCAGCCTAATCTCGTGGTGGAGGTTTTCACACCCTGGAAATATCAATCAGATGCTGTATCAAATCTATGCGTCGCTTTCTGTGCACCTTGTCTAAAATGGGATAGCATGAAGTGGTAACCTCTGCATTTTTATGCTGTCCCTTGCCCATTTTATAATAAAACCACAAGTTCAGGCAATTTTCAAATAAGATGGCTATGTTTAGAATTTATTGGAATAATTATACCAGAATATGGTAATTGGGAACATCTGCTTTATACATGGTTTATGTAATCAAAAGGAACTTTGGCTGGAATAGACAGAAAGGAGATAAAATCAATATTTAAATGGGAAATGTAATCTTGGGTTTTATTTGTTCCATGGTTTCTACCTCATTCATTTGCGATACAAATATAATTATGAGAATTGCAAAACAAAACCATGGCTTCGATCCATATTTTCCTCTTGCTGGAAGACAGGGGAGAAGCAGTTTTTGCCGATTTGCATGCCTCCACACAGTCATTTGAACCCTTTGAAATTCTGCTCTGGAAGGCTGCTTATACATACGGTACTTATCATCCTATATATCCGTACTCAAAAGTAAGTCCTATTGAATTTGTCTTAGTCTTAGTCATGTGTACCTTTAAAAAACCCTAATCTGCCAGTTATTCATCACAAGAACTGGCAGGTGGTTGTTTACAAGCCTGCCTGAAAGAGATGTCTACGTACAGGAATATTCTGAAAACATTCATCATTTCTATAAGGTCTCATCTATGCATTCATTTTAGATCTTATCATTTATGTGGAAATGTTCAATTTGGTTGTGTACTTCTTGATGTTTTACTTATTGTTCATGACTACTTTTGCTATGTTTATAATTATGTACTTTTTTCGTGTTGTAATCTGCCTTGAGCATGGTTTGAACTATGGAAAGGCGGCATGCAAATAAAATGTATGTATGCATGTACTGAATGTACGCGGCGTGGATGTTAAAATCCCCTAGCACATTTTAGGGGTGCTGTTTCTATTAGCTGTGGGAGGCAAACACATGGGTATAATATACTATGTAATTTATCATATTCAATTGCTTAAATTTTATACCTTTTGACTAATATTTACACACACACTGGATGGCTGATTCAGAACTGATCCATTTAAAGTGGGTTAATTTGGGGGATGGATAAGAACATAAGAAGAACATTCTCCATCAGGCCAATGACCCATCTAGTCCAGCATCCTGTTCTCACATTGGCCAACCAGATACCTGTGGGAAGCCTGCAAGCAGGACCTGGATACAACAAAACCAAAACACCAAATCGGCTTGCAGATATAGGAAACAATTTACTCAATTAAGCATACTAAAGTGCGGCATGCATATCAAAGCCTGGAGAAACTATGAACAAATAGTATACTAGTGGCACAACTCTGCCAGTAATGATGGTGTCCTAGCGCAGTGCAAATATGCAAAAAGTGCTGCATATAGTTCACAACTCGACATGCAGAGTCATACAAGAGGGAACGGTTGCAAGGTGGGCTTCAAGACATGGTCATACGTGATAGTGGTTGCAGACAAGCACCTCCTCACCGTCCCTCGGCGGAAATGCCTGTGAAGAACTTATAATTTCATTGTATCATGTTGAACATTACTATGAACTGAAGAAGCTCTGGTGAAACCTGATTAACATCCGAAAATCAGGTCTTCAGATCCATTTTCGCCGAGGGACGGTGAGGAGGTGCCTGTCTGCGACCACCATCACGTATGACCATGTCTTGAAGCCCACCTTGCGACCATTCCCTCTTGTATGACTCTGCACGTCCAGTTGTGAACTATTTGCAGCACCTTTTGCGTATTTGCACTGCGCTAGGACACCATCATTATTGGCAGAATTGTGCCACTAGTGTACTATTTGTTCATAGTTTCTCCAGGCTTTGATATGCATGTCACACTTTAGTATGTTTTATTGAGTAAATTGTTTCCTATATCTGCAAGCCGGTTTGGTGTTTTGGTTTAGTTGTATCCATTGTTATAACACCTGATACTTTTTTTGTATATATGCAAGCAGGACCTGAGCACAGCAGCACTCTCGCCTCCTGTGATTCCCAGCAATTGGTATTGAGAGGCCTACTGCTTCTGACAGTGGAGGTAGAACATAGCCATTGGGGCTAGTAGCTATTGATATCCTCCATGAATAACCTTCTTTTAAAGCAATCAAAGTTGGTAGCCATCACTGCCCCCTTTGGAAGTGCGTTCCATGGTTTTCTATGTGCTGTGTGCAGAAGCGCTCAATATGCTCTGCATCCACAACTAAATTATCGTTTGAAATCAGATCCATTCAGAATCTTTGAGCCCTCTAGACTTATTTATGCTTCTGGTCTTGTCATCAAGAATGCAACAGGGCCTAGAAACTTTTCCCCTTGAGAACCCTTTCTACCTCCTTCCTTTTCTTATGTTATTATGGCAGGGAACTTCAAGGAGGGCTCATGGCAGGCTCCTAACTAGAACTTCCCGAGGTCCAAACGGTACTGCATATGTTTTCAGCACCATTCAAGGATTGCTGGCATTATTAGACACTGTGATGATCTCATGTAGCAGCACTCAGTGACACTTTTGGATGCTGCCGAGAGACAAGGGGGAGTGAACAATTTTCTTTTCTCCCTTTTAATTTCTCCTTATTGTCTTAAAATACAAAGAACCAACATACCACAAACATAGAAAGTGGGAAGGGTAAAAACACCACCACCTATATCTTCCACAGAGTTACAGTTCATTGAGAACTGTCAGAGCAAACCAATTCTTCAGGTTTCTGGTGCCTCTGAGCACTGATGTGGGAAACTTGCAAGTGAATTTAAAGAATTTTTTAAGTGTCTGAAGCATCCCATTTCCCACCCATTTACTACACTATAATAGTCATTGTGAAAGGAGTACTTAAAACGACTTCCAGTTGAAAAACTTGCAGCCTCACCTTGCGTATTATCAAAAGCACAAAATGCATCTCGTCTAGAGCAAACTTCAAGCAGGTCTTTCCCACTGAACCCTGAGAATAGTTGCTCTGTATGTTTTGGGGCTACAGATTTCTAACAGAGTTCTTGGCACCTTCACACAATTACATTTTGAAGGTTTCCTTTAGGGCAACCGCTACAGTTTACCCAGTTTAAAAGCAATTTAGGATTGCAGAGTTGATGTGCCCCTAGTGGTTTCATTGTCAAATAGAGTTTCAGTATATATGAAATCAGTAAAGCATGTAACTGAAGAGATTCGTTTTAAGCATGTGCCAAAGTCTATTCATATTTGGCAAATTACTTAAGCATGTTGTTATGGATAGTCCTGGGCAAAAGTGGACTATGTTTTTCCCCTACCAGATGTGGCCTTGGCATTTTAATTTTCATAATGGGTATGACCTCATGATAACTTCCAACTCTAAGCAGCTATCTTAGCAGATTCCTTATGCACATGATAACTGAAGCAGTAGATCCTAGAATATGACCCCATATAGGTGTATTTGTGCACCAGTCATTTTTCTTACATATGACAACAGATCAAGTCAGTGGAACTTACTTCTGAGTATATATGCATAAAGTCAGGGTACAAACAGATGTTATAGGCCAGGAAGTTTTTCTCTATAAAGCAGTGCTTGGGCAAGGTGTTGCCTACGTTTCACAGACTTCATTTCATAATTCCTGGGTCAATTTGTTAAGGAATATGACTTCATATTAAAACTGCATTTTTAAAGTAATCCATTCTTAAAATGTTCTATTTACAATCAAGTGGCATGTAAATTTCGTTAAATAAGATAAATAAAGTCTGAATAAGTTTAAAGCAATAGGAAATATATCTCCTCGTGTTGGATTGCAGGTTCTGTGAAGTGAACTCTACTCATGAATGCTCCTACTGGACTCAATATTTGCTGAGTTCCTCTTCCCTGTGTTCCCTATGTGCCTCCTTAAAAGCTGCTCTGAAGTGCTGGGTGACCCTCTGAAGCAAAGTGAGAGGTGTTCAAGAGTCTTGAACAGCTCTTTTCAAAGATGAGATTTATCCCCATTTTTTTTAAAAAAAATAATAATTCAAAGAAAATAGAATCTTGTTCCAATACAATTATATATTTATGCATTTATTAGTAAAGGTAAAGGGGTCCCTGACAATTAAGTCCAGTTGCAAACGACTCTGAGGTTGTGGTGCTCATCTCGCTTTACAAGCCGAGGGAGCCGCCGTTTGTCTGCTTCCACAGACAGTTTTTCTGGGTCATGTGGCCAGCATGACTAAGCCGCTTCTGGCAACACCAAAGCAGTGCACGGAAACACTGTTTATCTTCCTGCCACAGCGGTACCTATTTATCTACTTGCACTGGTGTGCTTTTGAACTGCTAGGTTGGCAGGAGCTGGGGCAGAGCAACAGCAGCTCCATCGTGGGGATTCGAACCACCGACCTTCTGATCGGCAAGCCCAAGAGGCTCAGTGGTTCAGATCGCAGCACGGCATGTGTCCCTACTAGAGGCATTGACCACATACTGAGTAACGTTTTAGTCCAAATCTGTGGATTACCAGGTAGTTCCTTATGAGATGGACAAGACAGAACCTTATGCAACCTTGTAACACAACTGCAAGATTGCGAAGCAGCACCAACTTCTGGAATGGACCATCCAGATAAGAAAAGAAGCACCCAAAAGTAGTCTATCTGATCCTGAGCAGGGACATCCTTCCTAGAAGGGTACCATGATAGCAGAAGCTACTGAGAATCTCTGGGAAATGAGCAGGGTCACACACACCCTTTCCTTCTCCCACACAGGTAATCAATCAGAGTGAAAAATGCTATGTCAGTACCAACCCCAGGCCTGAAGCCAGATTTTAAATTCAACCTGGACATAAATTGCTGGCCAGTGCAACTTAAGGAGCACTTAGGTGATGTGATCAGAATGCCTTACACCAGACAACTAGTCTACAGCCGTGTTCTGAACCAAATGATGCTCTTAAATGTTTTTCA
This sequence comes from Darevskia mixta, assembly GCA_034641385.1. NCBI lineage: Eukaryota > Metazoa > Chordata > Lepidosauria > Squamata > Lacertidae > Darevskia > Darevskia mixta. Next base: position 37,754,207 of record JAWWNH010000066.1, read on the forward strand.
AAGGCAGCAAAACATAGGGCACATTACATTAACCCAACCTGGAGGTAACAAGGCAATGTAGGGATGAAGCTGGTGCCCCGCCTGAAGCCATTGCCACCACCTAAATATCCATACACTCTGCTAGATCCAAGAGGACTTCCAAGCTACTTGCCTAATCCTTCAGGAAGAGTGCAACACCATCCTGGACACTCAACCCTAAATCAGCCTGTTTGGATATCTCCATCTTGTCTAGTTTAAATTTGAGCTTGTTTTTTCATGTATGCTTCATCACCTACCCCAGAAATACCAGGATGTACCATGAGAGAACCATGTTAAATAATTTAACTCCACTGGACAGCATGGCATCTAGTCCAGGAATCTTATCCCATGGTTGCTATGTTGGCTCAGGAGTCTTTGGTGAGGGACTCTGTCAAAAGCATTTTGAAAGTCCAGTACATCGTGCCTTCCAGATCATTCCTATCCATGTGCATATTGACACTCTTAAAGAACTCTAAAAGTTTAGTGATACAGAAAGCCATGCTGATTCTTATTCAGCAAGACTTGTTCTTCTATGTTTTATCCTTAAAATGCTTTTCACTAGTTTACTCAGAACAGACATTAAGATAACCAGCCACTAATTTCTGAGATCCCTTTTTAAAAAATGGGTTTTACATTAGCCACTTCCCAGTCGTCAAGTATGGAAGATCTTAAGGACAAATTACGTATTTTTATTAGAAAATAAGCAATTTCACATTTTTATTTTTAAGAACTCTCAGATGCATAAAACCCGGATCCAGTGATTTGCTTGTTTTCTATTTGTCAATAAGGTCTAAAACTTCTGAAGGTGATCCTAGGTTCTGGGAGCAGGTGGGGGAGATGAGCCTTCAGGAAAACCATGGGAAACCACGATTTATGTTAGGAGGGCAGGCTTTTGTGGGGGGCGGGGCGGGCGGGCAGCAGAACCTCAGATTTGTATTGATTTTTCTTGATTGGGGGGGGCAGCTGCCCCCTTGCCTCCCCTTGGCTACGTCCATGAGGAAACCTAAAGCCTTTCACAATAATGATTAATACCAGCATTTTGGATTGATCCCAGAAACTTAAAGGAAGCCACACACAGCACTGATGTACGTAATATGATTGTATCTTACTGTTGGTTCTGTTTTGGACCAAGTGAAGTGTCTGTTCAAAGGCAATCCCACGTATAAAACACTATCCAAATGATAAGGTTAACAGTGTGTGTATAACTAGCAAGCTATCTTTGTCCAGACAGGGTCACAATTGGTATAGTAACCTAAGCTGATAAAAGGTGCTTTAAGCCACTAAGGCCATCTATGATACCTGTGTATTTAGAGCAGGTGCCTATAGATGTTGCTGTATCACAGCTCCCATTTCCCTGACCATTGGCCATGCTGGCTAGGGCTAATGGGAGTTGGAGTCCAACAACATCTAGAGGACTAGATATTCTGCATCCCTGCTCTAGAGCCAATTCTGGATTCAAGAGCACCATCAAACTATGAACTTGATCCTTTAGGGCAGTGGTGCTAAACTAGGCAGACACTGCCCACTAACAGTTCCTCTTTCTTGTGAGGTGTCTTAGGGTTATATCCAATGAAATCATTGCACACGCAGCACAATTTGTTGATTTCAAAGGGATCTATGATCTCCTGCATGTGCTTAGGCTCTCAACCTGATGCTACCATCAATATCCAGCTGAGGTCAATGGCAATTCTTCCTTTGGTACATGATTCCACGCATCGGCCACAATCCAACAATAAAATATCGGATGTCCAATTGGGCCCTCCCATTGTTAGCAAAGGGAGGAGCATGTATCTTGAACACATGCAACATTTATCCTCACACAGTAAATTCCCATGGGCACTAAGGGATTTGGATCACATCAGCTGAGTTAGGTGGATTCTGTTGGACCTAGGAAAACAAGGTTTCAGGTGGACTCTGTGGGTGGTCATTAAGCTTTCATTCTCTGCCAACCTCAGAAGGATGTTGCAAGAGTAAACAAAATAACTAAAAGTGACATGGGAATGTTAAGTCAGCAGCTGCAGCATGGAGCATGGAGCCACCGGGTTGTCCTTTGATAAATAGGTTTTCTCTTCCCCTCCTCACAATCAAAATCCTGAATAATTATCAGTTCTTCCCTTGGCAAAGGATATTGGTCCTGTCTGATATACATGCATCTCTTCTTTCCTGAAATTTAGAATTATTTGGCCTATGCTGGTTGTATAAAACAAATTAATTCTGAACGTTCTCTTCACAAGTAGATCACATGCATTACAGGACTTTATTCTATCCACTGTAAAAGCGAAAATAACGTGTTTCTTGTGAAGAATTTTTGGACTGTAAACGTCCAGTTTTCTGAAATGATACGACAGTAAAATACTTTTTCTTGAATTTATCCTTTGTAAAGACAATAGGCTCATGCATATTTCACAAAATAATATTAAAATCTCTAAAGAAACCCCCTGCAAACATTTCAAAGATTTGCTTGTGCAAAACTGAAAACTCCGCAGTTGTAGGGAAATTTGATTTAACAATGCACATTTGCAATTTTTATTTCATGATTATTATTATTTTTTCTTGACAAAGAAAGGCCTTTTGTTCTGGTTTCTACAACAGAATCACATTCTGTGACTTTCTACTGTCCCCTAGTGGCACGTTAATCTTTCTGCCTACTGTGTTATTGTCATTCTATATTGTTTCTGTGGTTTTGTGTGTGCGCGCGTGTGTGTTTTCTTGAGACTATCATTAACAAACATCTAAAATGCTATTATATAGCCCACCAATTGCACATAGAAGTACTACCAGGGCTCTGTAGCCCAAGTGATCCTTTCATTTATTTTCAAACAATATAAACAAAGCATGAAACCATATGCTATCTATATATTGCATTACTTCATTACAGTAAACACTGCATAGTTTTAGATGTTAATACTAAACTGATGAAAGTAAAATATTATTAGTTGTGACAGAGTTTATACATATCCTACAGTAGCTAAGATGTAATTTGTGACAGGATGGAGGGTTTTCATCAGTGCAGTGGCAAGCATCTTTTCAAAGCATCCATTCTTTTCATTTTCTTCCAGAGAATTCAGTGATTTCCCCAGAACGTTGGCAAATTTGTTCTTTAATATTGGGTCTCTTATAGGGAAGCCTGAAGATATTACAAGTTATATTTACCTACGTTTTTACACGCATACACACTTTAATAGATGTTCAGAATGTTCACTTTGCTTCCCCCCCCTCATAGCACAACACATTCTGTCCTAAAATTCCCTATCAGGCAAAAATTCTCACAAGCTCTTGTGGAGTATGCCTGGTTATCTCTCTGTGAGAGAAATTTTATTATTTTAATACAAAGAGGTGGATTCTCTTACAAGTCGAATTGAAAGAGTCTGCCCTTCCACACAGTTCATCCTGAATGAACTACATAATGTAACCAAATAAAGTGTGAGGGAAGAAAGAAGCTGTTTGCTATGTTTGTTATATAGAAACTGCGTTAACATTGGCTTAAATTTAGGTACGTGTTAACTTGAACAACTAGTTATCACAATTGCTTGTTAATATCTGCAAGGGAGATAGATAAAAATAAATAGATGCAAATTCCTACATTTACCCCAGTAACTCAGCATTAAAAAACCCGAACAGCTAAATACTGCGATAATGACTACCTAACTTGGTCAAGTTTTGTTGTTATAAGCTAATATTGCTGTCAAGTACCTGAACTTGGCACTGCGGTGGGTGGAAGTCATTTGGCATTCCTTATTGACATGATGCCTCGGTTTGAAAATAAACAGTAACATCATAAGGGACAATGTCCTTTTTTTGCTAGAAAACTGAGTAGGCAGAGGATTCTTGAGAATTTTCAGCCCTCAGAGGTCATATGGCAACTCAGTGAGGTCTGTTTACATGAACCTGTGTTTGGTTAAGATCTCTCAAAATAAAGCTTTAGATTGCAATCACTTTTGGCACATGTACACAAATTTGCAACCAATCCCAGCAGTCTTACTGAATATCATGCGAAAACGGAAAGGGAAGAACTCACAGCTCTGTTTCCATGAGGGATGAAAACAAGCTGGTTTCCTGCCTCTGAAAACATAACAAAACAAAACAAAACAAAAGCCGTTAAGTGTAAAATTACAGGTCCTTAAAATTGTCATTTTTCAAATGCCCCTCCTCTTATCCCTCAGACATTTCATTCACTTTTGAAAAATTATAAGTGGGTAGTCTGTCAAAAGTGGAAAATGCTATGACTGGTGAGTGAAAGTGAAATGAAAAGCCTCCACTAAACTTTTAATTAGGATTTCACCCCCACACCTGCATTATCCAGTTCAAATTTGTGACAGACAAGATAAAATCATCAGCTTCCTCTTTATTAGGGCACTTGAACATTTAGCTATCCCATAAAAGGTCTTTTGCAAGAGTACTTTGATCTTGTGTTCAAATTATTTTTTTGGTATGTTATAAAATAGCAAAACATGACCAGAATTCTGTTCCCTCCTCCCATGCAGTTGCACTTTTTACAACATGGCTGACAATTTAAACACAATAACATATTGGTGGGGTGATCTTTTGTGTGTGTCATGGGCATCTGGATGTGCATTTACTTTCCAAATTTGCTTGGCCTTCACAGACCAAAAATATAGCTAGAAATATCAGAAGCCCTTATAAACAATGTTCTAAAATGCTTAAAAATTGAAACAGATGTAATTCATACACACTAGATTTCATTATTATTATTTTTCATCTAAAGGACACATCAAAATCCTGTTGGTTTAAGTTAATTGATTGCAAAAGAGAACTTCCTACTGTTGTTACTTTTGTTGTTGCTTTACAGCAATAGGTAAACATCTAATTTTTAAAAGAACGAATATTTTAGCAAGGTTAGTCCAGTGTCCTGTCTTACTTCCAAGAATTCAAATGTTCTATCATTGAAAATAAAGTTTGAACTTGACCTTTCAGGAGGAAAACATTCTGGAAATGTGATATAAAATTGTACTTGATGATGAAATATATTGTGTTCCATATATCCCATGCATGTGCAATTTGAAAAGTTCTAAAGCAGGCATAGGCAAACTCGGCCCTCCACATGTTTTGGGACTACAACTCCCATCATCCCTGACCACTGGTCCTGTTAGCTAGGGGTGATGGGAGTTGTAGTCCCAAAACAGCTGGATGGCCGAGTTTGCCTATGCCTGTTCTAAAGTGTTCAATAGGGATTACTCTCCAGCAAGTGTGTTTAGGATTGCAGACTGGAAGAATGCTTCTATTTTCCAGTCCTAAGACTTGATCCAGCAACAAATCAAAGCTTAGAGCAGGCTGTGTTGGTTACCGTCTTAAGGCAGGGGGGAAGAAGAGAGGAAAATAAGTAAAACAGAGTCCATGTTTAGTCAGTGCACATAACCATTCCTGTATTGAGGACACTCCTTTATAGTGAAGCTATAAAAGTAAACATGGAGCCACTAGACTGCGGTTCTGGACCTATTATATAAATCAGGCTAATGTAAAACTCCGCAATGGAGTTGCCTCACCACAAAACATTGCCCAGCTCTGCCATTTCATCAGATTTTAATGTCTAACGATACAACAGTGGTGACCTTGGGTAAAGTTCTCCTTGCACAGATTCCTTGGGAAACAATGAAAATGCCAAAATATTATGAAACAGGTTGTCAGGATTATTTTTGTTGTCCTTGCGTATAATATCCCCCACCCCATTTTACTTTTTAGAATGGTCTAGCTTTGCGAAATAACTTGGCTTTACTAGCTCCACCGCCACTACAGTCAATGTACACCACTTAAAATATTGAAACAAGCCTTGTCTATAAAAATCTCATTTCACAAATTGCTTTCTTGGAACCTGGCACAGGATGAGAGAACCTAAATGACATGGGCAAGCTAAGAGGGTAATATTAATCATCCTTAGAATTGAAAGTGGAAATTAAGACAGTTTGGAAGGGTTAAAAGTGAGATGTCTAATCTGAGAGGTACATTGAAGAGGTTTTGTTGTCGCTGCTGGCTTATTAATTCAGCAAAGTAAAAGCAGCTGATGGCGACAGTAGCTTACCAACCAATGATGTTTGACACTAGATTCCTACTAGCTGATAAAGGGTATGCTAAACAGAGCCATTTGAAATGTACAGCCCCAGCCAAGCTCTCTTTTACAAGTTCAGAAGAAGTATAAATGACATTTTGAATGACCCTGTGCCACAGCGGATATATAAAGATATTTCTCTCAGTTTAGGGCGACCCCGTTTGTATACCAATATACAAAGTGCCGCTCAGTTTTAGTGTTTGCATATCTTTGCCAGTGTGGAGGTATGAATTAGACTGAAGTGCCTTTCAAATGTGACACTTTATTCCGCTCAAATAATAAAAATCATTTATTGCAGTAATGTAGATTTAAAAATGGATTAGTTTGAGTGAAAATATGGCCTCCCTGGGACTCCCCGCAGCCCTTTTAAATTCCACGGTGCTTTAAAATGTGCTTGTGACTTGGGGGAAATGCAGCACCCGCAACAGTTAAAATAGCCGTTGTTAATTACCTGAATTAGAAAATGTATTCTAAATGATTAACCGAAAGAGAAAAATCTATAATTCTTCATTTGAAAAAGAGGAAGAATAGTGATAAACAAAGCAACCATGTGCGATTTATTCTCTGATTTTAAATACAGACATCCACCCATTCAAGTTGGCAGGTTAATTATTTATGTTAGTGTTAAACCTACGCACATTATTTTATCCTCTATGGTGTTCATTTCATTTCATTTGTGTCATTTATTTCCCATTTTTTGGGAAAACTTTCTATTAAAAAAGCATTCTATAAAGAAGTACTCCATTGCTCAAGGGAACAACAACAGGAGAAGATTGTTGAATCTATGCAATTATGGAAAGGGAGAACAGGCAACTTTTAAACACTGTTGATAAGAGTGTAAATAAACTGTTGAATGCTTTTATTGAGTTCTGCTGGCAGTATTTTTAAAATATGAAATAGATTCAGGCACACAGATGTCAGCTCAAGGAGATACCAACATGTTTGTAATATAGTATTTTAATTGGACCCCATTTGGCAGCACAAGCCCACTCCTACAACAATATTCAGTTCTATCAGAATAATATAGTTGTGTTTAAAGGAAAAATCTATTCCACTGCAAACAAGATATATGAAAATCATGAGAAGTAGCAAAGTAGTGTTAAAAAAATTGCTGCATTGTATTTTTCACTATTTTTTCTTGATTTATTTGTAGAGTAACTAGTGTAGATTTGGACTGAGACGTTGTTTTTCGAAGGTATTTAGAAACAGCCACCTCCCACCAGTTTCCATTACTTAGGTCACTTTGAACCTAAGAACATTACATGGGTGGAAATATATTTCAAAAGCTTCCGGCTGTTTCTGCTAATGTTAGATGTTGACAACAGATAGTATATTCCCACACTTTTTAAAAGTGCATCCATTTATAAAACATAGTGAAAATGGGGTGGATGGACATTATTAATAATAGTATTCAATTCATGTGTTTAGGTATCTTTTAGACTGAAATTAAATCCCATCAAAAGCAAATAATAAAAGTTAGTGGAGAAGCCGTTGATCTAAGTCACGACAGTAGCCCATTTATCTTTGTCTTAACAAGACAATAGCAAATGACACTAAACTGTTTTTTTTATGCAATAAGATTTCCTTCTTAAACAAATGCAGTTGGGGTGAGTTTTGTTTTCCAGCGGCTGGCCAGGATGCAATGCCACTGGCCAGAGTTTTGTCCGGTCTTCATCCAGAGGAGGATTAATCTTTGTGATGGTGCAAACAAAATGTATGTCCGGGGTCAGAGTGCGGGTTGTCTTTTGGGATCTGCATTGCATTAATGTCATTTTTGGGTTCCTGATGTTAATCAAAACCAACACCATAAAGCGTCACTTAGCTAATTTGTGTATTATTGTCAATGTTACCATTAATTATGCATTTGTGAGGAAAAAGAGGATTAATGAGTTGTCACAGGTAATTTACAATGATCAGGCTCCCCAGGACATTAGGAAAACACTCGCTGTGTAAGATTACCATGCTAACATTAGGAATGGGCAGGCAGGAAAGTCTTTGTTAACCCCTTTGAGCCAAGTTCGTCCTTTACTATCAACATCCTTTTTTTTTTTTTTTACTTTCTTGACAGTAATAATTATAATGTACTTAAAGTGGTGCTGATGGACTTTTTTTTTTTAAAGCGTACTGCCATCTAAACTGTTAATCATGAATAACTGGTGTTATGTATTAATTGGGAATTGTGGAATTTGTTCTGCATGTTGCCAAGTTACTCAGACCATTGTTCCCCCTGCAAAGTTTTCATAGGCAAAGTTAATGAGCACACAAAGCCTCATTAAAGGTGCCACATTATCAGGTTGCAAGGCCATCATTAGCACATGTCATCACTGTAATGTGATGCTTCGTATAATATCAAGACAGCAGGGACAGTGGGCAGCATTATATGAGCCTCATGAACTAGAAGACAGTCAGTCTGATTAATAAGCAGAAGATTCAAGTCAAATGTTGGGAGAAATGTGTTGACTCCCATCCTCACCTATGGCACTTTTACACACACAACCACCGCTTTAAGTGAAGGGCACAAGAGCAGGACATTTCACTATGATTTGAACCCACTGATTTATTCATTCATTCATTACTGATTTACCTTTTTCATTAGAAAATTGCTGGTTTAGTACCAGGATTCCCAAATGCACAGAGAGGTGTCTACACATGCACGAGAATAGCCTCTTTTTTAAAAAATATGGGAATAAACACACAGAAGTCAGGGGTAGCTCCTACTGTGGACATGCTCTCTCCTCCCTCCCCACATTAAAATGCAGCGTCATAACACGGTAAATGCCTGAAAAGGGCCAGTGTTTATTAAATTAAAAATTGGCCACTGGATTGTATTATTAGTACATATTCTATTATATTCTATTTCCTAATTTTGCGTGCATAAAAAAAAAGATGAGGATTATTTTTACACAAGTTGGCTCACTGTCCTTGTGGTCTACCAATGTGTCTTATTACATTATTGACTGCATGATTCATTTAGCAGCCTGCTAGAGTACTACCTGCCTACAATGGATCAATGAATAAATAGCCACTTCAGCAACAACAATAACCCACCACACACCTCTGCTTTTAATGTCTAAAGGTAATTATCCTGATATAAGGGTTACTTACATACGGTATATGGGGAACAACATAACAGCTCTACTGTATATAAGGACTTTTAGTGTACAGGGAGGAGGCTCCTTCGTGAACATTTCTCTACATTTGTGGAGATGTCCATACCCAACAGAGAACAGAGTACTGGGGATAGCAGAATACTGGGAACAGAGTACTGTTTTTCATATACTGGCATGGGGAACCCTTTTTGACTGAAGGGCTGCATCTCTCATGGTTGAAGAATAGCTTAGTTGGTAGAGAATGAGACTCTTAATCTCAGGATCATGGGTTCAAGCCCCATATTGGGCAAAATATTCCTGCATTGAGGGAGGTTGGAGTAGATGTAGCCCCTTCTAACTCTACAATTTTATGATTCTATGAATCAGTATAAGGCAGATTCTGATGTTCGTGGTTCATTAAACACTTTATTTTACACAGCAAAACATGCCATTTCTCTGTGTATTTATTAAGGCAAAAGCCAAGGCCTAGTGCATATTTTTTTATGGACTGAAGTCAGCATTTTTATTTTATTTATTGAATTTGTATACCACCCTACACCCATAGATCTTAGGACAGTTCACAATATAAAATTACAATGTAAAAAACACAAAATACATGATAAAAATATGAACAGAAACAAACCAACAACCCTCCCTTCCACAGCCCTCCAGATGTTGTTCAATTCCCATCAGCCCTAGCCACTATGACCACAGGTTCCCCATTCCTGTGGTAAATATTTGTGGGGAGGTACTTTCCAATAGCACAACACCAGATATATCCTTGCCATAGTGTAATGCAGGGACAATCCTGATACATGACAATCAATAGGAATTTTGCCTTTGGTGCCCATGAAATGTGGAATGCTTCTGCCTCTCAATATAGATGTGAGTTATAAAAATGTCCCTCTCCCATCTGTTAAAGTACAGCAACAACTATTTCACAGTAACCATTGAATTCTCCAGGACCCTCATCCATTCATAATGAAAATGAATTCTTCTATCAAAGTAGAGCTATAAAATTGACAGAAGTGCAACTAATTTTGTTTTCATAATGTGGCAGTAATTTTAATTGATGTCATGGCAGACTTTAAGCTAGTCGTTCCCCAGTGTGTGAGGAAAGTCAGTGCAGTCAGGGTGCCATGGGAATCTTTTCACAACTCTGCAGTCTCACATCTTAATCTGATATTCATTTCATACCATTCATCACCAACAGTGCCAGAAGCTAAGTCAGATTCTTATGGATGAAAAGTCTCTGTGTGTACAGTACGCTTTAATGAATGGCATTCGCTTTTAATACATTTATTCTCAGTGAACGTTATTTTAACAAATTGGTAAGGCTATCACCTACAACCAAGCCATGCAAAATTCATTCGAGTGGGCACTGTGTGGAAACAAAATACCAATTAGCTAATTGCACATAAGACACAAACTGTGATTTATGCAGGAACATATATATGAAAAGGCTCAGAAAAATGTAAAAGGGCTTTGTGGACGACCTTTTCTTTTATTTAAGCATTCGTCATTTTAGTCTGGGGTTAAGTAAATATTTGACCTCATTTGGGTTGGTGATGTCGGACCATATCTTCCAGCAATACCAGCATACACACAGAGAGAAAAATGATTAAATCAACAGAAATATAGTATGCAGATCAAGGGAAGTAAATTGTACCGTTCTATTCTGCATTGGGTAGACCCCACCCGGAGTAGAAGAAGAAGAAGAAGAAGAAGAAGAGTTTGGACTCCACTACCCGAAGGAGTCTCAAAGTGGCTAACATTCTCCTTTCCCTTCCTCCCCCACAACAAACACTCTGTGAGGTGAGTGGGGCTGAGAGACTTCAAAGAAGTGTGACTAGCCCAAGGTCACCCAGCAGCTGCATGTGGAGGAGCGGAGACGAGAACCCGGTTCCCTAGACTATGAATCTACCGCTCTTAACCACTATACCACATTGGGCACCACAATTTAAGGAGGATATTGACAAGCAGGAACATATACAGAGGAGGGCAACCAACCTGCCTCCACTCCTCTCCAGCCTCTGGACTGCCCTCTGCAACGGCCTCTCCCAGCTCATTAAACCCTGTTACCTCTTCAGTTTCCGACACCTCCTCCTCCCAGTCTGCCCTCTCTTCTCCCTCTGACCACTCATTGTCATCCCACCACCAATCCCCTGGCTGAGCCTTCTTCCCCTGGGGGTTCCCACCATTCCTCTGCATCCAGCCAGTCCATGACATAAACTCTGGAAGCCTGGTACATATAGCAGAAGCAAAGGTTGGGATGCTGGGTAGGAGCCTCAGATGAAAAAATGAACTGCAGTTTCCTAGCTTCCATGTGACCACACTGTAACTTGAGCCAGAGCTGAACTGGCACAACCTTAGTCATAGCTGAGCCTGAGAAAAATCTGAGCCAAATATTTTACCAGCTTAACTCTCTGATTAGCAAACCATTTTTTTTAAAAAAATAAAACGAAATCTGGAAAACCAGATTTGGCCAGTTACACCTGCAAAAAGCTTCATCCAGCTCTCATTTAAATTGATGTGGGCTATGCCGCTGATTTTAATTGAAAGAAGATCTTGGCCCTTAATGAGGTGGAAATGTAAAACCTCTGGTTAGCTAATGTGAAAGGTCTGTGGTAACAGCTACAGTATTCTTAACAGGCAATTGCACTGCAAAGTCTGCATCCGCCAATAGGAAAGGATTTGCAGTTACTACATACAGAGGCTTATAGCAGCTGATGCGAAAAGCCTGGACCAGATGTGTTGAAAAGTTTTCTGCAGCTGATGGAAAGGGTTCAGGCTGGCCGATGTGAGAGACATATGGTCATGGCCTCAGGGCTGTAAAGGATATTTACAGGACAAAAAATGTACAAGAGCTGGAAAGTGCAGGAAACTTTGTTCTGATCTAAATAAAACCAGTTTTACAGTAATCTGTTGAGGCCACATTCATTCTCAGGTTGCAGTTACAAAAGATGACCTTCCCCAGCACTCTCCACTCTTCTGAAAGTTGTGAATCCACATTGTTCAGCTTTCCCTTTTTGCATATGGCCTTTGGCACACCACTCTGTTGGTCCCACCCCAGCTCAGATCCCGGTAACAAGAGCCTGATTGGACATCTGTCATCAATCATTATAAGAATACATTGCTTACTGTGCTCAAGGAGCTTTCATTTTATAATTGTGGGCCAGCTCCGTGTAATTTTTAAGGTAGTATTTCACACAGAGAGGGAAATAGCCACACGGAGAATTAGCACACGCTTTCAGCAACGCTAAAATAGCTTCTTGTCAACCAGTCAACCTGGAATCAAACTTAGAAACTGTTTCTTGTTTGTCTCAAATGTAACATTTATGCAGATTACAATTAACTTTAAGGAAAGTTGCCAGGAATCTGTCTCTGTATATTTCCTCCAAATTCCTGGAGGGTAAAGAACATATAAATGGTCCTGCTGGATCAGATCAATAGGCTATATCCGGCCAACGTCATGTTCCTCCCTGCAGCTAAACGGATGCTTCTGAGAAGCCCACAAGCAGGACATGAAGGCAACAGCCCTCTAATGTTGTCTCCAGCAGATTCTCCTCCCTTACTGGAGGTGACATAAAGCCATCATGAGTAATAGCCACTGATTGCCTTCTCCACCATCGTTTTTTCTTGTTTCCTTTTATAGGCTTGGGGGCCATTGCCACATTATGACAGTGAATTCTCTAAATCAGTTATGTCAAGAGTTGCTGCTAAAGCAAGGTGTTCCCTGGCTTCCCAAGGAGGAGGTCACTGCTGGTAACTGACGGGAGGAAGGGCAAGGTGGCACAGTGTGAACACACCAGCGGGACTGGTGGATTGGCTGTGTTGATGCGCTTACACTGTGCCAACTTCTCTACCACTTTCCCTTTTAGTTTCTACATTGATGTCTGCATTGCGAAGCCAGGTGAGCAACATGGGGCCTCCCACTGCCCCACCCCACCAGCTGTTGCTGAATTAAGTTCTGTATGCAAGGGGCTTAGTTGACTTTGAACTACCGGTAATCTCACTGGATTCAGTGGTGCACACCGCAGTGGACTGTGTAGAAGTGGTGTGTGTATATGTGTTCCCTCAAACAACACTAAAACAAGACTCTTCTCTATGCTACCTTACAAAGTCGTAGTAAAGAGAATAGGTATGTCATGAATAATAATAGTTTTTAAGGCAAACAACATTGAACTCAGTAGGAGGAATGTACAACAGTGCAAAAGAACTCCAGCGCTGGGAATAATAAAAGTAGGCTTGGTTTCTCCCATTGTAGCTTCTGTCCTTACCCTGCCCCTATGAGTTTTTGATGGGAGGCCATCAAAAAACAGTTTCGCTACTCTTTTCCAAAGCTCTGAACAATTTGGAAATTGTTAGGTGTTAGATGTCGCCTGTGTTACAGAGACCTGACAGGCCTCAACTAGAAGTCAGGCATTTAGTGTTACTAGGCTTATGCTGTGGAACATTCTTCCATCAGATATTTGGCAACCATCCCAAAATTTTTGTTTTTCAGGCTTCTTGTGAAGAACTTCTTATGCCAATGAGACTTTGCAGCTGCTTAACTTGATTAGCCAGTCACTTTAATGATTATCTGTACTGTTTCAATGGTGTTTTATGTTATAGTGTTGGACACCGTTCTGACATCTCATCATGTGGTGGTACAGAAATACTTAAATAAATAAATAAATAAATAAATAGGACAAGTCTTACATTGCATGATGCCTTATAATTGCTTATAATGGGACAGAATAGTAGGAAAGCAAAGAAGCCTGTGTAAAAGGCAGCATTCAACAGGTATAGCCTTTCTCAGTATAAAAAGTATGGCAGGGATATTTTTCTTGTTGAATCCTAGCATGTTTTGAAGCTATTATTCTGACTATGGGAGAAAGGCTTAGGTAGCATAGCTACCCTCCCCCCCTTGGCTTTCAAATCGCTGCAGGAGAAGGACCGTGAGAAATATCATGGGAGAGGTGTTTCTAGGATGAAGGTGAAACTGTGAATCATCCTTGTTGCATTTGCCAGCAAGTGTAATGTTATTAACACAAACTTGTTGCTATTATGGTTATTATGAATTTTGTTTTTGCAATGGTTGATTTTGCGACATACTCCTATTTTCTATATTATAAGCCAGTTTGAACATTATTCTTTTTGCAAAAAAGTGGAATACAAATACAATTATGAATACAAAGAACAGCAGCCTCATTTGTCAAAGTAATAATTCGACTCCCCCCTACTTTTTTTAAACCCCACCCCACTAAGAACACATTTTGCTACAAACTATAATGTTTTTAAGGTAGTGGATTGAAAAAAATGGAGTCTTTCAGCCTTAAGATTCAGTCCAATTAGGTTCAAAGTAATATTACATCGCTTAAGTGTCCATTGTTTGTTTGTAAGATAGGAGGAGATGGAGAAAACCAGAACCAAATTTCTTTCCCCGCCTCCAGTCACTGCCTTGTACCTACCTACAGCGATCTCCTAAGCTTCCCTTCTAGATGCAGTAGTCACTGATTTCTGAATTCAAGAACTTTTAAACCGATAGTGTACAGAAGCTCTTATACTCAAACAATGCTGGATTCCCCTTACTTGTTCTCATATTAATTTAAAGAATTGTGCACTGCCATTCCATAGTATGAGTTTCCATTAAGGTTCTGTACTTCTGTATTCATATATCTTTAAAAAGTGTCAAGTTTTTAATCATTCTTCCTATTGCTGTTGGATTTCTCCTGTTCTATTTTTAATTCCCCAATGTACTGTAATCAGTTATAAACTGCATGAATGAGTGATTGTTTGAATAGAGGCTGGCTCTGCTTAAACGACTGAGAGAAAACAATGGGATGAGAACTATGGATGGCCATCTCAGATAAAAACAGGACTTTGTCTTTGTGAAAGCAACGGAGTATACAGTTTTCAAGATGGGATTAGAAGTGAGCAACCTTCCTGGGAAGTTATTCACAGTCATGGCAGCAGAAAGGACAATAGCATCCCAATAAGGCAGCAGAAAGGACAATAGTATCCCAATAAGGCCAGAATTCCTATCATTAGCATGCCCACCTGGCTGCCATGTAGCTTTGGAAAGAGCAGACAGAGGAAAGGACCTGGAGGAGCGAACACCAAGAGGCAGGAAAAGTGTAAGAACTATTGGGACAGAGCTTTTCTAGGTAGGTACAGGTATGCTCAGGTACACAAACACCCATGTTGTATTATTGTAAGGTAGATTAAAGCAGGCCTGCCTTCCCTCGCCTTGTACCCCCAGTCCTCTGCCAGCTGCTACCGATTTATCACTAATGTTTAAAGCTGTTCATGACAAAATCCACCAATGCCTGAAAGACTGCCTTCTTCAGTACAGACCCTTTCAGTGGCCCACTGCTCTCAGAAGGGTTGGTGGTCAGGAGAGGGCATTTTCTGTGGCATCCTCTAAGTTGTAGAGCTCCCTTGCCACGGAGGTGAATCTGGCACCTTTATTTTACAGCTTTCGGCGGATGCTGAAGATGTGCCTCTTTACCCTGCCTTTTGACACTTGAGGTGTATGTTTTAGGACCCACCTTATTTCTATAATTTTAAGTTGCTTTAAACTGTTTTTAATATATATATATATTTAAATTAATGTTGCATTTTAATTCTTGCAACCAACGCTGACACCTTAGGGTGAAGGGCAGGTAATAAATTGTAACAAGAATAATAACCTTGCTTCGGTTTAATTGCTGGAAGAGAAGTCAGTAGCAGCTGGCGGACGAATGAGAGAGCAAGGAGAGGTAAGAGAGGAGGCCACCTCAAGCAGGATTGTGCCTTCTTTGATTTCACTTGTAATAAGTGGTGTTTGAAATACTCACTGAAAGGCTGCAGTGGGGACTTGAGGTTCTTGGCAAGCAAATGACACAGGCTGAGTCCTTTTCCACTGTTATGTTGTGGGCTGGACTACAAGCCCCATAATTCCTTGGCAGGAAATGATGCTCCATGCATCATTTGCTGACTGATGGTTGACCCGCCAGGATTCTTTCACCATCTGCTGACTGCTAATGAACCCCTCGTCCCCATGGTCCTTTCTGTCTCTTGAGCAGCAAGACAGGGTAGTATCCAGAGAAGGGCTACTTTGTCCTTCAAGCATCTGTACCTTCTAAGCCCTGTCAAAATTTCATCCTATTCAGCTTTATATCACTTGAGGGGCACAAGAGGTTTTTGAAGTGAACACAAGGGTGCTCACCTATCTCTAGCACCCTTGCTATAATTTCTATTGTGTTATGATCCCGAGATCCCTCCTTGCCAAACTCTCTTCTTTGGAGCATGCATAGAAGCAGTTGTGTTAACTGCCTGGATCACCTTCGTATTCTAGCAAGCCAACAGGCTCAGTTGAGAAATAGACAAGAACTGCTATCAACTTTGCTGATCTGCAATTATACAACATCCTGATGTAAAGTTACTACTCTGCATCTTTCTTCGCTCTGTGTTGTATTGCAATACATCGTTAACCCTTTTTACAACATGTTATTTTTTTATGAAATGCAAATGTGATGACTCTTAGGAAAAGCCTGTAAGGATACCTATTCTCATATTTTTGTTTAGTCTTTTGTTGAAGTAGCGGTTGTTGCTTCTTAATTTTATACATATTTTGGGAAAATACCGCCTGCTGTAAAAACATATTCCCTTGGGAATTCCTAACTATTTAACCTTCTCACCTCTCCCCATCCCTGTTTTGTTTCATCAGATTTTAGTTGGCTCAAAGTGAGCAAAGGTTCCATGGATTCAAACAACAGTTTTTTTAAACTTGATCTTGTACTCTCCCCCTCAAAAGCATTATGCAGTTGCAAAGAAACTAATAAATTACAAGCCGGGGAAGGGGGAATCTAAAAGAAGATGGAAGTGGTAGATGCCCAAAGAAAACTCTTGCAGAGGTTACAATCTGTTTTTTAAAAATCCCCAAAACAGAAACAAACCCAGAACAATTTGTATGGTTAAAATGCCACACAGCAAGATGTTGTTAATGGAATATCTGTAATGATTATTTAGGCATTGGTTGCTGATTATGTCTCAGAGGCAGCTATTCACTATGCGTTGCTTTTGAGCCTACAAGGACCTGTAATTCAGGGTTGATTATGAAAAAAAAAAAAGTCTGCAAGAGTGTACTGTAGGATATCAAACTAACCTCTCCTTGTTCTCCTGATTTCAATCATCCTCTTCACCCTTCTCCCCTGGAATTATTGTTGGTACTGATTGTGAGAATAAAGACTAGTTACTTCAGTGAAACGATCATAAAGTCAATCATGTGTATAAAATTACTTAGTAATTCAGCCAGCTGGTCTCTATTTGGATTCACTTTAGTTCATTAGTTTACAGGGAGAACTCCCCTCACATTTAAGGAAAGAAAGGGAAAAATGCATAGAAACTGGTTGATAATTAATTGCAGATTTTAAAGGAAGAAATCAGATTGCAAAATGAAAGAGTGAGTGCTTGATTCTGCTTTCTTATGCACCTTTTGTATCCTTTCTGAATGCATCCTTTCTTGTTTCTATTTGTATTTGAGTCACCATATATATTGGCTATATACATCGGTTTGCACTGAAAATGATTATTTTCTTTCCATGGAATTATTCGCACAGAGCTTCCAATCTATACCACCACCAAAGACTTGCCTTTCAGCAATTTAAGAACCATTTGGGCAAATGGCAAAATGCCCCTGACACTCTGTAACTGCTGTCTTGCATATAATTGGGGGACCTTAGATGTAAGCATGCATAGAGAAGCTTGCATGTCGTGAAAGAACTGAGCAGCTAGTCTTAATTAAAATATCATTTAATGGAACCTGTGATAATAAATGCACTATTCTTATTTGGACTTCTTTAATCAAAAAGTACATAAAGGCAGTGAAGCAGCCAGGGAGTTTATAGCTTTCTAATCCCTTAAAATTATATCCATATTGAGTTCAAATAACTCCTAGACTCTTTTCATTCAACTGGAGAAACCTATCCGAATGTTGAAATTAGGTGACAAATGCAATGCAGACCTCCAAGTAATTAGCAGTGCTATCCTATATGAAGTGCTTTTTTCTGGGGGGACGCAGGAGTACGCATACCCCTAAACATTTTGTGAATATAAATTTGGCCTCATTGAGGGGCAGTATTTCAATGAGTAGGATATTGAAGGTCCACAGCTCCAATGCATAAACAATTATACAATAAAAAGTGGGATTATGTAGTCATGGCAAAATTAAGCTATTATATTTGATTAAAAGAATTGAATTATAGATGACATATTTCATGATGAAGATAGATTATATTTGTAAGGCAGTGTAGATTATATGGGCTTCCAAGTGCATGCTATGTTTTAAGCAATGTCAACATTTGGAAATTATTGTTTGTGCGGCGGGTTGGGGAATGTGAGAGAGCATGGGCAACAAGAGAACATTAAACTGTAGCTCAATGACAATCTCCTAGCTGATTGTTTTGCATGTATTTAAACGCCTTGTGTTTTGCTCAAAATGTGTGTTGCGCACCTGGGGCCATCTGTGGATAAAAGTTAAGAAATAGGCAGAATAAGAGCCTTTTTTTGTAAGTTTACTCCTCCTTGTGAACAAACCAGCCTGACTAGATAAATCAACTCTAAGAAGGCCATTATCTGAATGGAGTCCAAAGGATAATCTGGAATCCTTATGTTCTGCATTAAAACACGTGTCTGGCAAATCCACACAATGTAATGTATATGTAGCAACAAAGCAAAATTCTATGTGTGTGTAAGATGTTTTTTCATCATCAGCCTCTTCCCATTATTAATTTATGCCTCATGAGCAAGCCCAATACCAGTCTTCAAAGAAGCACACATAAACCAACCCAACATCATAAAACATAATGGTAACTTGAACTGGGCCTAAATCAAGTTAAGATGGTATAGCAAAAATAGGGAACTAGTCACATAATCTTCACTGCCCCCATAGTCCACTATTTTTGCTATACCATTTAGATGCTATACCATCTATATAGCCACCTGGTCTTGAAAGCCCACATGGTTGCTGCTTGAGCCCATTAAAGACGTTTTGTGGGGTCCAACCATGCAGATACAGATATAGTGCGAAGGAAATGTAAATCAATAGGAATAAGGAAGTAATCCACAGTGCACATCCATTTTGCATTTAGTAGAGTTCATTGCCTTCAAATTCAACAGTAGTGCATATACTGAGGCAAAGCCTCCTTCCCAACACTGAAATGGTTACTCCTTGTTTTCAGAAGGCTAAAATTGGAGGGATCCAGGGATGGAGGTTGAGGGTTTCATCAAGCCTTGCTGTTCCCCCCTTACAATATGGAAATTTCTGAACCTGTGCCCTTAGTTTCCCTCTGAGTGATGTGGATTGAAACTTTTTCCAAAAAACAAAACAAAACCCTGAAGCAATTGGCTGTTTAAGCTTTAGTCATATTATTTTTTCCATAGCATATAGATGATTTATTTGTGGAATATGTAATTAACTATAATTAGCAGAAATAAGAACTAACACCATTAGCAGGAAAATGCATCTATCTGATCTACTTTCAAAGTAGTTGAAAGAAGGGAAATGACTCCTAGTCCATGAAATCCTATGTTCAAAAATTGCATTGGAAAGTTGATCTTTAGCCCAGCTATAGTGTGGTTACAGAATCAATTATAGTTCTTCTCATTTGCAGAGAAGCTGATCTTCTAGGTACAGGTCAGGTCAGGTCTAAGATCAATAATGGGTTAATGTGGTAAAGCAATTGCAGTGGATAAGTAGCTGCTCTGAACATGCAGAGGCATTAGTTAAACAGACAACATTTCACTCAAGTGTTTTTAGATGTGAAAAAGATACGAAAGACTGCTTGTCTAAAAGCAAAACAAAATTTTGTCTCAAGGCTTCGAAACATTGTTTTGGATGTAGATGAGCGTAATTTAACAAATGGTTAGAATATATTTTAACAAAAAAATTGATGTGTTACGATTTGGAAAAATCTGGTGATGGTTCTTTAGCTAGAACAAGATGGTTGCAGAGATTAATTTTGCTAAGTTTATTTAATTAATAATCATAATAATAATCATAATAATAATCAGATAGATGGGTGATTTAGTTTGCACACAAGCTACCTTGTAGGACATCTATGGGTTTTGAAAAACCACGAACAAAACTTTACCAGAATTATTATTGGCTCTGAATCTCATTTTATCTGATTCCAATTAAATAATACAAGGATTGGGGTCAGAGGCTTCAATTTCTTTCTGTTCCTCTCATTACTAGAACCTTTGAAAATGAAAATGACTAGAGGGCCATCCGTTTGACACATTTATGGCATGCCCATTCTGGATGACTTCTGTGAGTTTCTTTTAATTTGAAAATATTTGGAATTTTGCAGCTTTGACGTCAGGGCAGGCAGAACTGAAGAGCATGAGTGCAGGGAATGGCTCCATGGTTATTTACTAATAGAACAAAAGGAGGTTTAAGTAATCTGAATATCTGTGGTGGTTTGTATGGATTTCATTCAACATCACAGCTGGATAAAACAAACATCACCACTGGAAAAATGCACACTTCATTTCCTGTTTTGTTTTTTAAAAAGATGATCTGGAAAAAAACTTATATTTCTCACCGATTACTTCAATGCATCATCAGAAGCAGAAATAATCAGTTATAAGGTTCCCTGCTGTGTAATTCAACTACACATCATTCGCAGGCCTAGGCTGTATGTCTGTTATTCAAGGCCAATTGGAAACATGCATCTTCCCTCACAGGGACCACTGACCTCGCTACTGACCCATGCAAATATTACATTGAGTAACTTGTCCTTGACTTAAAGGAGTTATGATCCTCATTAGTGACTTAAATATAAACACAGAATTATCACTGAAACGTCCCATAATCAAAAACATCTCCCTCTATAATTAAAAAGAATGTTAAGAGTTCCCCTAAAACAGAATATGAGCCTCTTATGAATAGGGTAAATAAAATATATTTGATACAGCACGTTGTACTGGAAACGATACCTGAGGTAATAAAAACCTTATTGAAACTGAGGTACTGAAAGACTGTATTAGAGCACATGAGAAAATGACCTTCCATAAGTGAAAAAAGGATGGAAATTTTTGGGACATATGGACCCCCTACGTGGATCCGTTTGCATAAACAACAATGGACACTTGGAAAGTCTGCCAATAATTGAATCTCCCCTTCCCAGCTCCTCATGGACACACATGTACACAATGGTTGCTTGTTATGAATTTCTTTTATTTCTTTAATTATTAATGTCTGTTGTATTTGGTTTTTAAAAAAATATTGTTTCCTTCTCCTTTCTCTATATAACATATGCAACATCTATTTTAAATATTTAAAATTATAAATAAATACAGTGGTACCTCGGTTTATGAACTTAATCCGTTCTGGAAGTCCGTTCTTAAACCAAAACCGTTCTTAAACTGAGGCGAGCTTTCCCCAATGAGGCCTCCTGCCACTGGTGCCCTTCCACCATTCAGATTCCGTTCTTTGACCGAGGTAAAGTTCACAAACCAAGACACTATTTCTGGTTTTGCGGAGTTTGTAAACCAAATTGTTTTTAAACCAGACTGTTCTGAAACCGAGGTATCACTCTAAATGGTATCAGAGCAATCCTATTTTCAAATTGTGAGGGGTAATAAGATTTGGCAGAAGGTCCACTGCCCCAACGGAACATGAAATATACCACCATCATGAGAAATCGATTGGCAGATAGTCCATTGGATCACTTCATTAGCACAAAGATGGGCCAAGAAAATAGGCAGAACAGAGCAGAACAGAGCAGGATGGGCCTGGCCTGTCCGATGAGGACACTTAGGTCATATCCTTTTCCACACAGCAATTGTATTGACAGAACATAGTGCTCATCTAGTATATATGAGGTACAGGTGTGTTTTAAATGGTTGTATGAACTTTATCCTCAATATTTGTTAACTAGGTGTATACAATAAATAAATAAATACAGAACAAATGTCTCCATGAAGTTCTCTTAGTTTAAAACATGTAGTGGCTAATTTATGTTAATAATCACACTGAAAGCACCAAGCAGACAAATCAAGACAATGACCGGTCACCAAAAAAACGTGGTGGTGAATTTTGGCCAAAAACAGGGAAAATAAAGAAATTCAGAAACTCAGCCCAGTCTTGAATGGGTAGTTAGGCAACTTTTCTCTGACTCTGTTCCAGACTTCACTCCCTTATAAGGTTCACATGGCCTTTTGTTCTTTACAGTGAGCTGCTCAAGTGGCTGCCATCAGTGAAAGACGCACGTTGGTTTCAACAAGCACTCAATATGGGCTCAATAGCCTGCGTGGCAATGATATAATTACAAGAATGTTTTTGACTTTGCACTTCACTACGCAGCGGCATGTGAGTGGCCTCTGAACGCAAAACACAGTGGCACAAGCATGGAAACAGAGGACAAAGGGATTGTTTTGCTTCTGGTCCACTTTATTTTAGAATCTTCTATTTAGCACGAATTTACTTTGTGATTGCAAATATTATATGGTAGCCTGATTAAGATTTCTAGTAGATATTTCCTTGAGAGACAGACATTTCAGTACTACAGGTCAGTGAGAAGAAAGTTTTAGGTTTGTCTGAATCTAACCTGCTAATCCATCCAGATATCTGCAATAGCTTCTTTATAGAATTATCTGGCCCTCTGCAAGTATTAAAACTGGACATTCCATGGCTTCATTGCAAGACTAGTAAAACTTTACAGTCCCTTAAGAATAGTGCCAGTATTCCAAGTGGGAGCCACTCACCAAGGCTTTGCTGGGACAAATCCCTAATGCAGCAGCTCAGAACTTGCGGCTTTCCAAATTTTGATGGATGCCAAGTTCCATCAGCTTCAGTCAGCATGGTCAATGATGAAGGATGATGAGAACGGTAGCAGAATGCCACCTTGAGGGGTACATGTTGTTCACCATTGCCCTAATGCTTAATGAAAGCATTAGTTTAGCAGACTTCTTATTTCCATTACTATGCACAGTATGTTTTATTTTAAAACTAGTTGAAGTTAGCCCGTTGACTAACGGGCTGTAGAGGAAGAGGAGGCAGGAGGCGGCAGAGCGGCTCGCGGGGCCCCGGCGCTCCCTGCTCCTGGCCCCCGCTTCGAGCACGCTCCGGCCGCTCCCGCCTCGCCGCCCCTCCGAGCGGCTCGCGGGGCCCCGGCGCGCCCTGCTCCCCCCGCTTCGAGCGCGCTCCGCGGCGCCCGCCAGCGCCCACCTCACCGCCCCTCCGCAGGAGCAGCAGCGCCAGGGCGAGCTGGTTGCCCGAGGCCCCGGCGCCGCCGCCACGGCCTGGCCCGGGCTCCTCATTCTCCTCGCTGCCGCTGCCTCCAGGCCGGGCCGGCCGTCCTCCGGCGGGGCTGTGAGGGAGGCGGGCGGGCGGCCGTCACTTCCTGTCCGCTGGCCAATCCCTGCGTCCGCATGTGTCATGCGCAGAGCGCACTTCCGTGACACACAGAAAAATAAGGTGGACGCAGGGACACTTCAAGATTATTATATAGGATAGTAAGAACTATTTCCCTGCAATATCAGCACTTCATCGATGCACACATTTTGCCCGCTGAAAGCCCTGTGTTTCTTTGGCAAGTGGTCACTTGTGAATGGACGCAAGCAATTCTTTATTCAGTGCATTCCAAACCTGTTGAAAATAGTAGCAACGAAACATTGCAGACTATATGTAATTATTTATTAAAATATCAGTACTTCAAATCAGCTAGGAAAATGGGTTGCCAAATCAGAAACCAATTCAGTTTGAAAATGCAATAGATAGAGATAATTAAGCAAGCAGTACAAATGAGTAATACCTTTTTGTTTGTTTAGGACAAGTTGAATACTCCTCCCCCCCTTTAAAAAGTTTATAAGTAAAAAGAAGTATTTAACTACGTTAGTATGATATCATTTTCACTTTTGTGAGAGCTTTGTATTTAAGATTTTTTAAATTTTTAACATGGTGTATCAAAAATGTTTTGTGACATAATAGAAGAACCGGGGCAATTAAAGATTGCAAGAAAATATACAAGTTGTCATCGGTTGTGGGTCATATATTGTGAATTTCAGATTTTATTGTATTTTTAAAGGATTACCATTTGTAGTTCACTATTGCCTGAAGTCTGCTTAACGAAATCTTTCTCACTCATAGAATTAACAGTGTATCTGGTTGAAAAGCATTTAAAATTCGCTGTGCATACTAAGCATGCAAAAGTGGAATAAAACCTTGCATACTTACAAGGGCTTTTTGTTGGTTTCAGTAGAGCCCAAATTAAGCAGCTCTTGTTCATTTAGCACATTTGAAAGGAGCTGAACTTTTAAGATTCTCATCTGTCAGCCCCCATCATTTCAGTTGACAGCTGACAGTTGGAAAGTGAGATACACATAAACCATGCTAACTAAGTGAAACACTGCTAATAAACACCATTGTTTTCTTCTGGCTACCAAAAACACCTTCAGCACCCCTTCCCCCCCCAAAAGTAGTTTGTTTCTTAAAATTATCATTTTGCTGGGTCACTCTTTGTTTATTACCTGTTGAGCAGAAAATATGTAGGAAAGAATTTAAAAAGGACTAATTTTGTAAGAGATACCGGCAATTAATTTGGAATACTATCAAATATTAAATATCTGCTATTATTATTATTATTATTATTATTATTATTATTATTATTATTATTTCCACCGGTTTGCATGGTGCTTTATGCTGTGTAAAAGCAGAGAGGTCCATGCTCTGAGTAGATTGCAATGTATAATTTGATGTAGGAGAAACAACAAAGGATGGAGTAAGAAGAGTTTATCTTGTTCATCGTTCAGCATTTCTAAATAAACGATACCTATCTAGGCTTTAATTTTTGGTAGAGAGAAAGCAGTTTTCTGCACAAGATCTTAATGGCTTTGCAACAGGGAACCTAAAAGATTTCCCCATAGATATACCGACCCTAACCCTGAGATCCCCTGTCCCACCAATGGAAGGAGGTGGTATTTTCATTGGTGGCATCTTGGCTGTAGGATGCTGTCACCAAAGAATGCCCATCATCTTCTTTGTAATATTTTTGGCACCAGGTGAACTCTTTCCACCCTCCAAGCCTTTTAAAATAAGCAAATTATTTTAGTGTTTCTCACCACAGTTTATGATGAGCATACTTTTAAGCAGTCAATTTTTATTTCTCTTTCCACTGGATAAAATCTGTTATCGTGCAAATTGTGATTTTATATAATATTTTAAAATGGTGTTTTCTTGTTTTACGTGTGCTGCCCAGATAATAGTAGCATTGGGACAATGTTATTGGGTTATCTGGTTGAAATATAGAAAGTAAGTATTCCAAACTAAATAAATACCTCTTTTAGGATGCCTCTAATGACAAAACCTCATCCCAGAATAAAATGCAATACCAATTAAAATATCCCATAAATGAATACAAACCAGTAATACACAGCATTTAGCCAAATGTTTGTCCAAGTAAAACAATTTCAGAAAAAATATATTAGAAGGAAGCCACTGATACAAATGAGTTTTCAGAATTCTCCTGAATGCCGGAAATAGTTAAAGGTAAAGATAAAGGTAAATGACTCCTGGATGGTTAAGTCCAGTCACTAAGTGGTTGCGGCACTCATCTCGCTTTCAGGCCAAGGGAGCTGGCATTTGTCCACAGACAGCTTTCCGGGTCATGTGGCCAGCATGACTAAACCGCTTCTGGCACAACGGAACACCGTGACAGAAACCAGAGCACACAGAAAGGCTGTTTACCTTCCCGCTGCAGTGGTACCTATTTATCTACTGGCGTACTTTTGAACTGCTAGGTTGGTAGGATATGGGACAGAGCAATGGGAGCTCACCCCATCGCGGGGATTCGAAACACCAACCTTCTGATCGGTAAGCCCAAGAGGCTCAGTGGTTTAGACCACAGCACCACACGCGTCCCCCATGCCTGAAATAATAGATCTTGCCAAATTATTACTACCATTATTATTAATTAAATTAGTATACCACCACTCATCTCAAGATCATAGGGTAGTTCATAACATAAAAATACAAAATGATATAGTGCATAAAGATATGTGAATGTGCCTGGCAAGCCTCCCTGGGGAGAGCATTCCACAAATAGAGAGCCACCACAGAAAAGGCCCGTTCTTGTGTTGCCACCTCTTATGAAGGAGACACACGAATAATAATAATAATAATAATAATAATAATAATAATAATTTATTATTTGTACCCCGCCCATCTGGCCGGGTCCCCACAGCCACTCTGGGCGGCTTCCAACAAACACTAAAATACATTAAAATATCACACATTAAAAACTTCCCTAAACAGGGCTGCCTTCAGGTGTTTTCTAAATGTCAGGTAGTCATTTATCTCTTTGACATGGGATGGGAGGGTGTTCCACAGGGCGGGCGCCACTACCGAGAAGGCCCTCTGCCTGGTTCCCTGTAGCTTTGCTTCTCGCAGTAAGGGAACCACCAGAAGGCCCTCGGCGCTAGATCTCAGTGTCCGGGCTGAATGGTGGGGGTGGAGACGCTCCTTCAGGTATACAGGACCGAGGCTGTTTAGGGCTTTAAAGGTCAGCACCAACACTTTGAATTGTGCTCGGAAACGAAGGGCCTCAGATGATGATCGCAGGGTCCAGGTTGGTTCATATGGGGAGAAGCACTCCTATTTAGCCTCAGCCAGTACTGGATGAAGCTGATTGGAGCTGTGGTTCAAAACATTTGGAGGGAAGGCCAGGGAAGGTTAACCTTAGGTTTTGGGTCTTTTATAAATGTTTTCCTGCAAGCTGAAACTTGCCAAGCAAAACCTGATCTCCTCTATAGACATTCATCCTGGGAAACGAAAATGATACAGCAACTATATGTATGTTCTAAAAATGCCTTAAGTAATAGAGATATTGAAATAGTTTGTTTATTTTCCCTGGTTATTTTCTTTGAGAATCTTTGGGCGTTTCTTGCTTTTACTGTAGAGTATAAGATGAATCTGGAATGTCTCCTTTTGTGAAGATGGATGTATAACCTTGATGGAGTCTGGAAATGATGCAGATCTGGTTATGTACTTCTTAATATTGCACTTCTCAAAATGCTCTTAGAGTTGTGAAACGAAAAACATTTCTCATAAATATTAACTTGAAGAACAGCAACAAAGATCTGAGGGATCCTCAAGAGATTTTGCCCTACCCACTTTAGCCCGAGGAAAAGCTCCAGGTGAGTGTCGTGTCCACTGAACCAGGTAATATGTCGGGTGGATGTGGTCATGGGTTGCTTACACTAAAAACATGTTATTTAGAACATGTACGCACTTGTAAACATGCCGCTGATGGCCTAATTTGTGGAGCCCCAGAGTGACTGATATAAATCCTGCCTATTAAAAACATTCTTGTCAATTACCTTGTCAGTTTCAATCTAAGCACTCATTGAAAGGAGTTACTTTTATGTGTTCCCCCTTAGGGCTACCATGGCTTGTTTATAATGTAACAACCACACCCCTAAAGGAACCGCAAGGTAATAAAAATTATCCTTATAATATACACATTATAAGAATTCCCTGTAGTGCTGATTGCTTTAATGATGTAACTAAGCACTACTCAAGGCTGCCAGAACTAAATGCCTTTTAAAGTAACAATGGCAAGAAAAGTATAGGCCAGTATGGAAAGGTGTTAATTACCTAAACGGGCACAGAAACAGTATTGGATCATCTTAGCTAAATATATTTTTAATGATAGAAGGGCCAATAAAATGTACAGTAAAGGATAGGTTAGGTGCTTAACAGGAAAACCGCATTCATGTCTGTTCAGAAGAAAGTCACACTGTGTTCTTTGAGGCTTAATCCCAGGTAGATGTAAGTAGGGTTGCCGTCTGAGAGTGCAATCATTTGCATGCCTTTTCAGAAGTAAGCCCTAGTAGTTTAATGGGATTTACACCTAGGTAAGTGTGTTTAAGATTGCACTTTTAGACAGGCGAAGCAGAATTTGTCTGTGTGTGTGTGTGTGTGTGTGTGTGTGTGTGTGTGTGTGTTTTGAAGTGAATAAACAATATAACGGTTAAAAGTGTGAGCTGGAAAATTACCATTTCCAATCTTTTGTCAGCTATGAACTCAATAGGTGGCCTTAGGCAAGCCACTATTCTCACAGCCTCAGCTTTCCTCTCTTCTGCATATCTGCAATCCCGTTTACAAACAATGCTGGCCCACTTTACAGGACTGTTGTAACAACTGCAGAGTGTTTTGAACCCTTGAGATGCGCAGCATATTAAATCTGAACTATTGCAATAATAATGAATGGCATTGTGCTTTACTTCTATACCCTAGATATTCAATACAAATTGAATGTTTCAACAGGATATAGAAATATAGGCCCAGATTATGTGGGGCTGATGTGAAGGGACCACCATCTTGGTCAATGTTTTGTCAGCTCTTCTGCTGATTCAGCTCTTATGGTCCCAATATACGAACAAGAAGGACCGTTGAGATTATATATAAAACAGCAAAAATTACTCTAGATCATCTAGATCAAGCAATTTGGCCAGGAAACCTCCCAGCTCTTTGAAACTATGAAATCTGACATTTCTTTTGTTGGCTCTAGTTTCTTTTATTGCTTTCTGATATGTCATTCAGATGCTGCTCGCAATTTCACCAGGCATTTATCCATTCATTCTTTTTGTTAACTAAGCACCAGCTATCTTTTAAACTCCAGAAATCATAAGCATTGCCTCTAGTTAAAGAATGGATGAAAGACATTAAAAAGGCAACTCCGTGGAAGAGATTTGCTATTATTCATAATGCTATTAAACAAACTTTGATGTGCTTTATGCCTCATGCTCTCTATACTAAGAACTCATCTTAGCTCCCAGTGCCCTGCATGGAACAAGTTATTCATGTGAGCATCGTAGTAAAATTAGTTGGTTCATCTGTAAAATGATATTGCAGGAAAAACAAAGGTCAGCTTCAGCTTTGAAGTTTGTTATTCCAATGTGTTGAAAGTTTTCTGTTCATATATTCTTTTCAGTCTTTTGGAAAACATCAATGAACAGATTTTGTAACATGGTCTTTCTAACATGGCCTTTATCATAAAGCCGCCAAATGTTTAAGAACTATTTATCTAACGATTTTAAAAAAGTTTAAATTTTTTTTTTTTGGGGGGGGAAACTTGGCTGATTTTTCCTTCTTATATTTATAACATTTCACATGGTTATAAATACATTTACAAATATTGGGGAATGAACAGAATGAGATACATGTAGTTTTTTTTTTGCTTTCGAGAAACATACTTGCTTCTCTTGAAACATTTGGATCAACAACATTAGGATCAAAACCATATGCTGTTCCAGGTGTGGCTGAGCGCAAGAGCCACTGATGGAGTTTTATGTAAAGTGATAAAAATCTGAGCATGGGCTGTCACAAATGGTTTGGCTGAACAAAGTCACTGTTCCTAAAACTCTGCTGATATTCTCATGTGGGAATTGAATGAGAAACACCTGGGCAAGAACCAGAATAGGATTGCAGTGCTACTATAAGCAAGGCACAACATTAAAAGTCTTGTGTTGCGTGATGAGCCCAGATAGGTCATGCAGTGTCAGAATATTCAGAAATTAACGAACCAAATTATATCTAAGGGACTGAAAGGTTAGGAAAGTTCAAATCCTAGCATGTACAGGTAGGTCTAGGAGAGAATCCTGTCTGAAACCCTGGAGAGCTGATGCCACAGTACTGGGATAGATGGACTGATTCTGCATGCTATGTTCTGATAAAAGACATAGACACAAGCAGGATGAATATAGAAAATATACTGATAACAAAGTGTGACATTCTATGTTAAGCATGGATAATGTAGTAGAGGATGTCCTTGTTAAAAATGTAAGATGATGTGGGTAGCAGGATTCATTTTATTGGGACAAGGACTGAAGTGATCCTTACATATTTTTTCCTTTGCGATAAGTTGCAGAATCTCACTAAATATTTATTTTATTGTGTAGAGCACTTTGAAAAGTTTTTCTCCCTCACTCATAACACGAGAACTTGTGGACATCCAATGTTGGCAGATTTAGCACAGATAAAGGGAAGTACGGTACTTCTTCAAGCATAGTCAAACTATGGAACTGACTCCCTCAGGAGGCCGTAACAGCCACCAATTTTGCTGGCTTTGAAAGAGAATTAGACACATTCATGGAGGAGAGGGCTAGCAATAGCTACTAGCTTTAGCTCCACATTTGGAGGCAACATTGCTTCTGAATATCAGTTGCTGGAAACCATGGGAGGGGAGAGTTATCTTGTGCTGCTTGCAGGTTTCCCACAGGCATTGGGTTGGGAACCGTGAGAACTGGATACTGTACTAGATGGGCCATTGGCCTAATCCAGCAGGCTATTCTTATTTTAGTGTGTTTCCAAACACACAGTGCAAATTGCTAGGGCTGCCTATAGAGTCTAGCAGGGATGCAAAAGTTCTCACAGAGGTTTTCCCACATACATAGGTCTATATATTTGGTTCATTTGTGATTCTGTTTTTTTTCATTCATTACATGATTGCAAATCCCCAAATTAGGTAAGTTTTTTTATTGCTCAGAAGAGTAGCAATGCACATCTTCAGTGTTGAGAGCTCCATGTGCATACCTGAAGGACTTCCACATCAGAGTTTTGGACATTTTCACTATTGATTGCAGCCTCTATTCTGCACCCAGTTGCATTTCCACATGAGAAGTTATACTAGGCAACCTGAAATCCAGTTGCTGCCCTTTGGATCCAAACCATCGTGATTCAATAGAAGATGAAAATGGGAGAAGGGGTTGTGGTGCATTGATGGATCGGTTTTGAGTTTGAAGGAAAAGCAAAATAACAAGATATTTATTTTTTCTTCAAAATTCAAGTTTATTTATCCACCTCACCCCATAACAGGTGTATGTAGAGCAACTAAAACTATTATGTGAAGTCAAGAGGCCAGGAGAACAGAATAATCTGTTGACTGCACAGGTAGTACTCAAATGAGAAGAAAATCATTGCGTGACCAGGCAGCGACAGCCCCAGCCCCTAGGGATCATAAGAAAGGAATATAGACTCTGACAACATATTATGGAATTAAAATTAGGCCACAACTTTATTAAACTTCCGAATGTAGGAAGACCTTGGCTTAGGCCTTGGGCATGTACCCCTCCCAGCCCCCCATCCGGGGGAACATCAGGTTAAATGGGATATGGGGGTGCTCTGCGAGACGTAAGTGTAGCAGGCAGCCCAGCCCATATCCCCGCATGCAGGGTAGTTCACTGACAACCTTTCAGTGTATGGCCAGTGACACCCATATATATATATAACCCCTTTAAGAGGGGGACCCTGGAATCGACGCCGCAAGGGGGTGAGTCACCACTTCACCCACCCACCCATTATAGGGAAGAAAAGACTAAAGGATTCCACCCAAGGCAATAAACCGCCAAAGTTGTGATGAATTGGTACAGGGAAGAAAAAACCTGCCAACGCAGGAAAATTTCTTCCCGGTCCTTCAACAGCAACCAGTCAAAGACCACAGCAGCGCCCACTAAAAAGGAAGAAAAAGTTAACCTGCAAACAAGAAAACATTAAACTAAGGGTGGGTGAATCTCCTGAGCTGACTGCTTAGCTACTGTCGGCTCCACCCCTATATATAAATGGGACTGGCCCCACCTCCCAGCAATGAAACTTGACTACTGAGGCTGGGCGTGAACCTTCAAATAATAACACTGAGAGGCAGGCCAGTCCCTCTTTGCCATTAAGTTCCCTGGGAACTGTAGCACCGCGTGCATTCCCACAAAGGGCACCCACAATGTAAAGTGTGAGTGCTCATTTGAAGTGTAAAGCCAAGACACATGACAGAGTTAAGTTCAGCAGTAGCAAGAGTGACAATTGGCTTCTGTCCTGTTAGCTGTGAAAGTAGCAGTTGGGAAGTGGAAATGAAATAACAGCTAGTAGAATTGCAGGAAAGCCACTTATCATGGTATGCCAGATTACTGTACCTACATGTTAACCTTTGCTGTCCTCTTACGACGAAGAAGGGCATCTCATGTATTTATTGCAACACAAGCATGTGGGTGCTTCTAGGCAGGGTTTTGATATTGTCAATGAGTCAATCAGATACCACAAATGGGATGCTGGGAATGTTAGCATATAGAGTTTATGTGCAGCAGCAGAAGTCAACTTTAAATGAATCTGGAGGACCAAAGGTTCACTGTCCCTGCATTAGACAATGGAGACAAAAACATTTATTAAAATAAATAAATAAAATTTCACAGTTTAAAAACAGAAAGGTGTCTACTATGATGTTACTGTTATGAGTTTGTGGGAGCTAGACACCCTAAATTCCTGGGCCCAGTAACTACTAGACACTTTGGATCCTCTGGAATCAGCATGTGTTAAGGGCAAATTAAGCCTGGTGTTCTAGTCCACCAGGGTTACTGCCTCAAAAACAAGGAAGCATCCCTTTCCACTGTCATGTTTATCAAGCATCTATGTGGTGAGGCAAGTAGCTCAGTGTTACAGGATGGATGCTAATAACAGACAGTTTCATGATTCAAATGTTCAAAGAGTAATCTTCTAGGACACCCCATTTCCCCCCAAAGTGCAACTCTGCTCTAGAAATATTCAGAGTCACCGTGCTTAATGAGAATCCATTAATGTCTATTCCCACAGACATAACCAAATAGAATAAATCCTTTTTGGCTGCATCTAATTCTAGATACAGTGTTTGTGTTTTGAAAGCCCTTTGCTTATTACGCTATAATTGAAAATGATTTCGACAGTTTAATTTCCCGGGTTACCTTTGTCTTGCTATAAATTAATTTTATATTAGATTGCAGAATGGTAATTTGAAGAAAAAAGTAGCATTAACCGGATAAAGTATTTGGGTGCAATCCACCAGGCTCTGCTGCTATACAATGGCTAGCTATTTTCAGGGTGCATTTTTGGGGATAGCCTATGCAAGTCTTGTTGAAATGAATGGTGTCAGAAGTTGCATGATGAGTTAATTGCCTTCTTAACCTGCCACCAGGCATACCTAGACAGGAGGACAGATCAGCACATGGAAGATGAACTTCGGGATGTACATTGGTGAGAACGAGGAATTGCCTAAGATCAGGAAGAAGATCCCTTGCACATTTGCAAGCATTTTCCCCTAACATAATAAATTTTGTATGTTGTTTTCACTAATGTATGCATTTTAACGCACACTTTCCCCAAATCTATGGTCTTTGAACACACACTTATGGGTTGGAAATCTGCAGTGCAAAATTCAGAGAAGCGTGAATTTTGAGAAATAGCTCACACATATTTTTTTTTTGGGGGGGGAAATGCAAATTAGATTGGTTTGCATTAAAATGCACACCCCCTATTTCCATATTTGTGCAATGTTCCTGAAACAGGAACAGGAAATACATCTGAGTTATAAACACCCTCTGGTTAAAAGCCTCATCCATTGCCCTAGAAAAACAGTTTTGGGTAAATATCCAGCAATCAGAACATGGTTTGTAACAAAAAGAGTAGATGAAATAACACATACACACAACCCAAACCCTGTAAAGCTCTTGTCAGGTATTTACAGATGTACACAGGTAGAAAAGGATTGCAGCATCCTTCTTATCCCCTAGCTTATGTTAACTTCCCTGTCTTCTAGCGTAGGTTTTGCAATGGGGAAGCCCTTGCTACTCAAGGAAGCTTCTCAAGTGATTAAGAATCCTGGTCTTCCAATATTTTTAATCATGCAGGGAGTCTCCAGAAGTAGAAAAGTCTCCCCATTGCTGAAGCTACACTAGAACATGAGTTGTCAACATCGTGACTGTGGATGCCTGCAGAATGTTTATTTCATCCATCAATCATAGTAAGGCAGGCTATTGTACTAGTATTTCTTTCTTCCTATCTTCCTTTTCTCTCCAGATCACAGAGAGAGTTGATTTAACCAAAGGAACAGAAGTCAAATAATTGGGCCTGAAATAGTACAGAGAGCAGGAAATCATATCACTTGCATATAGCGGTTAAAAAAGAAATTCCCAAAGCTCCAAAGATTTCTGGTTTGAACTTCTAATTCTAGTGATCCAGTTGCAAATTATGTGATTTCAGGCAAATCACTAAACCTCCTTAAAGCTTCAGCAGCTCTGCAGGACTTTGCTACAAGCCAGATGTGGTTACATTAGCACTGAGCTTTTCCGTGTAAATAAACAGCCACCTCCACTTTTGACTGTTCACACTTTCCTTAACAGTCTGCTGGCACTCATAATACATGGATAAGACCTAATAGATTTGAAGAGACAAATGGAATCAGAAAGTTGTTCGACAAAATGAATCCAGGTATCAAGATTGAACAACACAGAAGAGGGCAAGAAGGCAATGAAAGAAAGTGTCCATTTCTGACCAAATGGAATGAATGAAATGAAACAAAAATCAGGAAGATGTTGAAAAAAATCATCATGCGTTTCTAGCCAGATCACAATTCAGAATAAGTATTCTACTAATAAAAATAAAATAAAAAATGACAGGTTGACAAAATGGAAGTGTTTAGGAATGATTATCTTTGTTGCTTGTGCTATTTTTAAGTGTTTTATTATTTTAAATTATCTTTATTATTTTATTATACATTATTTTTATTATTGTCAGCCGTCAACTGAAGCGAATATTCTCATGCCTCACTGCTTGAACCTAATCACCCTGAGACCTCTGGGTATAGGGCTGTATATAAATTCAATAAAAATAAATAACTAAATAAATAATAAAATAATCATTTTAAAAAATCTGACTACTGATAGAAAAATAGCTTTATTAGGCCAGTTTCCCTGACATGCTAGCTTTCTACCTAGAGGTGATTTCTGCCACAGAAGAGCATTAAACATGGTTCCTACACTTGGATTATGAAGCAGTACAATAACAAAAATAAAAGTCATACTTTTGTAAGAGGAAGAAATTTTCTGGCTCCTGTGGTTTGAAGCCAAAGGAAAAGAAGTCAAGAGACATATAGAGAGCAGAACAGAACTATCCAGTATGGTCATACCCACTGAATATAGTTGAATAGTGATAGTTTGCGTCACTCCTCAAATATTCCAGCACATTCAAGAGTTATAAAGAAACAGAACACAGGATGAGATGAAACAGGATGGAGAAGGCTTTGCTCATCTCGCTTTCAGGCCGAGGGAGCTGGCGTTTGTCCACAGACAGCTTTCCGGGTCATGTGGCCAGCATGACTAAACCGCTTCTGGTGCAACAGAACACCGTGACAGAAACCAGAGTGCATGGAAATGCCATTTACCTTCCCATTGCAGCGGTACCTATTTATCTGCTTGCACTGGCGTGCTTTTGAACTGCTAGGTTGGCAGGAGCTGGGACAGAGCAAAGGGAGCTCACCCCATCGCAGGGATTCGAACCACCAACCTTCTGATTGGCAAGCCCAAGGTTTAGACCACAGTGCCACCCGTATCCCTGGGGATAATATATAGCCATCACGATTAGCTTTATCCTCAATGAATATGTCTAATCTCCTTTTAAATCCATCCAAATTGGTAGCTATTGCCACATCTTGTGGTAGTGAACTCCACAATTTAATTCTGCGCTATGTGAAAAAGGACTTCCTTCCACCAGTCCTCAATTTCTCATCATTTGGCATCATTGGATGACTCAGGTTCCAGTATAATGAGAGATGCTATAACCCCGTCTTACCTGGTTTCTAAACTAGTCAGCCCCAAAGGTTGCAACCATTCCTTGTAGTGAAGTTGCTCCAGGAAAATGGCACTCCTGTAATGTATGCCTTTACTTTCTCCTATATGTTAAGGTTGCCACTGATTCTTGTGAAGACAAAAAGCACTGCCATTCAGGGAATACTATTATAGGGAGAGGCAATACCTGCCACCAAACACTGGTTAGCCTGACCCTCATTGGCAGAGATCCTGTCACAATGGCTGGGTGCAATGTTCCCTTACAACAGGCAAGACCCCTCTTCACACACCCTGAATCCATCTTGATTCCAGGTATTTTCCCAGCAAGAGATGCAGCTTATCTTATATACAGATACTGCAGCACTATGAGTCAGCCAGAAAGGAGAAGTGCCAACGGTCCAGGATGACATTAATTATATTACTAGACATCAGTGATGCATTTTGGCTGAGCGTTGCTTACCGAAAGCAAAAACAAAGGCGGCAATCTCCATCACTAACAATAATGATAATAATAATAATCCTGGAAAAAGAAGCCAAAGTGATTATCCTAGTTTCCTGGCTTTACGGCTTGAGTGGTAGCACTGAGCGAAGCCGGGAATTGAAATGGCTTTGGATCAGGTTCAAGCAGAGCAGCTGACTAATCGCCCCTTCTGTTAGGAGATAATAGGTTGCCTATAAAACATTATCCTTTTGCAAGATTACCTTATTGTTGATTTCATGTTTTATGAGGGGGTTTCACCACAGAGAGACAAGAGAAATGCCCACTCCTGGGTGTTGTAAAGCTGGAGGGGAAATGAATTGTGATACATCCACACCCACACACCCATAGTTTTGTCAAGGCAATGCAGCTTTGACCCTTATTATTAGAACTATTTTTAAGGAACCAAACAGCACACAGTCCTGGATGAGTGTCAGGGAAGATGTGAAAGGGTCTGAAGAACTGCAGGGTTAGATAGCTACAATCTTAGCAACAAAGATTTTGAAAATGATTCCCAACAAAGAATGAAAGAACACATTCCCTACATTCAGAGAGCAATGCCCTTTGGTTGCATTCTAGGGTTTGCAAATTAAGAGTTCTTTTAAAAAAAGTTAACCTTAGGCACAAACGGATATGCAGCCACTGGCTCACCACTTCCCAGAACAAAAACCCTTAGCCTTTGATTTTAAATTTGATTTTTTTCCTCTCTCTCTCTGCTGGTTGCCATACGAAAAAGATATAGCTCAATAAAATGAAAGATCCACAGTACTGTATTATCGGCCTGAAGGAATTCTTAGTCAGGTTAATGGATCTGATGGTTTCCCCTTCACTGGTTTTCAGGATGATTATATTTTATTTATAGGAGAGAAAATAATAGTTAATCTTAGATATATTGAAAATGTGTTGTAAGGATGCATGAATTGGTAATAACAACAATGCAATTATGGGAACAAATCTTGCTTTGCCTTTGATCACCTAAGTGCTGAGTTTCTGCAAATCTATTGACTTGAAATTAAATGTGATCTTACCCCTGTATCAACAGCAGAAGTTATCTCTCTGCCTTTCTGTTTTGTTTGCTCTTATGAAAAATTTCATTACACAGAATGCTGTTACACAAGGGGTCCTTCTTTTGCTTTTAAAAACACAACAACTAGCCTGTGAAATATCCAAGAGCTAAAATCTCATGGATAGCCAACAAGTTTGCTATCTGGAGGGTACAAGATCTGATTTCGAAGTCAGCCAAGTCATTTGCCAGATGAAAAGCCCTACTGGTCAACCATAATTGTGTCCAGAGGTTTGAATCTTAAACCATAATACATGGCTTGCAAATTTACTGTATAATGTGGGGGACAGTATGAGTAGTTGCTTGATGTAAAAGAAAACCCAAATGCCCTGAGACTTGTATTGTGTGTGTGCGTGTAGTGTAGTGTTTTGCCTGATAGATGTTAACAAAACCAGTAGTGTAAATTTACACTGTAAAGCCCTAAGTGGAGGAGGGAAAGAGACAAGCATTAGATTCGCAATAGCATTGAATTATAGCATTCCACTCATCTTACTGTAGTTTACTGAGTTGGGTGGCGGAAGGTGGGGAGGTGCTGAATCAAAGTTAGTCCTCAGGCAACCAGAAATGCTTGTTACATGGGTCCCTAATGTGTGGTGAAAGATCGACTGTGGTATTGCATTTTGCCAAAAAATAAAAGAGAAGCTTCTCGGCAGTTCCATTAGTCATAATGATTGAGATCCATTGCATTACTGTGGGGTAGAACAGCAGACATGCCATTTTGGGAAAGCATAGCTGATTCTATACGAGAGAGAGAGAGAGAGAGAGAGAGAGAGAGAGAGAGAGAGAGAGGAAGAAAAGGAGAGAGACCAGAAGATAGCAATTACTGTTGAATTTTTCATGCTTCCAATGCGTTGTTATCTCAACCCAGCACTCCCACTAATGGCTATGTATGGCCTTTGACTGGACACCAACATTAATTTTAGAGGCTTTCTATTGTTTTTGCTTGCAGCAAAATCTGACATAAATGCAATGTTTCACCTCAGGTTGAACTTGGTGGGGAAACAACATGAAAGTCAATTAAAATCCCAACTCACTTTCCACTATTTTTTTCAATAACATTTTATTATTATTATTATTTCACACCAAAAGGGTGCTTGAAAGACCTTTGGATCGGCGCTGCCAAAGGAAAATGTGCTCAACTGCACTTCCTTTTGCTGAGATATCCCAGAAGCGAGACTTTAAATGTTTAAAGGGCGGTGGGGAGATAAATATTAAGTCCACACAGATCCAGACATTTGTTTTGCAAGGGAAAGGGAGTGAGATGCTAGAAGCTAATGTGGTATAGCAGTTAAAAGCATAAGATATGAACCAAAGGTCTCCAGTTCACATCACATCCTTTGGCAAACCACTGTGCTCAACCCACATTCGGGCCTCTCTTAGAATAATGTTGTCAGGATCATTCTGATACTGCATTTTCTCAAACAGCTGAAATGTTTCGGGGGGCGGGGGGAGAGCTGCATAAAGACTAATGGCCTGATCCTAGGGATATTGTAGAATTCCAACAAAAACAGAAACGCCAGCAGAAATTGCTGAGGTTTGCATATTCATCTGATGTCCAGAATGGAAATCAATCCAACAAATATTAACTGTTCTTGTTGGCAAACAACAGGTAATTGATCACGTCCCCTCCCAATATGCACTGCGTTTCCTTTGCATTGAAATAAATGCAAAGGGGTGGAGTAACATAATGACAATGTACTTTAAGCAAGAAATTACAGTGCGACAAATAGCATAGTTTTTGGCGAAAGATGAACTGCAGAGCAACAGAAACAAGGTTGCATGTGATGGATACAGGGACAGGGTAGAACACAAAACAGTGCCTTCTTACTTTTCTGCCTCATCCTATTTATATTTACTTGGAATGAATCCCACTGATTTCATTGGTGCTTACTCCCAAGAAAGTGTCATAGGACAGTACGATCCTATGCATGTCTATTTAGCAGTAAATCCAACTAAGTTTAAGGGGACACATATCCTTTCCTCCCAATGCAAATAGCAGCATTACAACAGGATAGTTTCATTGCAACCATGGCAGGGGATAAAGGGTTAAAGACTTCCTCCTCTATTGTTTCCATTTTGATTTTTTTTTTTAATGTGCATGGGCGTAGCCAGGATTTTTTTGGGGGGGCAGGCCTTTTGTGGAGGGCGAAGAACCTCAGTTAGCTATGTATTTTTTTATTTTTATTGATTTAAATAATAAAATCACTGTGCCCATGAAAATGTGTGAACTTGCCGCATTCAATGTGATTAATGTCATGTGGCTTGCCATTTAGAACTACTGAGCTACAGATTAAGTGACTTCCGAACTTCAGTAAAGGAGAACTGCTGCTGCCTGTGTCAACTCTAGTATCCCTTTGGCCTCAATACCTAGTCATGGACCTTGTCTTAATCTGTCCCAAAGACCTTAAGGTACTCACTAGTAAGTAAAGTGGCATGGATCCTCTCTGTTTTCAAGGGTACTTCTGCTTTGGACAGTAAATAAGTGTGTGTGTGTGTGTGTGTGTTCAATATATATAGAAAAATAGTTTGACCTGAATGGTAGAGAAGCTCTTATTAAATCAACTCATGCATAGGAAGATGTCCTTTGTGAACTTCAGGATTCTTTTTAATCACCCACGGGGCATATATATGCCCAGCTCAGTGACTCTGGATTGTTGAAGCCAAGCGATCAAATAACCAACAGAGTTTACTAAGAGACTGGGCAAATAAAAGAAGAGTAACCTGTTAAGAACTAGCACATTGAAAATACTTGATTACATTATTATGATTTTGCACTGACTGAGCCAATAAAATCCAAAAAGCGTTTTATTTTCTGTTGTGTAAATGTGTAGCAGGACTAAGGCTATCATTTTCATAAACTTATGATTATAAATCCTGTACCCCTGGCAGTATAGCTTCCAGATTAATTAAACAGCTTGAAGTACTTAAAACCATTGCCACTCACCTCATTTTATGTGTTATTCCATGGGACATTTTTTTTGTTGATATCCATTTTAGTTTCAAAGGTTATTTGTGTGTAGACTATTTTGACACATGGTTCTCTATATGGGCTCATTGTGATAATAGTTTCTGTATGTTTCAAAGAAATAGAATTTTAGTGGGCTGTGTGATAGTTGTGGTGTCTTGTTATCACCTTGATTGAACTGAAGTAAAAGAAAATTGTGACTGGACCCAGGAATAAAGACGTGACCCACAAGCGATGGGTTAAAACAAGGCCACTTTTTATTTAAACTGCATCTGTAGGGGAAGTTAGAAGAGCAGGAAACTAACTTAATTTCAGCTGTGGATGAGCCAAACCCTGCCCATTCCAAGGGGCATGACAAGGCATAGCCCCCAAAGCCTGAGCCTCACCTTATATCACTAGGAAGGCCTTCCTTCTCCACCTCCTCCCAGGCCTCACGACTCCTGGCAGGTGTGGCAGGTGAGCCTCTATTCCATATTCAGGCTCAGCGCCTCAAAACCCAGGGCAGCAGGCCTCTGGAAATGGCTTTCACCTTGGAGTACTCACCTGTTACCTTATCTAGCCTTAATCTTTTCTGGACCTCCTTGCCAAGAATGTTCCAACTAACCATGAAGCCAACTTAACCAAACCTACCTATTTAATAGCACCAACCCCTAAACACCA
The DNA here is from genome assembly GCA_034641385.1 of Darevskia mixta. Taxonomy (NCBI): domain Eukaryota; kingdom Metazoa; phylum Chordata; class Lepidosauria; order Squamata; family Lacertidae; genus Darevskia; species Darevskia mixta. The sequence goes on from JAWWNH010000066.1 coordinate 37,795,154, forward strand.
ACATCCTTTGAAGCCAGTACAGAGAAGGAGGAAAAACAGAGCAGGCAGGCAAAAATAAAATTCCACACAGCCCGGAAGCAGCAGGCAAACCTGTACTAGAATAGAGGCTGGGTAGGTGTGAGAAATGGCCAAAGGATGTTCTTAGGAGTGCGGGCAAAGCTTATCTAGCCTGTACCCATGCCCCTCAGATGCCATCTCCCACATGTATGTGTGCACATGCCAAGCTGCCTCATTTTCCCCAATCCCAAACCAGAGACAGCAACAAGCCCCCCCGACATGTAGCGGGAGCAGATGTACCTGTGAATGTACCCTTTCCACAAGGGTCGACATTGATGCCGAAATGCAGCATTGCCTGAGCTCTGCAAGGGCAGCTTTCTCCCAACTGAAGTGCAGAGTGTTTGAGGACCGGGACATTTGCAGGGAAACCAAAATGCTTGTTTACAAAGCTATTGCACTACCAACCTTACTGTATGCTTGTGAAACATGGACCACTTATAAACGCCATCTCCAACTCTTGAAAAATTCCATCAACGGTGTCTCCAAAATTTTTGACACATCACTTGGGAAGACAGGTGAACTAGTGTACTGGAAGAAGCAACGATCAACTTTGTTGGACTGGTCATGTTGTTCGGATGCCTGATTATTGTCTTCCAAAGAAACTGCTCTATTCCAAATTTAAAAATGGAAAGTGTAATGCTGGTGGGTCAACAAAAGAGATTTAAAGACTCTCTCAAAGCAAATCTAAAAAAATGTAGTATAAACACTGACAACTGGGAAACAATGGCCTGCGAGCTCCAATTGGAGAACAGCCTTTACCAAAAGTGTCATGGACTTTGAAGACGCTCGGACTCAAAACAAAAGGGAGAAACATACTAAGAGGAAGGCACGCTTGGCAAACCCTCAACCATGATCAACTCCCATCTGGAAACCTATGTCCACACTGTGGAAGGACGTGTGGACCCAGAATTGGCCTCCACAGTCACTTACGGACTCACTGTTAAGACCGTGTTCATGGAAGACAATCTTACTTGGCTACAAGTGATTGCCAAAGAAGAAGACCTGTGGGAGGATGGACTCCCACATGTCTTAAGTTCATATGCATGGTGTATCCATTCCCCCAAACTAGATTACAGGATATGCTATTTACATGTCTAGCTTCATGCCTGAGCACAGGGATCTTCCTGTCAAAGAAGTACCTCGCATGCCCAGCGTGTAGACGAATAATGCCTTGGGGGGTGGGGGAAGCTGCCGTCAATGGTTCCCTCAGTGTCTGAGCTACAGCTAGAACAACAACAATGCTTCTAGAAATTTCTCATGGTTGGGCAGAGGATTGAAGTGGGGTGAAATAGTTTAGGATTAAAAACTGCACGCGAAAATGGAGCTACTCTGATTAAAGCCATATATTATGCAGTATCTATTTCCTCATTACCACTCACGGTTTGACACTTGTGAAGTAAACGGATGTTAATATAATGCATTAGGAAGAATCCCCCTCCTGAGAGTAAAGCTAGCTTAGCGAAGTGATATTTAATGCTTTCCCTGATATTTATTTAACTAAAATGGCTGATTAGATGTTAAGCAGAACAGAGGTTAATGATCTTTGTTATTGGTATTATAAAAAATTAAGAAAGAATAAAATAGGGTTAATGATGTATGCCATTATTGTTATTATGGGGATTAAAAACATGCCGTTGTTGGCTGTATGGAAAAAATGGGCCCCAAGCTGTGAGTAATTAGCAAAATTATATTGTGCTTTAACCTTAGCCAGTAATTAATTACTAGGATTGGATGCTGTAGACTTAAGCATTGGTCTGGACCAGTTAGTTACAAGGTATAAAAAAAATCTGATTACACTTTTAAATGAAAAATAGGCCAGACAAAGACGCTACATCTGATCCCAAGCTGGGTTTAAAGCTCTGGATCTATCTATGGTGTAAATACCAAAGAGGATGAAGGGAAGTCAAGAAAAGCCAAATGCCCACTGGGTAGTGAGCACCATGTTACAAGATGAATGAGATTAGAGATGATGTAGCTTTGGGCCTTCCTTAGTTTGTGGAATAATCTAAATTTGTTCAACTTATGGCATAGATGTCCTTGTGACTGAGCTGTCACCTTGCATCTTGCCCATTTCCCCTCTATTTCCAACATTTGTATAATGATAGGAGGGGGCAGAATCGCTAATATACAACCAACTCCTTCATTTGAATTAGGCTTCTTTTACGTAATTTATTATAGAATGAGCAACACGTTTCCTGTTCACTAAGCTATGTATACTTTAGCTTAGGTTTAAAGTTCACAGTGGCTTGGGATTTATTTATTTCTTAGAATACATTTAAAACCATGCAAAGTCGCACTAAACTTCTCCCAGAATCACTGCAGTCCATGGAGCGGTCAAAAATAGTTCAGCGTTTGTTCTTAAACAGCTAATTCATACATAATAGCCCTGTTGTTTAGCACTGGGGTTTTTAATCTGTGGCTCTCCAGATGTTGTTGGGACCACAATTCCCTGATCATTGAGCATGATGGCAGGGGCTTATGGGAGTTGCAGTCCAACAACATCTGCATACACGTTAGGCATGCCTAGTTTAGGATATCCACACAGGAAATGCAGGCTGGTGCATTCCCTTCCAGCATGTCTTTCTTTATTTTTAAAAGGCATTTATAAACCACCTAACATTTTCTAAAACCTCTAAGTGGTGCGCAACATATTAAAACAATGGATGGCATTCAACTAAGTTTTACTCGTCTCAAAGTACACCTGTTGAAATTAATTGACCTAACGTTTTATTAATTCATTTCAGTGGGTCTACACTGAGTAAAACCTAGATGCACACCACCCAAACCAAAAAAAGAGCAACATAAAAGCAGTTTAAGCAGGAATAGAGATGGTGATTGTCTGATATGTAACTAAAATGTAAGGCGTAGCACTCTGCACATGCTCAGGTGAACCCTCCTCTCTATTTCCAGTTTCCCAATAATGAGGCAGACTTAGAATATGAGCACTGAGGCGTTTTGAAGCCCCTAGAATGAAACATGTGACCACCAAACAATGCAACTGGCTGCTCGCTGCCATGACGTCACAGCAGTCCCCCTCCATCGGCCTCATTCACACCACCAGGCCAAAACAAAAAGGTCTCATTTCTCTTTAAAAGTTCCTTGTGCAGTCGGAAGGATAGGCAGGCAAACCTGAGGCTCCCTCCTGCACAGTGTCACAAGGTTAAGCAATTTGCCTGGTCTGTATGTAAACTGTAAACTGCTAATGAACAAAAGAACACAAGAAGAGTCTGCTGGATCAGGCCCATGATCCATCAAGTCCAGCATCCTGTTCTCACAGTGGCTTACCAGATGCTGGTGGGAAACCCCTAAGTAAGACCTGAGCACAAAAGTACTGTCCCCTCCTGTGGCTTCCTGAGACTGACATTCAGAGCACAGCCATTGGGGCTAGTGGTCATCGATAGCCTTCTCCTCCACGAATGTGCCCAATGCTCTTTTAAAGCTACCCAAGGTGGGGGCTAAATTGTAGCCACATACTTCACTCTTACTTTAGTTCTGCTAGTTGATGATGGATCAGTAAACTGATAACATCCCACTCATTGGAATAATAGACTACAGAGATCTTATTTAGATATAAGGTGCAAGATAGCATGCAAAAGCATGGGATTAGTTGCGCAGAATGGCATTTTCTTCTTCTTCTGCCATCCTCTTTCTGATTCACTTTGTTGATACTGAAATCAACCTATTATGTTGAGTGCGCTTTAGATCACATTGTGACAGAAAAAGAGAATATTCCTCTAATTCACCATCTCCTCTTCTAGTGGCAATGCCTTACTAGGTATGTTTTGTTGCCCATAACAAAAGTGAATGACAGTGTGAGAGTTTTTGGTTTATCCTTTTCTTCTGCAGTAGAGAGCAGTGGCAAGACTTTGGGGCAGAGGACCAGGGCCCTGCAGCAAAATCAGCAGGAGGACCCTCAAATTCAAAAGAGCTGCCTTACTCCATTCTGAATCTAGCAAAGTAATACAGTACTTTCCCCCACACCAAGTCCATTGGTATGTATCCCATGCTAGTCCTGCTCAGAACAGACCCATTTAAATCAATGGGCATGGTCCACTCAGGTCCATTCTGATAGAACACATTAAGTTCAGAGTCTAAAATCACCTAACTGCACTAAGGGACAGTTCAACCTGAACAACAGTTATGCCCAGAAGATCTGTCCTGCACTCCACATGAATTAACACGCCCTCTATAACATTACCCAGAATCCCTTGCAATATGATTAACCTCTATAGCATAGAGGTTCCTTGGCAGATCACTCTACTTGCAAAAGACTTGCAAAATTTTAAAAAAATACATCCACGTAAAAGGACAAGGTAACTGAGTAGTTAACACCAGGGTTTAGGGTGACCTTTCAAAGATGATAAAGGCAGCAAAAATGTAACATATTTAATACCATAAACAGTACGTCACCTTTTTCTGCATACAGATCTGTGGCTCCTGGTAAGTGATGCATAAGCAAATATAGAAACTTTCAAAATAAATTATCTGTCTCCAGCTCACCATCATCCTATGGACGGAAGTGTATCAACATAGCTGGAAGCAGTCATCAAGATGCTGAGCTTACACAGTGCAGACAAGCATAAGATGCAGCCAGGTAATTTCTCCCTGTAAAGGTCAATCTACTGCAGTAGTGTTGTCATTCTGCATCCTGAGGCAATTCTGATGTTAGCAATGGAGTCCTGTAATATCTGGTGACACTGGACTAAGGCTGCAATCCTTAGCGCATTGAGGTAAGTCCTACTGGACCCAGGAGAAATTGCTTCTGACTACAGATCCTTAAGGTTGTCTATAAGCCACAGAAGTTAAAGATGCTAGTGAAAGAAGAAGAAGAAGAGTTTGGATTTGATATCCCACTTTATCACTACCCGAAGGAGTCTCAAAGCGGCTAACGTTCTCCTTTCCCTTCCTCCCCCACAGCAAACACTCTGTGAGGTGAGTGGGGCTGAGAGACTTCAGAGAAGTGTGATTAGCCCAAGGTCACCCAGCGGCTGCATGTGGAGGAGCAGGGAAGCGAACCCGGTTCACCAGATTACGAGTCTACCACTCTTAACCACTACACCACACTGAAAACAGGAGTCAATCTACAGAGATGAACACCAAGAGGGGAGAAGTTCAAACCCGCACCTCAGATCTTCCCTCTTTTGAAGAAAAAGGGAGAGTTCCAACTCGGTTAAGAAAAGGGCTGTAGTTCAGTGGCAGAACATCTGCTTTGCATACAAGATGATTCCAGGTTCAACCTTCAGCATCTCCAAGTAGCACTACCAATGTTGCAAACCTGAGCTTGACAATGCTGAGCTAGATGGTACAACGGTGTCACCTCCCATGTTTCTATGGTTCTCTACACCTAAGGGGACAATTCCCACCCCCTGCAACTAGTCCAAAGAGAATTGAGTATGTGCTGCAGCCACCCAGTGCTGAGTGTTAAGTTGAAAAAGAAAACCAGGAAACCTAGAGCGGTGGTGGAGGCGGAATGCCCTGGTTTGAGGCAATGGCAGACTGGAACCCAGAAAAGGAGCACTCCATTATATGTACAGTTACATAAGTATGCTTTTTGTTGTTTTACTCACTTGTAGTGGTCCGACACATGTCCATAAAACATAACATTAGAAATGATATAATTATACATCCAATCATATCTGTATCAGAGTGGCTCCAGATAAAAGTGCATGGAAAAAGGCTGGCAGAAGCAGTTTTCTGTTTTGCGGTGGGACTGCTGGGATAGGAAATAGAACAGAAAGTCACTTTCTGCCAGCTTTCCTTGCAGTGTTTTACCAACGTGCATTGGTAATGTGAGGGGTGGGGTATGCAAATGAAGTGAAGGAACTGAAAACTACAACAAGCTGTCCATACTCCAGGGCTGGAGCTACTTTCAGAATTTGTTGAATTGGAATCCAGGAGAAGTTGAGTGCAGCGCCAAGTTCACTGTGGGCCAGTAAAAGTCTGAAGTTTTCAGAAACTGACATTGTCCTCATGTTGTTAGTATTTTTAAATATGCTATTTAGGATACAGAAGTGGTGTGTTTGATGCAATAGTCACTTAGCAAATGGTTTACCATTTCCAATTTAAACAGGTTGTATAAATGAACTGTTAAATGTAGACTCTAAAGTCAATTGCCTTTTGGGGAAAGAGAATTGCTCCATTCATTCCCTGAATCATTTTTGGGTTTTATGTCTAAGTAGAAGGTTGAGCCTTTTATGAAAATACAGATCTATAACATAAAAAAATATTATTATGATGATATATCCGAAAACTGCCTCCTGACATACCAGTCTACTCCAATCTGGTGCCTCCCAGATGTTTTGGACTACATCTCCTCTCAGCCCCAGCCAGCATGATGGGAGCTGTAGCCCATAACATCTAGAGGGCATCAGATTGGGGAAGGATGGAACAAAGAATAAATCTTATGAAGGAGTAGATACCTATGTCAGTATCCTTCAAAAAGAATTGTTTTTTGGCCCACTGAGCACCTCAGCAGAGAACAGTAAAGTTCAATAATAAACATCTCATTTTTGATAAGATGTAAAAGGGCTTCTGGGATTGAACCTTTCAAACCAGAGATTTACTCTCCCCCCCCAATACATTTAAAAGCTATATTTCAGAGACTAGCCTTTTTGTTTTCCAGTCGTCCATTATCAGCAGTAATCTTAACAATCTCTAACCTCTCCTATGATAGGTTTGGCATTAAATGTCAGCTAACTTGTTTCATAGGCTAATTTTTCTTTTTCATTTTCACACTTATGTCAACTCATGACATTATAGCTCTTTAATTTCTTCAGTGAAATACGGTGTCAGCAGGAAACAGTTGCAATTTAGAATTATGTATTCAAGTCTCTTTCCAGTATGGTTGAACTTCCCAGATCATCTATCATTCTATCTTCTGTTAACAGTTATAGAATGCATACTCCAACTGTATACTGTTTTCTTTTGCTGGAAAAAAAGTCACAATTAGAGCGTCCCCATTTAGCAGTTTCATTGTAACGCTTTCCTGCCTCCTCGAGTCATGCATTACAGCTGTTCCATGCATCAATTAGTGTTTGTCAATAGGAAGTTTAGTGATGCTTCATTATAACCAAAGCAGCTGTACATCTTAGAGAGATTTGATTGGGTTTGATTTTATGTTGCTTTTGCAACAGAACTGTATGCTGCTTTTGCAACAACCAGGTTGACCTCAAAGCTTCTCACTTAATATGTTTCAATATGTATTTATATGCTCTAACATGAATATGTTTTAATTTTATTAACTCTTATTACTAATTCTGCTAATAATGAATAGCAAGTAGTAATATTTTTCATGAAAGTTTATGTACATTTTGCTATCTTGGTTTAAATGCTGTTATCTCACTATGTGCTGCTATGGTCTAAGGGCTAATGCAAAAGAGTTGCTCTATTCTGTTCTAGCTCACAACAACAACAAAACATCAATAAATAAAGGCACTTCCTAATACAAAAGAAAAATACAATAAACAAATCTAAACAACAAAAACCAGCAAAATCACAAAATAAATATGATATATTTTAGGAACGCCAATTAGCTCTGCAGAAAGAAACAGAGAAACCATCCATCAAGCACCCCCTGCCTGTACACACTCCCCTCTCATCTCTCATCCAGGGCAACAGGTTCCACCAACAGCCTGGAGCAGAAACCAGTTTTGTCTTCCATTGAAGCCAACCAGCCAGAAGTCAGAATAACCAGAACCTAGAGAAACAAAAGCCCCAGTCCTACGAACCTAGTGTCCATCATAGGAAGCTGCCTTATACCAAGTCAGTGCTTTGGTCCATCTAGCTTAGTATTGTCTGTACTGATTGGCAGCAACTCTCCAGAGTTCTTTCATGCCCTACCTTGAGATGCTGTGGATTGAACATGGGCCCTCCTGCTTGCAGCGCATACGATGCATTAATTATGGTGCTGTTTTACGTAATGTTAGTCTTGTGAGGCACTCTAGGCTCCCTTTGAGGTGGGGAGAGGAATGGCCGGTTGTACATTTTAATAATGAAAAGAAAAAGAAAATAATTTGGAACCGATAAGAGAATGTGTACAGGGGGCACATTTACAAATAGTCCAAAAGTACAAATGACCTATACCCTATAAATACTCATCAGAACACTGACGCTCCTTTGTTCTGTATATAATTACATACAGCATGCTGCACACAGATATTGAATGTCCACTGACCATCCATGCCAATTCAATACTAATACACCCTCCTGAACTTTCCTTATAGTGGCTATCTCCAAGAGTATGGTACATTTGTCTTTTAAGAAGTTTCTGAAGAGTCTGTTGTCTGGTTTTATTAAATGATACAAACTAAGTGTTATGTACTGAGTTGAATAGGATCCAAAATGCTCCGAGTATATTTCACTAAGAATGCTGATTATAGGGAAGATTGTCTGATGAGGAAAGCCACATTCTAGGTTGCATATTTTCCAAGTGAGTGTCCTCCCTTCCCCACCACAGATTTACCTACATCATTCATTCACCTTCGCAGTTCCATTTGGGGAGGAAGGCCACCCCCCGCCATTTGTATAAAGTGTATTTTTAAAGCTGGGGTCGGTACAAGGTGAAGAGAAGCAGTAATATACTGGTTGACCTTTCACAGGAATTCCAGATAAAGACCCAGAAGTTGAGTCAGAGATAATCACAAGATCTGGAATTTACAATAACAAACTCTCCATATATCTACCTGTCAGGCCTCTTCCTCCAAGGGAGGGACACAAGGTCACTGAAAAGGCCTCCTTCCATCAAACCTTTTTTTAAATTATTGGAGTACAGTTATGCGCAAGAAGAATCAAATATACACGTAAAAGAATGTAGCTCTTTAGTGGAAGAATTTAGAAGTTTATTGCATAGTTTCTCTTCCCAGGTTTTTGGATTTCTTCTTCATTTGCTGTTAGAACACTCTGTTCAAATATTTTGGAGTGAAAATGTGTTTGAAGTCAAAACCCGAGCAGCAAGGGGCTTGATCCAGAGGCACCCACACCCAAAAAGATGCTAGTACTTATATGTGGATACACATTCACATCTGCATTGAAACCGGCAGCAGTTTCAGAGAACAGACTGCTTTACCTGTGGCGAATTGCCCCTGTGTTCATTATTGCAGGGGCAAGCCCGACACCTTGTCCATTTGACAACAAACCTGCTGATCTAATACATCAAATCTACCCAGGCTCCATTCATTCATTGCAGAGTGGGATGCTGCATCATATTCTGTAGAGAGGCTGTTGAAGTGAGATCCCATAAGGTGTTTCACACATGGAGCAGGTCTATGTAGCTAGTACATCCCTGACATACTTGAATTACTGGATCAGGAGGCTGTCTGTTCAAATCAAAGTGGCATTGCTAGACTGAAACTGACGGATATGAGGTGTTCACAGGCACACAAGAGGAAACATAAAGGGGATACGGTCAGCTGTGCTGTATGGTTATGGTTAACAGGCTTATGGATGATGGAGTGCCATTAAAATCTCACTTGGCTAAAAACAACTTTTATTCAAACAGAAAAAGCAGAACAGCAATAAAACACTGTAGAGAGCCATTTTCAAAACAGATAAATTGGGGTAACACCCTCACACGGCTACTGAACTTTCCTGGCAGCTCCTGTATGTCCCATTGAAGGAGGGAAGCTAGATGTGTGTTGTGAGGACATAATACCCAATCCTGTGCTTTGAGAAATGGTCACAACTCAGTGGTAGAGCATATGTTTTGAATACATATGAAGCTTCAATCAGGGAAAAATGATGGCACCAAAGCAGCATTGCAGTGAACAATCACAGCAAACAGGAGCCCCTCCCAAAACTCACCATGGAAAGGTTTCTTGGGAGAACAATCTCTGCTCAACACTCAACATTTCTGCCTGGAAATCAAAAGGGGGAAATTACTGGTATGTGGTGCAACCCTGCAAAATAGTTCTATTTTTACTTGGATTTTTTTTGCAGAATATAAAATAGGTGTTTAAAACCCAATATGTATTGGCTATTCTTCAGCCTACATTGGCAAATAGGGAAGAAATATTAATTCTATTCCAGTTATGGTTATTTTCTTCTCTTATGCTATGGAGGATGGATTCAAGCCCACTCCTAATCTTCATACTATAACTCTAAATCTAACTAAATCTGAATCTAACTCTAAATTGAGAAATAAACATACTCCGTTTTGCCATGCTGCATTTGGCCAGGGGCTAATAACGCTACCCTACATGTTTTGATGGCAGAAGGCCACAATTCGGAGGAAGCTGTGCGTGACTGGGAACATATGCAGCAATGGCCGCAAATAGTGCCATGGAAAAGCTCGTTTAAATCTATTTTATTTTATTAAAACATTTGTATCCTGCCCATCTAGTTAAAAAACAAACCAACCACCACTCAGGGCAGCTTACAATGTACAACATTGCAAGGTAATAATGCAATATAAAAGAATTACAGAGAAGAGACTGGCTCAGCAGCTCTGAAAAATATTTCTTTTAAGTTGTCTGCTTCATAAAATAATAGCCTGCCAGTATAAAAAGGTAAGAATATAAAAATAGCCTGCTGGATCAGGCCAATGACCCATCTAGCCCTGCATCCTGTTTTCACAGTGAGCAACTAGTTGCCTGTAAGAAACCTGCAAGCAGCATTTGAGAGCAAGAACACTCTCCCCTCGTGTGGTTTCCAGCAACTGCTTTTCAGAAGCTTTACTGCCTCCAGCTGTGGAGGCAGGGCACAGCCTCCAGGAACAGCCCTCGCCCCCATTAATTTGTCTAATCATCTGTATAACACGTCCCCGTGTATAAGACAAATTTTGGGGGGCTCCAAATTAAGAAAATGGAGATTGCCCAGGGTTGTTGAACTTTATTGGGGTAGGATTACCCATAGTTGCTGAGCTTTTATTGGGGGGTGGAGTGGTCCAGAGTTGTTCAGGCTTTTTTGGGGGGGAGGGAGAATTGATGAAAATTGCTCACCAGCAGGAAATTGCTCACCAGCAGGAATTGTGCTGCCACTTGCACACATCGCAAAAGCAAAATAATAATAATAATAATAATAATAATAATAATAATAATAATTTATTATTTGTACCCTGCCCATCTGGCTGGGACTCCCCAGCCATTCTGGGCGGCTTCCAGCAAATATTAAAATGCATTAACATGTTACAGATTAAAAACTTCCCTAAACAGGGCTGCCTTCAGGTATTTCCTAAATGTTATGTAGTTGTTGATCACTTTGACCTCTGATGGGAGGGCGTTCCACAGGGCGGGCGCCACTACCGAGAAGGCCCTCTGCCTGGTTCCCTGTAACCTCACCTCTCGCAATGAGGGAACCGCCAGAAGGCCAAGGCCATTTAGGGCTTTAAAGGTCAGCACCAGCACTTTGAATTGTGCTCGGAAACGTACTGGGAGCCAATGTAGATCTCTCAGGACCGGTGTTATGTGGTCCCGGCGGCCACTCCCAGTCACTAGTCTAGCTGCCGCATTCTGGATTAATTGCAGTTTCTGGGTCACCTTCAAAGGTAGCCCCACGTAGAGCGCATTGCAGTAGTCCAAGCGGGAGATAACTAGAGTGTGCACCACTATGGCAAGACAGTCCGCGGGCAGGTAGGGTCTCAGCCTGTGTACCAGATGGAGCTGGTAGACAGCCGCCCTGGACACGGAATTAACCTGTGCCTCCATGGACAGCTGTGAGTCCAAAATGACTCCCAGGCTGCGCACCTGGTCCTTCAGGGGCACAATTACCCCGTTCAGGACCAGGGAATCCCCCACACCACACACAGGGCTGTCTTAAGCATATGCGGTGCTGGGGTGCAAAGATCCGCCTGGCACCACCCCGGTTGCCCAGTCCCAGGTGCGCAGGAGGGCGGAGCTGGCCGGCCACCTCAGCATCTCGCTGGCTCGGTCGCCCCTGAACTCGCAATGCAGAGCTGCCCGCAGCAGAAGCGCCCACCACGGTGCTCCGACCGACGGGCAGGCTCTTCCCCGGACTCAACTCTTGGCCTGGTGCCCCTGAGAGTCCAGCGCCCGGGTGCCCCGCACCCCTAGCGCCTATGGGCAAGATGGCCCTGGCCAAAGATCATCTGTCCCCTTGTTGGCAGAAGCCGCCAATCACCTGCCCAATTGACGCAGTGACACCCAATCAACACCAGCCCTTGACGCAGCCACCAAGGACACGTCGAATAGTCGCTGACAATCTCTGGTTTGCAGCAGCAACCAATCACACGTCCCCCCTATCCACTATTTGTGTATAAGACGAGTCCGAATTTTTAACATACAGTGGTACCTCGGTTTAAGAACAGCCCTGTTTACGAACTATTCGGTACAAGAACTCCACAAAACCAGAAGTAGCGAACTTTGGTCTACAAATGGAAGCTGAATGGTGGAAAGGCACTGGCGGCGGGAGGCCTCATTAGGGAAAGCTCGCCTCAGTTTTGGTTTAAGAATGGACTTCCGGAACTCATTAAGTTCATAAACCGAGGTACCACTGTAATTTGTTAATGAAAAATCACCGTCTTATACACGGAAAACTACGGTAGGTTAGTGGCTATCACTGCCTCATTGGGGAGCAAGTTCCATAGTTTGACTGGTGAGGAACAGTGAGGGAGGAGACTGCCATGCTTCATGGGGCAAGGCATTTCACTGCAAGAAAGAGAAGAAGATGCTTCTCACATCCATTCTACTGAAAGGATGCAATGCTGAAAGCAACACAATGGTTGCAGAATGCAGAGGTGCAGATATCTAACATTTTCAGTGTTTGACTCTCTGTCGCTGTGAGATTGAATCTTATATGCATGTTTTGTAACAAGCAGAATTGTGTACTGACACACTGATGTTATTCTCTTTCTTTATTCTCTTTATGGATTGTGCTAGTAGGAGTAATATCCAAACAGGATATTTTACTTCTGCTTCATAAAAATGGCTATTGCAGTGATCGATTATAAAGATTTCTAAAAATGCTCTCCTAGTGTCAAGGAAGGCCCATTGTTTAAATGACTCTAAGACTATGCTATTAATAAATCTGTATTTGTTTTCCTGATTTGTTCAGGGGAAAAACCTTTCCTGTTTAGGTTAAATTTACATGTTCGCAAAATAATGCTGTTACTGAAAACCTTAGATATGGTAGTCATATTTTATTCTGTTATCAGTAATTTCCTATCTTCCCCAACTTTGGATCACTTTTGTCTTCTTAAAAGCTAGGCATGAAAAATGACTTTTCAAAGTGTGCATCACAAAACCCACATTTTGATAATCTATTTTTGTATTGCGCTGTTTGTTTTTACCTTTTGAGGAGATGGGTCACATTGTTATATACTGTCGGGAAAAAGTTTCCAAAAAATAAAAATAACAAGGCACATTAACAAAAAGAAAGAAGGAAAAAGAAAGGAAAATGTTGTATTATGATCAGGGGCATTGCAAGGGGGTTGCGGGGGTTCCGGTTTGCCCTGGGTGTCATGTCTGTGGGGGGTGACAAAATCCCCCCCCCCGGGCGGATCGGCGTGGTGGCGCTCACACCCCCGGCTGGCAGATTTTTGTGATTGGCGTGATCGTCATAGTGAAAATACGCCTGCTGATCGCGCAAATACGCCTGGCGATCAGCCTGACATCCTCTGGCAGGTGGCGCTTGCATCCCCATCAGGCGGTTTTATGTGATCGGTGGGCGGATTTTCACGACAACGATCACACCAGTCGTGCAAATCCACCCACTGGGGATGCGAGCGCCGCCTACCGATCACGAAAATCTGGCCGCCGACCGCATAAAACCGGTTGGATTTTATCGGGTGGCGCTCTCATCCCCGGTGGGTACCGAGGGGGGGTGACAAAATGGCAGCTGGCACCCACTGCGGGGCCTGCCACGTGCACGAGCCACGCATCTTGGGTGCCCGCAGGCTCCGCGTTGTTTGCCAGCTGCCTCCCCCCCCAGCTGTAGGGCGGCTGACGCCCAGCAGCAAGCACGCCATCTGTATTATTGCCACACACCCCATCTGTATGGGTGCTGCGCATGCCATCCGTCATTCATATGGGCGCCGCGCACGCCACCAGGCAGTTTGCCCCGCCCCTCGGCGCGCCCCACCAGGTGCCCAAGAGCCTTCCTCCACCACTGATTATGATACTAGGGAAACATCTGGCACCTTAGGAAAAGGGCCATAATTATATCTATCCCAATTAAAGGGAGAGAATTAAAGGAAGGTGTTGGGTGGGAAAGATCAGCCCACTAAAAGGGTAATGAGTTTATTTATTATTAAAAATATTTAGATCCTGCTGCTCAACCTCAACTTTCAAGGTAGATTACAAGACAATTAAAAAAAAATCAATGCTAAGAATTAATTTGTCATAAGTAAAATGATAGTAAAAACAGAAACCAGAAACAGCTTGAGACTGTTGTTTAAAAATAGCAAAAGTTTAAAGGTGCTAAATGATTGCTAATGCAGAAAAGCAAGGTATGCGTTTTAATAACAAATATATTAAAAAACGCCAGTGTTTAGACTGGTGTCTAAAGAAATTGTTGAACACAGTGCCAAGCAAATGGATAGGCAAAGGAAATTTCACAGTTGAAGTGACACAGCTAACAAGGCCCTAAAAGAGAACCTCTAAGGGTGGGGACACCCTGAGTGAGGCTTCTCAGAAAGATCCTAGAACTGGACAGGTTCAGAGCGAAGCAGGCAGTAAATGTATAGAGGTCCCATGTCATTTAAGCTTTGTAGAAGAAAGATAGCACCTTAAGACCTGCTTGGAGACCAACTTGAAATCAGCAATATTGGGTGTGCCCCCCCCCCCAGTATTTGGGAGATATATCTTGTGTTTCACAAATCAACTGAAGTTTCTGAAGCTTCAGAGGCAGCCCCATGGAAAGTGCACTGTAGTAATCCAGCCTAGACTTTATCATGTTACACGTTCTTCGGACCATGAAAAGCACCTGAACGCCTATCTGCTAGATTGGATCTAATGACACACCAAAGCTGTGTACCGTTTCTTGATTTAGTACATACATTTCATAGAAGAGTATGTGGAGGGATGATGCTAATAAAATATGCCAGGAAGGTAGATCTGCACATGAGTCAGGTTGTGTGTGTAAATGGGTCCATGTGCAGGATCTGGACCTGGGCCACTTGATAGAACAAGTGCTAGAATCCAGTAAATTATCTGCAATGCTGAGATGGCAGATAATGCCCTGTTAGAAGTGCTGCATAATTTCTCAACCTGAATTTTTGGTATTCAGTGACCCGAAAGCCACCACACGTTGCTGTTAGATTTATTTTCCAGTTTAGTACAACGATCATATTGTCAGAGTAAAATACGGCCAAACAGGAAAAAGCATGATTCTTTTTTATAATTCTAATTCTAGTCATTTGTCTTGTTATGCATCATTAGAAATAAATATTCAAATTATTTTTCCATTTCGTTGTTGAAGATATTGTTGAAGAATGGGTCTCTGCCCTAGGTGTCTATTCTGTATTGTGTTGTTTTTTGTTATTAAATGTTTGTATTGTTTTTATCTGCTTTTAGCCATTATTATTGAACATTGCCTTGAGACACTTGGATGGAAGAATATTAATAAATAACAACAACAACAACAACAACAACAACAATAATAAATATTATGATAATATTTATTTGTTTTTAGGGGGGGCGTGCAATTTCGTTGCACTTGTATAGCGTTGTGCTTGTACTTGTGCAATGACAATAAATTATCTTATCTTATCTTATCTTATCTTATTACAATAAGCTAACATTTAATGACATGTGATCTGTGATGTTCTCTACAATCAAGTTTGTGTGCTTATCAGCAAAGCTTATGTCAAACGAAATGTGTCCCAAACTAAGTCTTGACAGGAGAATGTAGTAGCACAGTGTACATGAATCAATGTCTATGTGAATAAGTGTATGATCTATACATGGGCTTCTCCTATAACAAATTACAGTTACAGTTTCTGGGGAAGGACTTCTCCCCAAACTTCTATTTGGTGCTAAAGACCAAAATCTGTAGGAAAATAGTATCACACATGTTCAGACAGCAAAGGGCAAACCAGACTAGAGTCATTCTGGATTTTCCTTCATGAGACGAAATGGGTGAGTGTAATCTATTTCACCATGGGGTTTCCCCCTCTGAGAACTACTCCCCTCCGGGGGAGGGGGGGAGTTAGATGGCCCTTCTTCTTATTCTTTGGCGATCACTCATAGCAGAGTAAGATAGTCTTCCACAAACACGGTTTTAACAGTGAGTCTGTAAGTGACTGTGGAAGCTAATTCTGGGCGGGAGTTGATCATGGTGAGGGGTTGCCAAACGTGCCTTCCTCTTAGCACGTTTCTCCCTTTTGTCCTGAATTTGAGCATCTTCGAAGGCCACGACACCTTTGGTAGAGGCTGTTCTCCAATTGGAGTGTTCGCAGGCCAGTGTTTCTCAGTTGTTGGTGCTTATACTACATTTTTAAAGATTTTCCTTCAGAGAGTCTTTAAACCTCTTTTGTTGACCACCAGCATTACGCTTTCCATTTTTAAGTTCAGAATAGAGTAGTTGCTTTGGAAGACGATAATCAGGCATCCGCACAACATGACCAGTCCTACGAAGTTGATGTTGAAGAATCATTGCTTCAACACTGGTGATCTTTGCTTCTTCTAGTACACGGGCATTAGTTCACCTGTCTTCCCAAGTGATGTGTAAATTTTTTTGGAGACAGCGTTGATGGAATCTTTCGAAGAGTTGGAGGTGTTGTTTATAAGTGGTCCATGTTTCACAAGCATACAGTATGGTTGGTTTTACAATAGCTTTGTAAACAAGCCTTTTGGTTTCCCTGCGAATGTCCCGGTCCTCAAACACTCTGCACTTCAATCGAGAGAAAGCTGCACTCGCAGAGCTCAGGTGATGCTGGATTTCAGCATCTATGTCAGCCCTTGTGGAAAGATAACTGCTCTGGAAAGATGGTCCAGATGGTCAAAGACCAATCATGCCAGTTGGGAACTATACAATGGGGCAGCTCCATGCTATCCTATATCCTGATCAATCTGTCAGATCAATCTGTAATTTATTTGAATAGGATGAAAATCTCACCTTTGGTCTTTACATTTGACTTGTTTTACTTTTGTAATTGGATGTTATTGTTTTGATTTCTGTAAGCTGAAAATATCTCATTGAAGTGTAGGGTAGAAATGTTCCAGAGATATGAATAAATACATGCATTTGTAATAATTTGTTCCCTGTGGCCTCTGCGTGTACAATACTGTGCATTTCAAGAGAGCTGTGCTTGAATATATCCGATTTCAGAAATGCACATACCATCTCTTTGGTTTCAATTGTCCTACCAACAACATCCTTTGCTTTTTCAAGGGTAGAATTTTATCAGGCTAAAATTTAAGGCGGGTAGTTAATTTTATATCAGATTTCATGTGGCCGGCCGTTTCTCTTTGCCTTCCCCATGCCGCCTCCTCTGTCACTTAGCATTAGAAGTATTACTTACAGAGTAGTAATTACCTTTGACATATAATTATTATGGTTTTGATGACAAGAAGGGCCTTTTCTTTTCCTTCTTTCATAACATATATTCCAGAAAGCACAAGCTTATTGAACGTATTTAGAAAGTTTAAAAGCAGTTGGCTTTAGATTGCACTCTGGGATAAGAAGCGAATTGAAAAGACTTTTTTTTTTTTTGAGGGGTGTGTGGAGAGGGTTTTAAATAGTGAAGGAGACCATTTGAAAGTTCAAGGGATGATCTCACACAGGCATACAGGCTAAAGAAACCCTCCAAGTGTTGTTGATGCTGAGTTGAGAGGGAAAGAGAGAGAGCCAGTGAGAGAGAGAACCGCCTCAGAGCAACCCAGCCAGATCCCCAACAGGAAAGGAGTGCTTTTAAAGTTAATAAACTGAAGGAGGCTGGGCGGGGGTGGGGGGAGAGAAAAGAAAAAGAAAAAGAAAAAGGGGAGGCTCCTGGCAAGGCCGTATAAACTACACAAATGAGTTTCTAATCTTGCCACATGGGCATTTTTCCAACTCTGCACTCTGAGTCAACCCCAGCTGCAGGCCTGGATGAGCAGTTTAACAATCCTTAGCTCTCTCCATCCCCTCCCCTCTTTCTTTTTAAATGATCACAATCAGGAATATCATGTTTCTTGAGCCCAGGGGCTATGTGGGATTTGAACAGGGTGAGTGGCTGGCTTTCCTCCAACCATACCTGCAGCTGCATTTCTTGGAAGGATAGAAAACTTCAGGCAGCCAGTGTTGCATTTTTATTTTTATTTTGCAATCCCCCCATGTCCTGACAGTGATGCATTCTTTTTTTAAAAAAAAAAGAGGTAAGGGAAAAACTGTTAACCTGAAACATGCCTATAGAGAATGAACGTGATAAATAATATTTTAGGGACCTACTGTTATTTAAAATTTGATTTGAAACAGATAATGGAAGGAAAGTAACACATCTTCCCAGGCTAGTGAATTGGGTAGGAGGATACCAGAAAAAGCTGGGGAAATAGATTCACATATATTAAATAAAAAGTAATACTGTGCTAGAAAATATGCACGGTGCTTTTATAGTTGCATATAAAAATGTGTATCAAAACAAGAAAATCAAGGTGTGAGCAATAGTTTATGCAATTTCATTGGGTTTTTGGGTTTTGTTTTTTAAAAAAATTAACATCTGTTTATGAATAAATTATTGCTTTATTAACAAAGTAGCTTGTCCAGTACTCATTTTGGCAAAGGCCTTCATTCATGAAACCTCCATACAATGGCATTCAGTGAATACACAACTGATTTCACCCATAATAACACAGAATAGAAATACAAGAAGTTGAAGCTAATGAAGGTTTGGTGGAGCCATCTTGCAATTCATATGTATTTATGTCTTTGGAGTAGGGAATATTGAAGGAGCAACCCCCCCCCCTTTAATCCCAGGTGCTGCAAGAACCAGTTTAAGGATCAACCGACAACTGTTTGGGGGGTAAACCTATTTCAGAAGACCATACACTCAAATTATTTCAAACTTACATGAAGTGAAGAAAGCCGTGAAAGAGGAAGTGTGAAAGGCTTTTGCTTACCCTTTACAGTCTTCCTCTATAATTTGTGAAGAGGTCGTTTACTGGGAGTTGCATGAGCTCCAGATGTGGCAATGGCTCAGGGCAACTGACATGCATACATCCCTCTTTCTCGCTTAAGCGAGAAAAGGAGTATCACAAGTTACTTGTGCACCCTCTTATGACACTTCGTATAATGCGTGAAAGAGCTCTCAGTGAGCAACTCATCAGCGGAGTAAAGGATCAACCGAATGAGATGACTATGGGTATGAATAAGCCTCTTCCTCTGGTATTCACTGGTTGATATTGCTCATTGAGGAATTTTTTGCTCTTGTATTACCGGTAAGTGCCAGTTCAGTATATACCACCAATAAGTATTGAGCCTGCTGGATGGGATGTGGAAAGTATGAAATGGTGAGACAAAGAGCAAGATTAGCGAGAAAGCTCTATAATGAACTTGGCCGAACTAAACCCAACAGGGACATTGCATTTGTTGTCCATGGGTTTTTCCGTTCAACATCATTTTTTTTTTAACTCAGGAAGACAACCATTATTCTCAAATATCTTAAGGAACAGCTCTAATTTTAGTGCTTTTTGATATTTGGAAAGAACAAGGGAGGTAGTGACTGCTGTGAATGACGAATGTTGTATTTTAGGCTCCTGACCCAAATTTAGAAACATGTAATATATAAAATAAGCTCTGGTCCCATTCTTTTTCTGTCTTGACTTCTGCTTCCTTTATTCTGTTCCTTCTGCTAAAGATGGATTTAGCTAATTATTCTTTCTGCTGAACACCAATAGAAGTGTATGCATTACTGGGCCATTCCCACTCCCCTCACCCCTGAGTCAAACCATATAGACTAGAGGCATTTATTAAATTGCAGCTCTCTGGGGCTCCCAGAGTTACAGGCCAGCCTGGAACAGAGAAGTATGATAAAGTTTTTCAGGTCCTGTTTAGTTAAGGCAGAAAAGCTGGGTTCCAGCCAATCTCTCCACCACTCAAGGCTCTTTTCGCAGTCCAAAATTATTTGGCTTAAACATTTCCAACTGTGAGGAGGTCCCATTTCACTGATTATGCAGTCATTCACTTTTCCACATCAACATCAAAGTCATTAACAACTGAGTATTATTGCATTGGCTGGAATTCAGTTAAGGACTAGAGGGATGTTGCTCTTTATTAAGATAAAGCATGGCTTGGTTATGTCACCCATGAAATAATCAATTGACTGTGTTGGTTAATTTCCTCCTCCTTTGATCTGTGAATTAAATTCAACCAATCATTGTTTCACAGAACTGCCACTACAGAGATGGTTTTAAAATGAATGTATGCATATTTTCTGTGGAGGGTAGTCTCATAAGTAGACTGCTCAGACATTGCCAACATCCTATCAAATATTTCACGTCGTATTTCCCCCCAATTCTTTATTTCAGTTATTTTCCTCCAAAGTTTAAAGGAAACGTGACAAACTCACAGACACGATAGTGGCACATTCTCTCATTTTGGCCTTGATGGCAGAGGAATCTGCCAGAAAGGGAGGTTAAATCTCCACCTGGAATCCACAGTCATATGTTTGAAGCCAACACTTCCACTGCGGTGATAGTGGTAATGCTGTTTGGACCCTATTTTTGGATTTGACAGATGCCCACATCCTTATGCAGTTGCAGGCACCATGTGCTAAGATTGGATTTCTATAGAGGACCCCTTCTATAGTCCGTCCTCTATAAAGTAGAAATTTACAACAATGTTTAAACATTAAACATTTGTATAAAGTAAATACATAAATGCAGCAGGTAAAAGCAGCCTAAAATGCTCACGGTGCATAGTTGAACTATGGAATTCTCTATCACAAGATGTATCATGGCCAAGAATTTGGATGGCTTAAAAAGTGGTTCAGGAAAAAAATCATGCAGGATAAGCCTATCAATGGCTACTAGCCATAATGGTTATCGACCGCCTTTACTTTCTTCACTCTAGCTACCTGTGTCTTTTGGTGGCTGGCTTGCTAGTGAGGGCCATTGTATTTCTCACTAGAAGCCACAAAATTTGTGTTCTGCATGTGCTGAGGTTTTGCCAACAGTATTCCCAGAGCTCAGTCCCTGGATCTCTGGTATCATGTAGCAGATAAAGGCCATTGCTAGTAGGCATAGACCAGAGATGAGGAACCTGTGGTCCTCCAGATGTTGTTGGACTATAACTTCCATAGTCCCTGTCCACTGACCATGCTGGTAGTGCTGATGGGAGATTGAATCCAGCAGCATCTAAAGGGTTACAGTTTCCCCATCCCTGTTTCAGAGATGACTTGGCTAGATGGACCAGATGTCACCGTCCTACTCATAAAGCAGTTTGAACAGCGTCCCTGCCTTCCTTTATCTCTATTTTATATCAGAATTTTCTGCATCTACTTGATGTGGTTCTCCCTTAATTACAACTGAAGAAAGCAGTCAAGTCCAATAGTCTAGGAGATTTTTCATAGTAGTGTTTTTTTGTGTGTATACGGAACAACTTCTGGCAATGTTCTTCAACACTGTCAGTAAAAGCATCTCAATTACAGCATATCCTTTTAACAAGTTTGAAGCAGAATATGCTAAAGATATTGAAAAATGTGCCAAGTATATTACGCCCACTGCCAATTTTAGTCCCAGTAAATTATCCACTGTTTGCAAGTCTGAGCCTGTTGCTGTTCAGAGATTGTATGACTCCGATTTCAGTTTTCATTCACTGCTTTTTGTTTATATGAAAGAATTCAGAGTAAATCAGCACTAAAATATTTGTATATATAAGGATTATCCGGACATGAAAGCAACTACAGAAAAAAAAGGAAATCTACTTTATTTTTTCATGTGCAAAGCGGTCAACGTTTTATACAAGGCATGGAAATATTTCATATTTCACTTGTGTGTGTGTGGGTTTTTAATTTTAATAAGCATCGTGCTCAGAGAACAAACCTAAAGGCCTTCTCTCTGTTTTTCTATGTGTTACAAAATTCCAAAAAAAGCAACAAACTAAAGGAGAGATTATGGTTGTGTGCATTTAAAGCACATTTTAAACACATTATTTACTTAAAGAATTCAGAGCTGTGTAGTTTACTCCTCACAGAGTTACAATTCCCAGAAACCCTTAAGAAACTAATTCTTTGAGGGGAAGAATGCCAAACCTTGTATGTCCAAACTGAGCCCTGGAGATGAGAATTATCCAGGTGGAGGTAACATTGAAGACTAAAGGTGTGGATTGTAGGTCCAAGAAGGAGAGTTGATAAACAGAACATCACCACAAACAGACCTGGGGGACACTGTTAGTCTAGAAGGAAGAAAACAGTAGGAGGAAGTTGAATTAGGAAAGAATGATTGAGAAACATTTGAATCAGGAACAGAATATGAGTTCAGTGAAATTTACTTTCCTATAGAACAGGGTTTCCCAAATTTGGGACCACTGGCCCTGCTAGCTAGGGATGATAGGAGTTGTAGTCCAACAACAGCTGGAGACCCAGGTTTGGGAAGCCATGCCATAGAATATGCTTAGGACTGCAAGTTAGAAATGGAAGAACATTTCTGAAAATCCCAGAAAGCAACAAAACAAAGCTAAATACCTGAGTTTAGATATGCACTAGAAATCCAATTAAATTTATTTTTCTTTTAATTTCTGCAATTAATGGACGAGTACATCTAAATAAAACCATGGGCATCTCGCTCATAAATAGACACTTCCATACCTGTATGTCAATTACACAAAAAAATGTCAAAAGTGTGAATGTTCTTTGAGGATAGATTACAGCATTTACTTTTACAGTGGTACCTCGGGTTAAGTACGCTTCAGGTTAAGAACTCTGCTAAGAACAGAAATCGTGCTCTGGCGGCGCAGCGGCAGCAGGAGGTCCCATTAGCTAAAGTGGTGCTTCAGGTTAAGTACGCTTCAGGTTAAGAACGGACCTCCGGAACGAATTAAGTACTTAACCCGAGGTACCACTGTACTGTTTTTCTCATCTCTCATAAGTATTTGGTATGGGTTTTTTAAAAAGAAGCCTAGACAGCTTCTTTCTTTCTTTCTTTCTTTCTTTCTTTCTTTCTTTCTTTCTTTCTTTCTTTCTTTCTTTCTTTCCTTCCTTCCTTCTTTCTTTCTTTCTTTCTTTCTTTCTTTCTTTCTTTCTTTCTTTCTACTCTCTTCAGAACTTAGAATTGAAGGGTGTCTAGAGGAGAAAACTTATCCATTTGACTGACATGTGCCATGTTGATGCTGATGCCTGGGCCAGCCAAGATGAGGACTCACCTCAACAATTATCAGGAAGAGTTTTATACTTAATGGAACTAATATATTTAAAGAAATGAAGCATTGTAACACATAATAAATGCTCCTTTCTACCATAATTTTACCAACATAAGTAAAAAGACTGTGTCTGCAGCTACTCATGTATGTAGAATCTCCTGTTAATTGAGTCAATGATTTATCAGAGGAAAAAGCATAATTTTTGCAATGCATTAACTTAGTGGCCTTTTATAAAGGGGGGTTTCTTCCTTCCTTTGAATGTGAAATATATCACAAAACGTACCTTATTTTAAAGGGATTGAAAAATGAATACCATCACACTTTAGACCATTATAATTAACATTTAGGGTAATTATGAGCATGATGATTCATATTCCGTTCTTAATTAATGTATATTTCTTTCTTTTGTGCTCAATTTACCGGAAATGCCCTGTTTCCATCCACACACCCTCTTGGCCAATAAGATGAGAAGGAATTAGGTAAGGAACAAAATGCAATCTTCTGAGTATGTTCAGGGAAAGAAACAACTTTATATCTTATATGTGTGGGAAAAGATGTTCATAGAAAACTCACAGATCCTAATAAAAGCAGTTTTCATTTCAGGTACTTGTTAAGCAAGCAAATTGCAATGTGAAATCACATGCGTACAATGGTAACACAGCGATTCACTTACAATGTGTAATACTTATTTGGGGGGGGGGGAAGTCCAGACTATTGAAAGTTACTAGCGTATAATTGATGCTCTACCACAGTAATCAGACTAGTAACCACAGCCCTTTCATCTGTGTGTTGTATTATTTTTCACTTGCATTTATCATTTTGTCGTCAGCTGGGTGTTTGCCTATAACTACAGAAAAGTGGACATATGGTTAGGATCATGGGAGTCAGCAGCGGAAAAGACTCACTACATCAACAATTTTGGGTCAGGTTTCTCGAGAAGGGAATCAATTAGCTACAAAAATAAAATTCCCAATTGTTTCTGCAGAGAGACAGTGCAATGAAAGCCATGCCAGCAGGATTCTTAGAATCATAAAGTTGGAAGGAACCTCAAAGTTCATCTAGCCTGCCCACCTGCCAGAGCAAGAAATCCACGACAGCATACCTGATAGATGATCGTCCAGCCTCCATTTAAAAATACCTAATAAGGAAAAGTCCACCACTTTCCATGTCAGTTTGTTCCACCTTTGAGCAGCTTGGAGATGAGTGGAGTTTGTTTGACTCAATAAACTGTAATTGGAGGAAATAGTTAAGAACATAAGAGCCTGGTGTATCAGGCCAGCATCTAGCAGAGCATCGTGCCCTCAAAGTGACCAACCAGAAGACGAGGGAAAGCTTGTAAGCAGAACCTGAGCACAAAGCACTCTCCATTCCAGTGACTTCCAGCAA
This sequence comes from Darevskia mixta, assembly GCA_034641385.1. Lineage (NCBI taxonomy): Eukaryota > Metazoa > Chordata > Lepidosauria > Squamata > Lacertidae > Darevskia > Darevskia mixta. The sequence goes on from JAWWNH010000066.1 coordinate 37,819,820, forward strand.
CTGGTATGCAGAAGCATTTATTTGGGTCTCAAATTTCAGTGGTGCTCTGTGCAACACTGACATTTGGCCCCCTTGCCACCCACCATCCATTCCACGTCAATGTGTCCCCTGCAGCGCCCCCAAGGCTCCATCCCCCAGCACTCCCCTAAATTTGCCTCTGACTGCTGCTCACTTTTTCATTTAGAGGTAGGTTGCCACGACAGGCAAACTCTACAAAGGTTTGCTCTTTTGATTGAGTGGGAGATGTTCTCTATATTTCTGTGACTAGGTAGTGTAGTCTGCTACTTATGCTCTGTGTGGGGCTACCTTTGAAGGTGACCCGGAAACTACAATTAATCCAGAATGTGGCAGCGAGACTGGTGACTGGGAGCGGCCGCCAAGACCATATAACACCAGTCTTGAAAGACCTACATTGGTTCCCAGTACATTTCCAAGCACAATTCAAACCTTTAAAGCCCTAAACGGCCTCGGCCCAGTGAAGGAGCATCTCCTCACCAGCCCGGACACTGAGATCCAGTTCCGAGGGCCTTCTGGTGGCTCCCTCACTGTGAGATGTGAGGTTACAGGGAACCAGGCAGAGGGCCTTCTGGTAGTGGCGCCCTCCCATCAGATGCAAGAAAATAAACAACTATCTGACTTTTAGAAGACATCTGAAGGCAACCCTGTTTAGGGAAGTTTTTAATGTTTGATGTTTTATCGTGTTTTTAATATTCTGTTGGGAGCCGCCCAGAGTGGCTGGGGAAACCCAGCCAAATGGGTAGGGGTATGTATGTATAAATAAATAAATATTATTATTATTATTACCATCTTTTAAATATATCAACTTTTGATAAAGGTTTTTCTTTTCTTTTTTAAAAGCATTGACAGTTATTTTCCTGTTTTGTTTTCAGTGGAACTCAGCAATAAGGACATTAGTACTGGCAGCCAGAGACAACGTCCGTTATGAGTACTGCTCCCCTGTAACCCCCCCCCCCGCTATACTTGGTGTTGACCACACTCAGGGTACACTCTTAGTTGGCTCTGCATATTGGCATACCCTTCAACTGTCACGGAAAAACTGATACATCCCATTTTCTGCCACGAGAGCACAGACCTACATTTTGGGTGCCGTGATATCGCTCCCCCCAAAAAAGCACTTGGTGGGGGGGGGCTGATCTTGCATGGATCACATGACTCATGTGGAAGTGCAGCCCCTAGAAGATGGTGTCCCGGTTTTTCGTTGTGACATGTTGAAGGGTATGCATTGGGCAGCTCAACGGACTTCAGCATTCAAGATAGTGTTCTCTATAATGTGTTCTAGAAGCTGCAGCAATGTGCAGGGGTCCCACAACCACCCAATTGACTCATAATGTTTTCAAGGGTCTAGGAATTCAAGCAACCCTGGGCTATGGCGATATTTCCATAGGTATATCAAGGCAACCATTCTATGGATTTGCATTTTACGCATCTCTATTTTTTTAAAGCAGGCTTTTTCTTTTCTTTTTTAACTTGGCAAGAGTTACATTTGAGGGTATTTGTGACATGTGGGAATCTCACTTGTAATGTTTGCTCATCCAAAAAGGAAACTTGCTGGAGCACATCCTTAGCAAGAGCGTTGGGGAACATACCAGTAATGTGTGAAATCATACCTTCAGGCTCAACATTTGTGTCCAATATCTACGGAACAGGAACTTGGCAATCCAGTTAAGCTGCAAGTATTGGTTGTCTGCCAACTGTACAGCTCAGTGTACCTTCTAGGTGAACTTTAGTCTGACTAGATCAAACGATTTTGCATTGAATGATGGAATACTGTTCTTAGGATAAAGACAGTGGCAGGTCCCTGCAATATATTCTTTTCTGCTCAATGACCTGCATGCTGGCAAAACATTGCGGTTGTCAGCTGTTCTATGTAGTACAAGACTGCAGAGCCCCAGTGAACAGATGGAGGCACACAACATTTCACCAGAAACAGGGACACCCCTCCTGTTCCTCTTAAACATTGGTCGGAGGGTTGTGGTGGATGTTGGAGAAGCAAGGCTTGCAAAAGGATTCTACTTTAAAAATTATGAGGTTTCCTGGCAGTGTTTTTTTATCTGCCTCCTGGATCTTTTGGGTTTTTCTCTCTTCTCTCCTTTGAATGGAGCAATAATTTGGGGTAGAAGAGTGTTTTGTTCTGTCCACTTTTATTTTTAGGAAAACTGAACTAATTTGCACCTCCCAGATTAAGTCTACAGCATGCCTTTAAGGCATATTCCCCCTTCCAGAAACCTCCTGGGATCTGTTGTTTGCCCCTCATAGTGGTATATAGTTTCCATTATCCTCAATAAAGCACATGGTTCTTTGAGGGAAGCCACATGCTTTAAATGTGGCTTTCTGGTGTGGATTAGCCATCAGTATAGGCCAGTTTATGATGTGGACTAGACAGAAACCTTAAAGGTATGGTGTGTAGACTGCCTAAGTCATAGACAGGAATGTGATTATCTGTCGCGACCCGACTAGACAGGGTCGCGCCATGCGGGCGCCAGGAAGGGGAACCTTGCAGCGGGCCAGGAAAGGGGGCGACAGCGGAGCCAGGCGCGCAGGGGTTAAACCGAGCGCAGCAAGACCCGACCTCGCCCAGGCATGCCTCGAGGGGTAAACAACCCCAGGATGGGTGCGTACCTGATGGCCCAACCCCAGGTGCGGAAGGGAACCGCAAATCATCAGCGGCGGGCGGGAACCGTCAGCATCGCAATAACAATGTAAAAAGCACCCATGAATAGTGCAGGTAGACCAGAGCAGTTAACTCTTTTGTCCAAGCCACCCCGGGTGGGGAAGAGGATTAACCCCGGACCTTTAGGGCAGAAGGGAGGGGGGAATTGGGAGTCACCCAGCAAGGTGTACATAAGGGGGATTCTGAGATGGCCTCCTCAGAATCCTCATGGACTTTCCACGTTTCTCTGTGTGCTGTACAATAAACTTCAAGACATCTTCCGCTGACTTCTCGGAGTGGCGTGCGTTCTTGTCGGCTAGCTACAGTTACCATTGGGGACACGACATAGTGAGGATTCTCCAAAAACTTCAACGTCCGTATCGTGTTGGGATCGCTTACCGGCAGCTACCGAGATGGCGACCCCATGGCGCGGAGCGGCACGTTTTCAGACCCCCGTTACCTCGAGCACCCTACTCGAGCGGCCGGCGGATCTGTTCACCTCAAATCAACGGAGTCTTTCCTCGGCTGGACCAGACAGCGGCAGCCTGGGCGAGCTACGGCGACTCCAGGAGCAGCTGAACCGCCTCATCTGGGAGCGGCTGCGGGTTGGCGAGGAGTCAGGCCGGTTGTTGGACCAGGCCTGTGGGGGCGCGGTGCCCCGGACAAGTCGTAGCGGCGGCGGGAGCCAAGGCCACGCGGGATCGGGGGTCTGCAGTCGGCAGACCCCAGGGGAGGGCTCAGGTCAGGAGCCCGGAGTGACTCAGCGGCTGACGTGGTTGGACGGGACGGCCCCGAGGGGGCAGGTGCTTCCCCCGCCAAGACATCGCAGCAGCCGGCTGGAGGACGACGTAGTGGCGGGGAGTTCCACGGGCGACAGCAGCGAGGACGAGCGCGCGGCAGCGACCCCGGAGGCCCGCGGGAGGCACGTCCGCCGGGGGGCGACGGCGCGGCGCAGGCCGCCCCCGGAGCTGAAGGCCGTTTACGAGGGGGACCCGGCGGAACTCTCCACCTTCATCTTCCACGCAAGGAACCACGCCAGAAGGTATGGGGGAGACGACTGCGACCCAGAGGACTTGGTAGCGGCGGTCATCTCCTCCCTGCAGGGGAAGGCCGGCCAGTGGGCCATGCTCCTGGTCGACCGCAGGGACCCGGCTCTGGCCACCCTGGAGGATTTCTTGGCGGCCCTTCGAGAGCGCTTCCAAGACCCGCAGGCGGAGGAGAAGGCGAAGCGACGGGTCCAGAAGGCCAGGCAAGGGGGTCTCCCGGTACAGGACTATGTAGACATGTTCAGGGGGGAGGCCGCCCGAATCTCCTCCTGGAACGAGGAGGTCCTCGTCCACTATTTCAAGGAGGGCCTCCATCCTGAGCTCCGCAAGTGGGCCGTAGTGAAAGGGACCCCCCGGGAACTGTCAACGCTGGACGGCTGGTGCCGCACGGTGGCTCAGTTGGAAGCAGACCTGGGGATGCTGGAGCTAGAACCCAGGGCGGGCAAGGACCGAAGGCCCGCGGAGAACTCAGGGACCCTCCGCCCCGCCAATGGCGCGGGGGTCCCCCGGCCCAAGCGCACCCCCGACCCGGAACGGGAGAGGAGACGCCGGGAGGGACTCTGCATGATGTGCGGGGGGGGCAGGACACTATGCGGTGGCGTGCCCCAAGCGACCCCCAGGAGAGGTCCGGACCCCGGCAGGGTCCCAAGCGACGTCGGGAACCAGTAGGACACCCAAGACCGGGAGCCGGGCGGCTGTCGCGACGGAACCAAGGGGAAAGCGCCAGTCCGACTCCGAAGGCTCGGGGTCGGGAAACGACCTGGACCTGCAGTAAAGGACGCCCGGCTGCAGGTCCCGCCAGGGTCAACGGACCCCAAGAAACGGGCGGGAAGACCACCCAACCTGGTCCGGGTGAGGCTGGAAAACCCGGACGGCGGCAAGCAATGGACGGGCGATGCGCTGCTGGACTCAGGCTGCGACCACAGTATGCTGCACCCCGAAGTGGCCAAGGAACTGGACTTGCCCACCCAGGTTCGGAGCACCCCCTTAGTTTTCGTCCAGATGGACGGCAGTCCCATAAAGGGGGGTCCGTTTGGGGTGGAAGTGGGGCCGGTCTCCTTGTGGGTGGGGGACCACCGGGAGTCCAGGATGCTAGTCAGGGTCCCCACGGATGGGTACCAGGTAGTGCTGGGGTTGGATTGGCTGATGGAACATAACCCCATAGTAGACTGGAGCTCAGGGCGCCTGACGTTCGACCTGGATAGGTGTGGGCAGCACAGGGTCGAATCGGACCCCCAGTGCCCTGGAAAGGGGGAGGCCAAAGGGGTCCACGGGGGCGAGGGCAAGCTGGATGTGGTGGCGCCGGAGATACCCCCGGAGTACCGGGATCTGGCGGCGGTGTTCGGGGAAACCGAGGCAGACGAGCTGCCCCCCCACCGCCGCACAGATTGCGCCATCGACATCCCAGAAGATGCGGTCCTCCCCAAGGGACGCATCTACAAGATGTCCGGGGAGGAACTCCAGGACCTCAGGGAGTTCCTGGACAAGAATCTGGCCAGAGGGTTCATCCGCCCCGCCAAGAGCCCCATGGGGGCTCCGGTCATCTTCGTGGGCAAGAAGGATGGCACCCGGAGGTTGTGCCAGGACTATAGAGGGTTGAACGCCATAGCGGCAGGGAACGCATACCCGCTCCCCCTCATCCCGGATCTGCTGGACCAGTTGGGTACCGGCACGATCTTCACGAAGCTAGACTTAAGGGAGGCATACTACCGGGTGCGGGTCCGGGGGGGGGGCGAATGGAAGACGGCTTTTAACTGCCAGTTTGGACAGTTCGAGTTCCTGGTAATGCCGTTCGGTTTGAGCGGGGCCCCGGGGGTGTTCATGAGCCTCATCAACGAGGTACTCCACGACCTCCTGTACAAAGGGGTGGTGGTCTACCTGGACGATGTGCTGGTGTACAGTCGGGACCCCCGGGAACACGTCCGGTTGGTCCGGGAGGTCTTGCAGAGACTCCTGGACAACCACCTATACGTCAAGTTGCCCAAGTGCGAGTTCCACCGCCCCTCCTTAGATTACCTGGGGTATAGGATCTCGGCGGCGGGGGTGGCCATGGATCCCCAGAAGGTGGAGGCAGTCCTGGGGTGGGAGCGGCCGCGGACACGGCGCCAACTCCAGAGCCTGCTAGGGTTCGCAAATTTCTGCAGGGGCTTTTTGCCCAACTATTCGGCCTTGGTGACCCCCCTCACCGATCTCCTAGGTACCAAGGGGAAAGGAAAGGGGGCCAAGCGTCCCGGGGCGGCTCTGGATTGGGGGTCCCGGGCGGAGGAGGCTTTCCAGGGGCTCAAAGGGGCGTTCGCCGCCGAGCCTACGCTGATCCATGTGGATCCAGCCCGGCCCATGGTGGTACAGGTAGATGCTAGTGATGTGGCCATGGGGGCGGTACTCCTGCAGAGGGACGGGGAGGGCCGTCTGAGGCCCGGAGCGTACCTGTCCCGGAAGTTTGGGAAGGCGGAAAGGAACTGGTCTACCTGGGAGAAGGAGGCAGCGGCCATCCGCATGGCGCTTGAGGAGTGGAGACACTGGCTGGAGGGGGCAAGGGAACCGTTTGAGGTCTGGACAGACCACCGCAACCTCGAGGCCCTCCGACAGCCACGGAAGCTGACCGCCAAGCACATGCGGTGGGCAGAGTTCTTCTCCCGGTACGATTTCCAGCTAAGCCACATCCCCGGGAAGGACAACTTCCTCGCGGACGCCCTGTCTCGCCTGCCCCAGTACGAGGCGGACGTCCGCACAGAGATGCGTCCGCTATTTGAGGACAAACACCTAGCCCGAGCCGTCACCACCCGTAACCAGGCTAGGAGGAAAGAGGGACAGACAGGGGGTCAAGATGGGACACCCCCCCGGGAGCGCAGCCAGACTTCTGCAGCGCTCCGCGACAGACTAGTGGCAGCGTATCCGACAGACACGGAACTACAGAACCTGCGGGACTCCTTGACACTGGAAGGGGACATCTGGCGAAGAGGGAGCGCCGCGTACGTCCCGGAACCCCTCCGGAGGGCCGCCCTGGAAGCATGCCACGACGCCAAAGCGGCTGGGCACTTCGGCTTCGTCAAGACGTGGAAGCTGGTTCGGCGGAGCTTCTGGTGGCCCACGCTCCGTAAAGATGTCAAGGACTACGTTGCAGGCTGCCCCATCTGCCTCACCTGCAAGCCGGCAGTGGGCAAGCCACAGGGCCTCCTACAGCCCCTGGAGGTCCCACCTCGACCTTGGTCGGTGATCTCCATGGACTTTATTACGGATCTGCCACCCAGCCGAGGCAAGACAGCAATATGGGTCGTGGTGGACCTGTTCTCCAAGCAAGCCCATTTCGTGCCCTGCGCCTCACTGCCTACCGCCACCCAGGTGGCAAAGCTGTTCATGGAGCACATCTTCCGGCTCCATGGGGTTCCAGACAAGGTCATTTCCGATCGTGGCTCCCAGTTTGTGTCCCGATTTTGGAAGGCGTTCCTGGGACTGCTGGGGATCGAACAGGGACTCAGCTCGGCCTACCACCCCCAGACTGACGGACAGACGGAACGTGTCAACCAAGTGCTGGAGCAGTACCTGCGGTGTTTTGGTTGCTACCAGCAGGACGACTGGTCACAGCTGCTTCCGTTGGCGGAGTTCGCTTACAATAACTCCGTACATAGCAGCACGGAGATGTCCCCCTTCGCCGTGGTCTACGGGATCGACCTGAGGCACCTGCCGGACTTGGGAGAGCCCACCGCCCGGGAGCCGGAGGAGCTCGGAAAGTGGAGAGAGAGGACGGCCAGGTGCTGGGAGTCCCTTCGGGAACAACTGCTGGAGGTCAAGGCGGCGCAGAAGAGGACGGCGGACCAGCGAAGAAGACCGGCGGGGGACATCAAAGCGGGGTGCCGGGTCTACCTGTCCACGCGGCACTTGAAGCTGGGCCTCCCCAGCAAGAAACTCGGGCCTCGCTACTTGGGCCCGTTTAAAGTGTTAGAGGTAATCAACGGAGTTTCTGCGAAGCTGGAACTCCCAAAGAACTTGCAACAGATACACCCGGTGTTCCACTTCAGCTTGCTGAAGAAGTCCCCGGAGGACGACGGTTGGCACCCCGTGGCGGCGCCACCCACCCCGTTGATCCTGGCGGGAGGGGAGCACCATGAGGTTAAGGACATTTTGGACTCCAGACTCTACAGAGGGCGTTTGCAGTACCTGGTGGAGTGGAAGGACTTTGCTACGGGGGACCGAGAGTGGGTGTGGGCGTCGGACGTTTTGGCCCCACAGCTGGTCAAGAGATTCCACCAACAGTGGCCAAACCGGCCGGGGGGCCCCGGGACTCAGAACGCTCCCCAGGGGAGGGGGAAGTCAGTTTCGGGGGGGCAGGATGTCGCGACCCGACTAGACAGGGTCGCGCCATGCGGGCGCCAGGAAGGGGAACCTTGCAGCGGGCCAGGAAAGGGGGCGACAGCGGAGCCAGGCGCGCAGGGGTTAAACCGAGCGCAGCAAGACCCGACCTCGCCCAGGCATGCCTCGAGGGGTAAACAACCCCAGGATGGGTGCGTACCTGATGGCCCAACCCCAGGTGCGGAAGAGAACCGCAAATCATCAGCGGCGGGCGGGAACCGTCAGCATCGCAATAACAATGTAAAAAGCACCCATGAATAGTGCAGGTAGACCAGAGCAGTTAACTCTTTTGTCCAAGCCACCCCGGGTGGGGAAGAGGATTACCCCCGGACCTTTAGGGCAGAAGGGAGGGGGGAATTGGGAGTCACCCAGCAAGGTGTACATAAGGGGGATTCTGAGATGGCCTCCTCAGAATCCTCATGGACTTTCCACGTTTCTCTGTGTGCTGTACAATAAACTTCAAGACATCTTCCGCTGACTTCTCGGAGTGGCGTGCGTTCTTGTCGGCTAGCTACAGTTACCATTGGGGACACGACATTATCCTTCAGATTTTGTGCATTGGATCATCCCACAAATTTTTCAAGCTCTATTAGCTAATTTTAAGAAGCTGGGGGCGGAGGCTAACATTTGAAGAAAACAGAGGGTGAGGCTTGCAGATTTCATGAAAAAACCCTTCCTACCTGTTCCTTTATAATTTGAGCACTGCCTACTTGCTTAATGTTGAGCTGCAATTTAATCTTAGTTTTGGTGCTGTTGATGTTTTTATGCGTTGTTTTATAATTTATTGTAATCTACCTTGTGTATTCTGTTAATGGAAAGACCCTCTGAACAAGCAACCAAATACTGTAAGAACGTTTAGAATTGGTGATTTAAGATTAAGAATCTGTATGTATTTTGGGTGGTGTGTCTTTGTAGGTGTGCTGTGTTGGCCAGATAATCTTCCTTTGAAGATAGTTTGTGAGGGACCCTTGCAAAGCCAAAGGCTGGATCTACACACAGAAAAAAACGCTATAAAGAAGCCAAATATTGGATTGTTATAACAACGTAAAATCACATAGACATTTTTTCTGCTCTACAGTGCCATCTGGTGTTGCATCTTTACAAAAGAGTTACAACCATATAACTGGCTGAGTATAGCTGAAGAAGTGTGCATGCACACGAAAGCTCATACCAGGAACAAACTTAGTTGGTCTCTAAGGTGCTACTGGAAGGAATTTTTTTATTTTGTTTTGACTATGACAGACCAACACGGCTATCTACCTGTAACTGAGTATAGCTGAGTCCACAGTCTAATCAGATCTGTTCAGAACAATAGGTGGGATTAACCTAAGCAGTCCTGTCAGTGAAAGCGCTGCACAAAGACTTCCACTTGTGCAACAGCACTTTCCCCACACTCCTCCCACTGACCTCCCACAATGGGTTGTTGGGGGAGCAGGAACACCCCTCCCAGAACAGCACACAGGGAAGGAGAAGGGGGGGGTCCCTCAGGAGGTTGTTGGCTCTTCTTTCATTGGAGGTTTTGAAGCAGAGGTTGGATGGACATCTGGCATGGATGCTTTGAGATTCCTGCATTGTAGGGGGTCAGACGAGTTCCCTGAGGTCCCTTCCAACTCCACGATGCCATGATTTCATCTAGCAACCTGAATACAATTATTAGAGTGGTTAAACAATCAACCCCTCTTCCCATACAGCTCAGGGAATTGTAGCTCTTTGAGAAGAACAGAGGTCTCCTAACAAATCTCAGCACCCTTTACAACTGCAGCTGCTAGGATTCTTTAGGCATGTATTTAAAGTGGTATAACAGGGCTTTAAATGTATGGTGCAGTCCCTAAGCTTGTAGTTTGAAAGACTGTGAGATCTGTATTTTCCTATGTGATATACACTCTCAATAACTGCCAGTCTCAGAGTTCCTTGTACCTGATAGGACAGACCAAGCGCTATAATAATCGGTCCCAGTTGTTATGTTGCTGGTGGGATTTACACTATTCTGGGATTATGTGCCCTTGAAAAAAGGTTTTCCTTCAGGGTAAACATATACATACCTGTCCAGTGCCCTGGAAAAAAGGGACACCCCACTTTTCAGCACAAGATCATGGTGGCCATTTTGGGTGCCGCAATCTCGTGTGCTTTTGCCCTAGAAAAAGTGTGTGCCCCCCCCCCCCGGGTGAGAGCAAGACACGAGTTACATTGCTCATCCTGGAGCAGGTCCTGGAAGACATGCATCCCGGATTGAGGCTTTAAAAAGTTGGACGGTATGCATGTATAGGGTTGACACCATACTGCAATGCTTGACTATAAATCAGGGCAGCCTCTGAATCCTTAGCCCTTTCAACTCAGGCATATGACATACCAACCTAGCGTAAGTTAAGTCAGCAAAAATGGCGGTGTAACTCAAAAACAGTATTTCAAAGGCTTGTTTTCCCTCTGCCAGGCTTAGGCCGGCACAGCCAGCAGACCCTGATCCTGAACGGAGTTTGGATCTGGGGTACTTTATGCCAGCAGGCTTAATTTACAGCAGGCTTGCTTTACGCCAGCCTCTTGTGAATCGTATCGCTCCCTAAGAGAGGAATGAATTTTTTTTTTTTTTGGAAGCCTCAAGTCACAACCTGCCCAGTGTTGCTTCTGCTCAAGCACCATTCACTTCCATGGGACCGATTTGAAAGCAGCGCTCAGATGGCTTGCATTTGCTTTAAGCCGCCCGATCGGAGAGGGAAAATAATGAATAGTTTAATGAAGCCTGCCTGAAGATCTCTCGAGTATATCAAAAAAGCAGCGTGAGACAGTTCCTTCTGCTTACTGTGTGAATCCCTCTTACATGAGAAATCGTGTTAGCCCTCATAGCACTACATTGTGGCAAACATGTTTTTATGTCACAAAAGCCCAGATTTAACAAGTGAACTTGACCTAGCTTTTCTTCCTCTTGCTTGTCCCCCTCCCTCCCCTTTCTTTCCCCTCCCAACCTTTGTGCTAAGTGTGTCGAGGTAGACAGGGCTTGCACTTCTCAGCTTGGATTCAATTTGACATGTTATGGGGAGCTCTGGCAGGAATCTGTGCTGCTAAGTAGGTCACTACAGAGTTCTGATCATTAGCATATTGGAGGGCCGCAAAAAAATGGACATATCAGTCACAAGAGGACAAGCAGAAGACACGGAAGAGAAATGTGGCTGTGGTTTTTGCACTTGTAGCAGAATCAACACTGTGCTCTTCTATGAGGAAGTTCGGCACATTTTTATTTTTATTTATTTAAGAAAACACACACACACACACCCAGAAACAAGACTCTTTCCCTCCTCTGCTGCAAATGTTTTTAGCCCCGAGCATTGCCTGAGGCCATAGCTAAGGAAAGTTAGCCCAAAGCTCATGATGAATGCTTGCTGACTTCTGTGGTCAATGTTCCTCGGGAGTAAATGGTAAAGAACATATGGGCTGCACTTTGTGCTTTTAGCTTGAAGGGCTGAGGAAGGGAAGGCAACGAGAGAACAAAAATGCATCTCTTTTTGAAAACATTCGACATCATGATCCTTCAGCAGTTTTTAAAAAACCTATCCACAGCTGTAGAGGAGGCAGGTGTTAAATGTGTTCTTTTAGAGCAAGGAGATCAACTCAGGCTTTCTTATTTGTCTAACAGATAGCAAGATAAGCATCCATTTGCAAGTGCAAGTCTAGTCTGGTCTCCTCAAAAGTAAATTTGATTAAGTCCAAGGACACTTACGTGTATATGGGATTGCAACCTTAGAGAATAGAACCACCCATCCTGAAAATTATGGCTAAGAAAACGGTCTTGGGACCCTCCAGGTGATCCTAGAGATTGGCGCAAAGTAGGTATGCAGCAATTGGCTTACTTGATGGCCTTTTCTCTACCGTCTTTGTTCATTTTCTAGAGGCCTGCCACTCGTGTCATGTAACTTGTATACCCATTGAACCCATTCACCAATGCAGCTGAAGGAGGAGCTGAAGGTTGAATCTTAATGGCCTAGGGACCAGGTTATCTGAAGGGTCTCCTTCTCCAATCTGAACCAGCCCTGTTTTAGTGATCTTTGGGAGGGCCCCTTCTCCCTGTCCAAGATGAATTTGGAAAGGATGCGAGTGAGCACCTTCTCAGTAACTTCCCAAGGCTTCTCCAATGGCTTTCCACCAGCAGATGCAGACTTTTATTTATTTATATACAAGCCTTTGTCCTGTAGAGCTTGTCGGTTTCTGTTTGTATTAATTCCTGTTTTATTCTGATTTATCTGCTCTGTTTGTTTAATCTATTTTCTTGTTTTTTGTTTTGGTCATGTTGAGTCATTTTCATAGGAACAGAGGAAGCTCCCTTCCACCAAATCAGATCCCTGGTCCATGTAGCACAGTTTTGTGTACACTGAGGGGCTTCACTTCTCCAGGTTTTCAGATAGTTTTCTTCCCCCAGCCTTACCTGGAGAGGCTGGGGAGGGAGCCTTGGACCTTCTGCATGCAAAGCAGATTCTTTGCCACTGAGCTATAGCCTCTCTCCAACTTCCTGAAGCTGTTTTTCTTTTAAAAATAAGTAAGTTGAGGCTCCATTGCATATCTTGGCATACAATCTGAGTTAAATCCAAAGCTAGACATCAACTGCTTGAACTGAAATAAATGAAACTCAAACATCTCATATTTGCTGATGCCCCTTCCGGAAAGACAACTCTTGAAGAAGAAAACCCATTGGTTTAGCTTGAAAACAACGGCTAATGAAAGTTACTGGCAAGTTGCCTGAAAAATTGGCCTCTGCACGGTTTATTTGTTGGATGCCCCATCTTCTCGTACACCTTTCACTTTTAGGCCCTTAGGACCAACATATCTTTCCTGCCATGTTTTGGAAAGGAGCTGATGTGGGGAATTATCCCAGGGTTAAGCCCCCAGCTAGATATACAGCCTCCAGAGCTCCAGTTCAGGTTTTTAAAAGCAACCAGGAGATTTGATAACGGCGAAACTGACGTGTTAGAAAAGTGATATGAATCCAGCCCTCTGTTGGAAGCATGTGTTTTATCTGCAAAGTGGGACTGTACCATTTCTGTGTTTTCTGCTTCAGGGCCTTTACATTTTTGGGAAAAAACGAAGAAACTTAGGATGCATCTTGCCATCAATTAGAGAATTTATTTTTATTTATTTGTTTTTGAAATCCTTCTCTTCAGCTGGGTGACACAGTAAAATGAGCTTCGGCTTGAGAGTGTCTGAGAAATTCACAAAGAGTGTGTAATACGCTACTCCAAGGAAGGACCTGAATCATCCCCCTTCTCTGCTTCTGAGTTATGAGGCCACATCTCACTCAAAAGATTGCACGTTTTATCTCACAGGTCATTCCATTTTATTGCAGCATTGCCTTGCTTAACGCTATACTGAAAGTTCTTGTCAGTGATTCCATTACAGACCTCCTATTTTGCTGAATTTATATCTTGGGGCTAAAAATTCCCTCTGGGTTAAAACTTGGCAAATGTAATGCTAGGCCTTTTTATACATGGAGAGAATTTACCCCCACCTGCCCACCCACCCAAATTAGTCAGGCTGTTTGATGTAGATGTCAGCCTCTAACCATCTACCTGAGATGTGATTTGTTGTAGGCCATATTTCATTTATTGAAATTTCACAGGCAATTAGTTCTTAATACAAAAGACTTCCACATTATAAGTATTTAGAAGCAGGCTGGCACTATATATTACAAACTGAACAGAGAAGTCGCAAGACTTTGTAGCATTTCACTAGCCGATATTTCATCAAGTGCACTTTGATGCAATGGCAATCAAAGAGCTAGACTTCCCTGAAATTAATATGGTTTGATTACTTACATTCTTGTATGGCTTTATATGATAGCAGGCAGTCTTGTTCTGTTAAAAGTGTAGCCTGTAGATTTCAGATACTGTACGGAATAGGCAGGTGTATGAGCACTTTCCCTAGGAGGTCCTCAGACACAAACCCTCTTGAAGAGGCACTGCTTAGAGACCCCTTAGGAGACATTTATTATGATGTGGAGCAGGGCATCCACTTGTTATGGTCTGGATCTGAACCACATCCTGTCCCTTTTTGGCCTATGAGGAACGCCATAATCCTTTCCTGTTTGGACAGTCCTCAAAGGAAGGTGAGAAAGTTGTTCTTGGGGCACAGCTATTTTATTTCTTCTTACATTTATCTCACCATTGCTTCAAAGAGCCCAACGTAATTTGCATGGTTTTCCTCCTCCTACCCTCAAAATAACCCTGTGAGGTAGGTTAGGCTCAGAGACTGTGAGTGGTCCATGGTTGAGTGTGGATGTCTCCCAGGTCCTAGTCCAACACTTTAACCTGGCTCTACTTGACATTATGAATTCTTAATAGGTCTCAAATGAAAATTTTGCTAGTATGTTGTGGGATACAAAGATTTAATCAAATGAAAGAAAAAAAAAGGTTATCACAAAGTAGATGTCACTGGAAAGGGGCCATTGCGTGACCAGGCGGCAACAGCCCCGGCCCCCAGGGATCATATGGAAGGAATAAAGACTCTGACAACGTTATATGGAATTAAAATTAAGCCACAACTTTATTAAACTTCCAAATGTAGGAAGACCTTGGCTTAGGCCTTGGGCATGTATCCCTCCCAGCCCCCCAGTTGGGGGGGGAACTGGGGCTCATCAGGGTAAATGGGATATGGGGGTGCTCTGCGAGACGTAAGTGTAGCAGGCAGCTAAGCCCATATCCTCGCACGCAGGGTAGTTCACTGATAACCTTTCAGTGTATGGCCAGTGACACCCATATATATAACCCCTTTAAGAGGAGGACCCTGGAATTGCCGCCACAGGGGGGTGAGTCACCACTTCACGCCCCCCACCCAATAGGGAAGAAAAGACTAAAGAATTCCACCCAAGGCCATAACCGCCAAAGTTGTGACGAATTGCTATGGGTAAGACAAAACTGGCTAATGCAGGAAAATTTCTTCCCGGTCCTTCAACAGCAACCAGTCAAAGACCGTAGTAGCGGCCACTAAACGGGAAGAAAAAGTTAACCTGCAAACAATAAACATTAAACAAAGGGAGGGTAGGGACTGAGGCTGGGCATGAACCTCCAAAAATTAACACTGAGAGGCAAGCCTGCCCCTGTTTGCCAGTAAGCTCCCTGGGAACTGTAGCACCACGCACGATCCCGCAAAGGGCACCCACAATGTACCGGTAAAGTGTGAGTGCTCATTGTCTGCATTGTAAAGTCCCTCAGATAATGGAAAATGGCCATTCATTTCACTTTTGTACTCATGATTTTTTAAACTGCTCTTCTTTTAAGTCAAACTTCAGGTCTCATACCAAATGCTGACATCGTCAATGTGTTATTAACATTTTACCACAATCTTAAAGTAGTATATTTGCCTCCAACGCTGACGTAACATTGAAGTTTATGACACTGTCTTCCTGCAGTGGTCAATATAGGCCCTTGATGCTAATCTTTAGGTAGGATCAGTCTATTATTTAAAGTCTTAGTAGACTGACTGTCAAGAACTGCCTCTCCCCAGATGAACTGACCTCCACCCTACAATTATCATCTGAGGCCCTCCTTCATGTGCCTTGTCTGCAAGAGGTATGAAGGGTGACAACATGAGAAGGGTCTTTTCTGTGGTGGCTTCCTGTTTGTAGAATACTCTCCACAAAGTGCTCACCTGGTGCCTTCATCACATACCTTTAGGTGCCAGGCAAAAACATCCCTCTTCTCCCAGGCCTTAAACCATCTATGGCCTTTTAAATGCGGTGTGTGTGGGGGCGAAATTTTGTTTTTGTTTATAACTATGCTATGTATTTTTGTGTTTTTATATTGCAAACCGCCCTGCGAGTCCTGGATGAAGGGCGGTATAGCCATTTAATAAATAAAAAAATTAATAAAATACGAAAAATCCCAGGAACATGTTTAAGCCCAATTAGCAATTTAACTTGCTTCACCACCACAGAGCACCTACTCAGAAGTGTGGCACTAGAATCACAAATGAGATTGTACTTTCAGGAAGGAATGGTGGGGTGTAGAAAGCACTACAAGTTATCTGTGGTTATGTGTTGGATTAGGGGTGTTGTTAAAAAGATACTGATTCACTAAACAGAAAGAATATAAGGGCACTCAGTGTAGGGTTAGTTGCTCATACGTACATGTGGGAATGTTTGGGAACGTGGATGATGATTTATAATTTAATATATCTCATCCTAACTTGCGCTTGCAAGTTCAACTAGCAGAGTAACATTCCCTTTTAAAATACACACAGCGGAAGTTGCTTTGATTCGCTAGAATCAACTTAATCTAGTTTCCTGGTTTGTCACTATATATTTCCCCTTTATCCCTCTTCAAATAAGACACAGCACACGTCTTCTATAAAAAGATATAAAAGGTTTACTCACGGACATTCTCTTGAGACACAGTAAGATTCCCAAAAGAAGGCAGGCTTATGCATAGTAAAGATATATACAACTGGAATCTCTCTATGTGGGAGAGAAGTCCATTAGGCCCCAGTTGGCTGGAAGCCAACTGAGCATCCTTCCTGATAATCCAGACGAGAGGCAAGAGAGAGAAGAGAGAGAATGGCTACATGACCTGTGCCTTTTGTTCTAACCTGCCCAGGTAAAAGCCACTCCCACATCTAGCTGCAAGAGGAAGTTGTTTCAGTCCAGGTGACCAGGAAGTTGTGGCTGGAGGACTGAAACCCCTTCTAGCATTGTTGTATTTGACTGCTCTAGTGTTTACATCCCACAGTACATAAATCTAATAATGAATAAATGAGGACTGCTTTATTGGAAGATCAGTAATCCAGCAAGTTTTGCGTCGTGCATGAATATACCCTGGTAGGCAGTTAATGTTTTTTGTCACCCCAAAAGATGGAATCCCCTGGGCTGTCCAGCAGTGCAAACATTTTTACCACCCAGCTCTTTGTCTCTTGCTGCCTCTATCTGCCTCTCATGTTTATCTTACATTATATCTGACAATGGAAAACATTAAGATTGTTGCTCTTATAAGAGTAAAATACAAAAAAAGGTGAGAGATAATTAACTTTGGCCAATTAACAGTGACAAGCCTTGCTTCCCAGCCTAAAATAATATCCAGTGTTACTCTCCCAATTCTATGGATTTTTGAGCCTTCGAGATCAGTTAATCAATGAACAAGTTGTTCAAAAATGAGCAGCATGCTGCAATATGGCACACACACACACACACACACACACACACACTTATTATTTTGGCTGGCATAAATGGAAGTGAGACCAGACCTCAAGAAATTATTATTGCAGTTCCTTAAAATATATATTTATGGTTACATAGGCTGTACATGCAAACGTTTTACTTGTCACTACCAGCTGAGTATCCCAAATGTGATGATTTTAGCTTATATGCCAATCTGAAATCTGTAGAGGATATGTTTAATAGCATAAGGGCTGAGAACCAAGGGCGTGCAATTCCAGGGCAACATAATTAAGTAAATGAGGGCTCTTTTGTGCACCTATGATTGTTCTTGCTTGGTTAATATCAGTCTTACCTCACTGAACTTGTATGAATTCTGCATTCTTTATTTTATTTTATTTTATTCCACATCCCCACTTTCCCCCTTTCCCTCCCACGTACAGTGTTCTGCTATACAAGAAGAGACAAGCAGAGGAGAATAATAACGAACTTGAAAATTGTGCATTAAAAATAGCCTTTCATAACAAGGTAAATAGAGATTATTTATTTTTTTTACTCTATTTATGCTGTCATGTGTCAGGAAGAATCAACTGCACTCTGCATTCTGCTCCTACTGTGCTTCCCTGCTTAAAACATGTTGACTATCGAACTTGGAAAGTGTCTTTGCCCTTCAGAACATTCATTAAAGCACAAATAATGCTCCTTTCCTTTTCCTTTTTTTAATTGCTCCCCCAACCCAACCCGCTCTAGCACCATATAATTAAATGCCCACTTTAAATGGTTTTTGTTATTTAAAAAAAAAAAATCAGCAAAGGAAGATCTCCAAGTTTAAGACTTCACTTGAGATGTTATTCACTAAACTTATAAATAGAAAAAGTGTCATGTCAAACATTATAGCTGCCAGATGATTTTGCCTTTTATCCAAAGTCATCCTCTTATTAATGACTCATGATTTTATTTTATGTTATTTAAATATAATGTAATTATAGATTGTTCTGGAATAATTGGGCATATCTTGCATTCATATCTGAACATATTAATTAAATCCAACATATGTATTTATAATATGCAATGTGCCACCATTGTTCAAGATAATCCCTTTAATCCTGTTTGAATAGCAAGATGTAAAAAGTTAATCCCAGTAACATCTTTATAAACAAATATTTAAATAAATCCATTTGAGTCTTTGTTCTCTATAGCACCTGTTCTGAAAAGGCTGTGAAAATACTCTAGCCCTCCATTAGGAATAAATAATAGGGTGCTTAAGGACAGCATACAAAATAGGTTCCTGTATATTTTGAGACATACTGGCAAATGCTAGTACCAAGATCGCCCCCCTTTCAAATTTGCTTAATATAACAATACCTCAAACTCAGTTCTGTGCAAGAATATTCATGGATTCTAGAAAGATCTTTTTAGAAATCTCTTCAAGGTAGCCTGACAATAGTACAAATTAAATAGTGGAAATTCGGATACATATTGAACTCCATATCCCACAGAAATGTAATTATGGGTCTTGGAGCCCTCACGTTCTTTTTATTCTGCCTGGCACCTGGCCAAAATGCTTTAGTCTAAGGAATCCACACTGAATCCACAGTTTTGGATTTGCATGACTGCACTATGACTATGGTTTCTACATATGGCAAGACACCAGGAACTGGGAAAGAAGCAATTGTTTTTCCCCTGCTGTGAGCAATGGAATTGAACATGCCTCACATTGTTTTCATGCTGGGATGTCTCCACCTTCCTGAAAAATATAAGTGCAAGCCAAGCTTATTAAATTCCTTTGGGCAGCAAGAAAAACATAAGCAGGCTTGCATGCACATACTCAGAGTGTCCTTCCAATCATGACAGGTGATTTTGTTCTACGTTCAGCAAAGAACACTGGGTAGCAGTCCACTGAGTACAAATCTGAAGTGAGGATTGTAATGCATCTGGTTCAGAGAAAAGTAGTATGGGGAGAATTCTACTATTACTAAGAAAGATACTAATAAGTCGTTAACCCTGGACCAGAGTTGGTTAGCATGGTGTCCTTCAGATGTTGGATTCTAACTCCCTTTTTTGGGGGGGGGAAATAATTTTTATTGGTTTTACAAATACGAAGTTATAAACAAAGAATAATAAAAAGTATATTGGGACTTCCCCCATACCCTCCATGGGGTCCCATTATAAACATTTAATATGCATATTCTTCTGAAATATACTCGGAGTCGAGTGTGGATTTCATGCTCTTTATTCAGCTCATAGTAGCGAGGAATTTTTATATCAAACCATAGTAATTGTTAAACTACAAGTGAAATCAAAATCCTGCTTATGATTCCATCTGCTTACAGAGGTCTTGTAAAGAACTTATAACCCCCCCATTCTTTTATAAAGTTTTTATCCTCCTGGTTTCTGAGTTTTCCAGTCAGTTTTGCCATCTTGGCATAGTCCATCAGCTTAGTTTGCCATTCCTCTCTGGTAGGGATTTTATCTTCTTTCCATATCTGGGCTAGTAACTTTCGGGCAGCTGTTGTTCCATACATAAAAAGTATTTTCTGCTCCTTTGGGATAGCAGTACAGTGGTACCTTGGTCTATGAACAGTCCTGTTAACGAACTATTTGGGGAATGAACTCCGCAAAACCGGAAGTAGGTGTTCCAGTTAGTGAACGTTGCCTCGGAAGATGAACGGAAGATGAATGGTGCAAGGGCACTGGTGGCAGGAGGCCTCAGTAGGGAAAGCGCGTCTCAGTTTAAGAACGGACTTCCGGAATGAATTAAGTTTGTAGACTGAGGTACCGCTGTACCTATAATTCCTCCTATCCTGTCCCAGGGATGACAAGAGTTAGGATCCATCTGGAGGGCACCAAGCTGCTTGTGTCTGACCGTAGACCATTTGCCAATAGGTAGTGATGCCTGAAGGTCCACATTTCATCCCCAACCTGAGGTTTGATATCCCTGTCCTAACTCCATGCCCACGCAAGATCAAGGGAGTTCTGAGCCTTTAACACTATGTTGGCTATAACCTACCTCTCCCATGGGCAGTCTGGTGGCCCTCTTGCTGCTACCTAATGCATTTTCATAATGGTCTTTTCCTTCTCCCATCAGGAAGAGTCCAACTCCTCCCTCAAACATGACCAAAATGAAGGATAGCTTTGCTTGGTTTGCAAACTCCAAGACAATGAGGGGGGAAATTGCTCACTGCATTCCGATATTCATAGAAGCCTTTAGGCGGAATGTCTTCACACATTTGTTTTGATTATTTCCCAAATGTGTATAGAAACCATTCCCTCTCAGTTTTGGTCTGTGAGCAGCAGTAAAACTAAATTTGTATTCTCCATTACAAGATTTTATAGTCTGTTCATCTTCTCTCACTTTCTTTCATTCAAAGACAACACAGAATAGCAAATTCCTCGTCATATCCTGGCTTTCTCCTAGCGCTATTTCAGAGTGTGGTTCCGTTTGAAACAGATAGGATGAAGTCGACCCTGGGTGACTTCTGCTCAGACCTACCAAGTGGGGACTACGACTACCACATAATTTTATTCAAGCAACGGTCATAATTTGGCTCTGCGCACCAAATATTTCTTTTCCCTGGTTGTGTTCTAACTCAACCCTATTCTCTAGGTTTGATTCAAGTGGCTATGCTTATGATCCTTAAAAACTCAAACTGAATTGGAGCATGAACTTCATTATAAAGTGCAGACCTCTGCACATCTACAAAAGCGGTCAGTTCCATTTATCCCTTAACCATGTTTGTGTACTAGCCCACTAACTGCTGCAACATCATTCCAGAACAAAACTTGTCAAGCTCACGATTAGTATATACAGTAGATCACTGCTTTTAGTATCACTCTCTCTTTTTGCTTTGATAATGATGGAGGCAGGGATGGGAGGGGGTTCCTGAGGAGAAAGTACCCGCCTCCCACCCCACCCCACCCCGGTGAAGATACTGAAGTGGGGGAAAGAAATATCCTCCCCAGTTAATAAGAGCAAATTCCTCAGAGTAAATCACCTCAATGTAAAGAAAATGAAATGCTGTAGCAAGGCCAGCATCTGCTGCGGGAAGGTGAGAGCCTTTCCAAAAAAAGGTAAAAATTCAATTAAAACACCCTCCCCCCCACACACAGCTGAGTGCCCATCCTCCATCTTTTGTCAAGCTGCTGTAATTGCTACTTATTCCCACAAATCAGCCCAATTAAGCATGTTATACAAAGAATGCACAGTTGAATGCTAAGACCTAGGGGATATAAAATGAACAAATGGAAGGCTTCCATGGAGTGCTTTTGACCAATCATCTCATCGTCTTCAGAGTCTGTCAAGATGCTGAGACAGAGAAAGGCTGAATTCAAGCATATATTTAAGCTGCAGTGACAATAAGTGCTTCTCTAATGACAGTTCCCTTGTGTTCCTGCTCTCTTTCTCCTGGGCCCAGTTGCAAATCAGAAGGTTCCATTTTCACAGGGGTTTTATGGCGAAACATTACTGCTCAATGAATGCCATGGGACACTTCTTAAACAAGTAGCTTTCAGAGGAGCAGAGCCAGTTAAAAGAATACGTTTCCTCCTGATGATCAGCCCCTATGAAATGAACACCTGTAGTGAATGTTCCTGAGCATTACAAAATGCACTCTGAAAAGAGCATGTTGCTTGCCCAGGGAAATGACCTAATAACACTTTCAATGCGTCAGGCAAAATGGGGAAGCGTTAAGTTGTTGGGCACATTTAGAGGCCCTTGCTAACAACTGCTAATTGTATAATGGAAAAGTTGAGAGAGGAATTAAACTTCTGTCCTCTTGAAATGTCCTTTAAGTTAGGGGTGTTGGTTGATAAATTAATGTAGTTGATTCATCGGTTGTTTCTATTTTTTTCACTTAATGAAGCAAACTGGGGACATACTTGTTTATTTTCTAAGGGCCAAACTGCAGGTTAATTGTACTGTTTTCCTTTAAGCCATTTAATAATAATAATAATAATAATAATAATAATAATAATAATAATAATAATAATTTATTATTTATACCCCGCCCATCTGGCCGGGTCTCCCCAGCCACTCTGGGCGGCTTCCAACAAACATTAAAATACATACACATGTCACAGATTAAAAACTTCCCTGAACAGGGCTGTCTTCAGGCATTTTCTAAATGTCAGATAGTTGTTAATACCTTTGACTTCTGATGGGAGGGCGTTCCACAGGGCGGGCGCCACTACCGAGAAGGCCCTCTGCCTGGTTCCCTGTAGCTTTGCTTCTCGCAATGAGGGAACCGCCAGAAGGCCCTCGGCACTGGATCTCAGTGTCCGGGCTGAACGGTGGGGGTGGAGACGCTCCTTCAGGTATTTAAAGGAGTTAAGCCATTTTCCTCCCGGAAGTTTCTTTGCACTTAAAAAAAAAAATAATGTTTGGAAAATCTAACATAATGTGCAGTTTGGCTCAATGGCAATTTTAGCTGTGGTGTGCTAACTGGGAGAGTATGGATGACCTATCCAGATCAGCAGGAAAACTGAATATATATGATATAGAGGTGCACACGTACTTCCTACAGCAGGTAGGTAGCCGTGTTGGTCTGATGCAGTCAAAATATATATAAAAAATTTAAAAATGTCCAGTAGCACCTTAGAGACCAACTAAGTTTGTTCTTGGTATAAGCTTTCGTGTGCGTGCACACTTCTTCAGATACACTGAAACAGAAGTCACCAGACCCTTATATATAGTGGGAGGGTGGGGTGGGGTTTTTCTCAGGAGGGTAGTAGGAGATGGGTGATTGACTCAATGGATATGGTAAACCTGTTGATGACTGTTAACGACTGTTTCCTACAGCAGTTAAGTGATGGTGATGATGAGCTTCTATTAGCCACATTCAGGGGTGTGTGTCAATCCATCTGTGATCAAAACAGCACTCCCACACACAAGAGAAATGTTTCATCATATTCAGGGGAACCATGAGGCTTGAAGATCTCCAAAAAATATTGTAAGGGGGGACCCATAAGGCAGCATACATGCACCAAAACACTTTAATCCAGGGATGCTCAATTGCCACGGAATTCTGACTGTCTGTTGGGAAAGCCAGAAAACCTGGTCAGAGGGTCTGGAACATGGAATGGAGTATCTTGCAAATGCACTCTCCACGGGAGCACTTAGCTCGTAACATTTTGTTTCAATTCCCACTTGTAACAATAACAGTAATAATGATAAAATCCTTGTTTATGTCTAATGATGGTGTCAATGCTCTGTAATATTTATATGCTGCCGTTTGTCCATGGAACATTTTTCCCTAGAGAAAAACACCAAAGACAGTGGAAGTCTAAGTTTGAAAAAGTACAGAATCTGCATCAGCTTCAAGAATTTGCCATAAAATGCACAAGATCCTCAGGGCTACGCGGAGCCTGCAGCTGCTTCTGCCTCAGCTTCTATGTGTTATGGAGGTATTGTATTTCAGTATGTTGTAGCCAATGGAAATCTTTCCATTGACAGCAATGAGTTTTGAATTAGGTCCCTAATTATCTGCAACCAGCAGACTGTGCAAAAAGAAAAAAAAAGAAAAGAAAAAAGAAGAAAAAGACCAATCTAATTATATAGTATATACCCAGGGCTCTGTGTAATATTTGCTCGGGGAGAGGGAGGATACAAATCTGCATTGCCAAATTTCAGACTTTTCTGCTTGCCATGAATTATGCAATCATTTACTTTAGATGATATTGTCTACTTTGAAGACGTAGTTTATGGAAAGTGTACAGAGTGCCTTTGGCGAAGGTGGTGGTGTTAAAGGGAAAGGATCAAAGGTAATGGAGCCTTAGCAATTGAGTATAGGGAAAACATAACTTCTGGCCACTGGAACACCATCCAGCCTCTGCAGCACTCCTGCCTACAACTTTCTAGGCTGTTACATGCAACCTACCGTATACGGTAGACCCAACAAACAGCAAAGGCAAAAAGATTATCACTCAGGAAGAGCTCCATTCTTATGTGGAAATCCGCATTGCTTGGGCTGAATGTAGGAAGCCTGGTGTGAATGCAAATGTCTATTTTATCAAACTTGGAGGAGAATCTGGCGCAAGAGTTAGGCATGCTTATATCCCACCGCCTTCATTGAGATTTAAGTATGAGTAACTGCACACTGGATGGTGCCCGTCCCTTTGAGGTCTGAGTGTATTAAGAGCAGCTAGGCAATTATCAGCCTCACATAAAAGCCCCACTGGTTGTCTCAGCATGTAAGCTATAAAAGAGAAGAGCAGATTTTATTATATATATCACCAGAAGACAATAGAGCAGAAAGCAGGCAAAAAAGAAAAATGGTCACCAAGAAATTTAGTGCTGAGGAACGTGTACTATATTTTTTGCCATTTGCCATATTTATTGAAAAATCAATGACAGATCTCCCACAGTGTGAATGTTGCCTGACAAACTCTTATTATAGGCTAATATTCTATTACACCAGTTCATTTGTGTAAAACTTTTTGCAAGAGTGGCAAATATTGATAGCACTTCAAGTTGAAAAGCAGTGCCTTCAGAAGGGGAAAGAACCATTTGACAATGTAGCTCATTAAGAAGCAGAAAATAAATGTGTTTTGGGTGATTGGTGGGAGAAAACAAATGAGTCAGGAACAGTATTCCAAGGGGCAAATTAATTCAGAATTCTAATAACATACCAAAAAAAAAAAAAAAAAAAAAAAGCCCAGTGTAATCCACTCAGTATTTCAAATTCACTTTACCAAGTGTAAGAAGTACGGTAATTCACATAAGCAGCAGTATTTTTGTTTTGTTAGGAATATGTTTTATTTAGATGTTCACTGTTATCAATGCCTGTTTATATCTGTTCTGTGTTAGGTTTTTGTGAGGTTTGCTTTTCTGTTTCATGTGGATGGGAAGAAAGGACAGGTAAAAATAACGCTATCTTCAACCCACTTGTGTATTTTCTTCCCATGCTTCTTGGCCGCCATTGTTTCCTTGACCTGCTGCTTTTGTGCAAATATGTGTGCTTGTGGTATTATTTTTGGCTTCATTCTGTGGTTCCAATTAGTGAACATGATGATTCATTACCGTAACACATAGCCAATGAGATTTAGCTACATGATGTAATTAGCGCAGAAAACCGAAATGCTCTGAATGAGGAGAGAGAGGGAGCGCATCCCTGTTACCCGGGAAGCCTGCCTTGATGGTTCCTGCCCACATTTATGGAACAACCAGGAAGGTGAGAAAAGTGAATTACTTGTAGCAAATGGGAGTTGAGTTGTGGTATGGTAATGCAACCACATGGCGACTTCACTATATAATGCAAGCACTAACTGGGACTGGGAGTGTAGGGCATATTATTACTATATAAGCAGGTACTGTACTAGCCTGGCTAAGCCAGGTGAGGTAACTAATGCGTCTCAAACTCTCGGTGAGTTAGGGACTTCCCCTGCATGTGAAAACAGGCTCCGGTGGGTTGAACAGATAAGACCAATAGTGGGTCAACGGTCAAGAAGGCTGTTTCTTCACATGCGGTGCAGGGAAGTGGGGGGCAGATGGGACTCATCAACCTGGGAAGGTAGCCCATCTAGGCTGCCTAAACCTCTGCTGCCTTGCAGAATATCTTTGAAAGAAGAAAAGGCTAAAATTCCAAAGCGGGGTTCCTAAGATGGTTGGATGGCACCTTGTACACCTCCTTCTGGCAACTCTTGCTGCCAAGTTGATGCCAAATGTATCACTTTCCTCTGAACCACATAAACAAGGCTGCTGGGGAGGGTGGTCTTGTTATCTGGGCAGCCCCGAACCTCCATACACCCTGCCAGGATTGCACCCCGGGAAGGTCACTTTGGTGCTGCTAATGCATTGGGTTGACTTCACCCCCATAAGCACACTCTATTGTCTTTCAAGACAGATGGATGCCAGAAAAATACTGTTTTACACACCTTCTAAAAAAGTGATCCAGCAAGCCTATCCAGACACATACTTTGGTTATGTATACTTGTTTTTAACAATCACTGATTTTATCTTTCTTGAATTGATATTTGTTTTATGTTCATGACTTAACTGGAGTTTTTGCTTAGCAATTCATATGTCTTTCTAAATACATAATTTAAAGGCAAAAAAGCAAAATATCAATCTGAATCTGGCCCCTTCCTTTTCCCAGGCCCTGAGGCCCTGGCAGCTGCCCAAGGCTGCTGAGAGCTGGCACCAGTCCTGAAAGACAGCATAAAATACATGCCGACATTGAAACCTGGAGCTGCCACTAAAACAGAACTCCTGTTGTGTGTCAAGTATTCCTCTCTCCGTGTAACCTCTAGTTCAGTTTACTTGACTGTGCATCTCCTCTGTGCTTCTCTTTGCTGGCTAAATCTGGGGGATATGGGGGAAATTCAGCAGGACTCATCAGAACAAGGAGTACTTTGAACAAGTAACTCCATAACTACAGAGTGGGAAAGAAGAACTTGATACAGCGCTGATGTTTTTGGTAGCAGCACTGAGATCTACGTAGGCATGGGGGAAGAATTCAGTTCAGTTCACATCTAAAGGGGAAACTTATGTAATTTGCACTTTCTGAAACACGATGCGAATCGAAACACAGCCATCCTTAGAAAATTCACACTTCTCTGGATTTTGCAGTGCAATTCTCCAACTCAGTAATACGTGTTGTGGAAAGATGCCTCTACTGGGGAGAAGTGTGCATATAAATGTATATACTGTATGAGTAAAAATAACATACAAATATGCATTCTGTTAGGGGAAATTGCTTTGCAAAAATGTGTATAATAGGCAAAATTGCTTAAAAAATGTGAATATTGTGAGAAATTCACACCAAGATGTTGCTGAATTTTCATGAAGTCTTAAAGAAATGTCAGTTGATGTGGTGATGCAGAGAACTAACTCAAGATTGAAAAAAAAATGAGAAACTGAAAGAAAATTGACATATTTGCCCATCCTTAGTTCTTTGTAGCATGGAGCTATGGGTTGTTTAGATGGTATTCTAATACTCCTCCTATTGCTACCCCCCCAAAAAAAATCAAGACATAGTTTTTTCTTGATGCTTTGGTGCTATTGCATAAGAGGTACAGAGCAGGCCTACACCGCTGAGAATGACAACATATATCTGATCTGAACTGTAATTAAATCATCTAATTTTCTCTGCTGGATCAGCATCTAATGGGGTGCAGAATGCAGAGGTGAAAGATGGATTGGCGTGTTTTTTTGGTTAAGAGAGAGAGAGAGCAGCACTTAAACAGCATCCACTAGTCAGTTCCACCTGCGTGTTGAACTACTTTAATATTAAATGCTAGCAGCCTCCCTTGTTACTATCGGGCATTCAAGCTGGTATCCTCCTGACACTTGGAAAGTGGCTTTGACCGTGTTCAACTCCTTTCACTGTGGGGGGTTAATCTCATAAAGATTTCAGCCACACAAGCACTGGTGTCAGGGGTATAATGATCACTTTGAAGTTTGTTTGCTTTCCAGTGCATTGAAACAGT
The DNA here is from genome assembly GCA_034641385.1 of Darevskia mixta. Classification (NCBI taxonomy): domain Eukaryota; kingdom Metazoa; phylum Chordata; class Lepidosauria; order Squamata; family Lacertidae; genus Darevskia; species Darevskia mixta. Next base: position 37,847,439 of record JAWWNH010000066.1, read on the forward strand.
TTAAATGTTCTAGAAATAGGATTAGATGCCCCAGTGAATTCATTTCATTTACCCCCAGCAGTGGTTTTCCAATACTATATGGTGTTTACATGGTATCAATTTAGAGGCATGCTGATTTCTAAGATTCATCCCCTCCCCTGTCAATTTTCTACTATATCTTGCCTTGCAGTTCTAGGGTAAATGGTGTGTGCTTGTGTTTTTAAGAGACTTTGGATTGCGGTGAGTTCTTTGTTTTTAGGAATGCTGTAGTGGCCTTTGTGAAACTTTTTTTTGTGTTATCTAAGCAAATGAGATGAAGGTATTTTTTTATCTGATGATGGTTATATGCTGCAATTAAGTCTGTGCCTTCCACGACAGAATACATTGAAAATAAATCCTGAAGCCAAATAGAGTCAGGAAAACAAAACTGAAAGCTCTCTGGAGGAACTGTGATGGTGTCCAGCGAGAAACCTCTAAATCTATTAGGAAATGGGAACTATTTAAGGATACCAAACTATTTAGTTGAGGATAGTGCTCCACTGCTCCAGCCTAGATCAGAATCAAGCTTTGATGTTAAGAATATCTAAACCAAATAGCAGAAAGCCAAAAGGTGTTGAGGATTTTTAAAGTTTGTGTTGGTGCTGTCAATTTTAGCTGATTGAGTGTACCAGGTTCCCGTATTTCATAAATGGCATTTGCATGCAAGTAAAGACAGTGGGTTGGATCCAGTGTATGTGTGTGTGGAATAAGAAGAAGAAGAAGAAGAAGAAGAAGAAGAAGAGGAGTTTGGATTTGATATCCCGCTTTATCACTACCCGAAGGAGTCTCAAAGCGACTAACATTCTCCTTTTCCCTTCCTCCCCCACAACAAACACTCTGTGAGGTGAGTGGGGCTGAGATAATAATAATAATAATAATAATTTATTATTTGTACCCCGCCCATCTGGCTGGGTCTCCCCAGCCACCCTGGGCGGCTTCCAGCAAATATTAAAAAACAAAACATTAAAATATCACAGATTAAAAGCTTCCCTGAACAGGGCTGCCTTCAGGTGTTTTCTAAAGGTCATGTGGTTGTTTATTGCTTTGACCTCTGATGGGAGGGCGTTCCACAGGGCGGGCGCCACCACACCAAAGAAGTGTGACTAGCCCAAGGTCACCCAGCAGCTGCATGTGGAGGAGCGGAGACGCGAACCCGGTTCCCCAGATTACAAGTCTACCACTCTTAACCACTACACCACACTGGCTCCCACCCATGGCACTCTTCCACTGGAGAAAGGGGAGAGATGCTGGTCAGCAATTCCTCCTCCTTCCTATAGTGGAAAACTTCTCTGGAAATCTGGGGGGAAATTCAGAACTGTGTAGGCGGTGTTGCTGCAGAGGAAATAAATTTCTCTAAAATTGCCTTTCCCCTCCCCATGCTCTGCTTCAACCGTTGGAGGCAGGATACCGTTGAATGCACTCTGCATCAATATCTCTATCCCCCCCAAAGTTTTTACTTTATTTTTAACAATATGCAAACAAAACAGAGCAAAACAGAACAGGAAAAGGGGGAGAACAATCAATAAAATTGATTACATTCAACATAGTAAATAAAAAATATCAAAGTATTCTCAACAAAGCATATGGATTTAAATTTTTGTTACATTAGTACATGATGAAAAAAGCCATTTTTCCCCCAACAAAACAATCATAGTTCTGCCCTCTCTCTCTCTGACCTGGATCATATTAATCATTTTAACCATGGTGGCTATATCCCAAACTTTGGTCAGCTAGCATGGATTTTATTCCAGTTATAGGCAATGATTGTATGAGGTGTCTTAATATGAAGTTCCATCTCTTGTCCTGTGTTGGGGTATGTGTGTGTATAATTTTTTACTCCTTACCACCAAGCTCTCATTGTAGCGGGGTATGTGTGTGTGCTCAAATAAATAAGTAAATAGTTGACCTGATTTTGTTGAATAAGTAACTTGAAAATCCCTTCTGATTTATGATCAAGTTACAGTCCCAATGATACGGAAAGAGAGGGGAGGGAGACCTCCACAATGGAGCCTCCAAGGTCATTTAAGGCTGAGTTTAAGCATTCTTGATTTTTGCTGTTGGCATTTTAACATTTGCCATGTTTCACGATACCTTTTATGTCTACTCAGAAGTAAATGTTCAATTCTTGGATCCGAACAATGCATAAGAATTAAACAGGAACACTCAACTGAGAAATCGCTTAGTGTAAATAGCTTTGCTCACCGCGGCATTTACTCCACCAATGATTTCTTACATTATAAAACAGGGCATGAATTTGCAGACTCAACTGAGACAGGTTTTTGTGTTATTATTTTTGGGAAGAAAGTCTTTTTCGCTTCTTATCACTTCTGGGAAATATTAGGGAGGTCTTCAGTTGCACATGCTGTATGAGCAAACACCACTTAAGCCAGGCTTGGCTTCCTAAACAAGTATTTAATCTCCTCATTAAAGATATATGAAACTAGAAATCAATGAGCACTGGTGGTTAGAGCTTTTTAGCGGAACTAATGGCTACACCTTGTCTAACATTAGAAGCTTCACTTGTGGTTTACAGCTGCTACACATGGAGAAACATGAATCCACAAGAAAAGATCTTAGGCAGTTTTAATAATTGTACTGTGAATTCTGAATAGACAGGTCACATAAATATATAACCAGTACAATAAAACATTTTCAATTCACATTTCAGCATCTTAACTGGATACAGTGAGCTCTTAACCGTATGGCACTGGATGACAGGCTGTAAAATAAGCTACACCTTAGATACAAACTTCACAGAGACGTACTATAAATTGTAGAATTATACAGTGCAAATAATTGCAACACTCAGAAAACAGTGGCATCGTGAATTATCGCAAACTGGAAGTCGTTCAACAAGATCTTATGGAGCCCATGAAAAACAGGGGATCTATTTAGGTTCCAAGGTTAGCAATATGGTAAAACAACATATAGCTCTATTGTGCTAATGAAAGACCTCTGAGATGATTTTGGCCCTTCAACTTTACACATATCTTAATTGGCAGGGTTGTTGTTGTTGTCATTGCTGCTGTGTCTTGTGTTTCAAAGCTGGTCTGAATAATTAATAGAAGTCCAGCCAGCCTGATGATGCGTGGGGAAAATCTCTTCCAATTCTGCCCAACCATCAAGAACTCCTGCATCCATGTGCAGTCACCCCATGTGGCGAACCACTAACTGCCGGTGGCAGCTTCTCAGAGAAGCACCTTCAGTCCCTGAACTGACTTGCCTCATCCAGACTGACCATTGGATTCTTCATCTTCCAGCTGGGTCTTCCTCAAGCAACAAGGACTTTTGGGGAAAGGGGAAGGGGAACCAGTGAAGGAGAGAGCTGGTAACGTAATCCTGAGCTGAACAGATTACAAGCTGTGTCAACATTAGGTACAGGTACATTTGTCCATCTTATTCTGTACTGTCTCCTTTGACTAGAAGCTGTTGCTGAGGAAGAGCAGAGATCTTATTCACCACTTACTTACTGATAGTTTTCAATTGAAGATGCCACAGATTGAACCTGCAAAGTGCAGAATGTGTGCTCTGCCACTGAACTAGGATCCTTTCACAAAGCTAAAGTTTAGCACTGTTCTGATCATCCCACCAGACAGAATCATCCTCCCCTTCTCCCCTTCCTCATGCGGGCTGTTCTGGGGCTTCTCCAGATTCCCCAGACGAAGTGGGGTGGGGTGGGGTTGCAGGGGGATAGACTTGTTGCACAAGCAGAAATCCTTGTGCAGGTTTCGGCTGATGGGACTCCTTAGTTGAATCCCAACCACAGCTTCATTTCCAATCAGTGCATATCCTCTAACTTCCTGCTGAAATCCTGTAACTTTTCATACCACACATGCAGGGCAACTGATATAACAGGATGTTGTGTGGATGTTCTGGTATAAATCCACCACTAATGTAGTCTTCTTTGGCGATCACTCGTAGCCGAGTAAGATTGGCTTCCATGAAAATGGCCTTAACGGTGAGTCTATAAGTGACTGTGGAGGCCAATTCTGGATCCACACGTCCTTCCACAGTGAGGACATGGGCGAGGGTTGATCGTGAGGGTTTGCCAAGCATGCCTTCCTCTTAGCTCATTTCTCCCCTTTGTCCTGAGTTCGAGTGTCTTCAAAGCCCATGACACCTTTGGTAAAGGCTGTTCTCCAGTTGAAGCACTCGCAGGCCAGTGTTTCCCAGTTGTTGGTGTTTATACTATATTTTTAAGGATTTGCCTTGAGAGAGTCTTTAAAACTCTTTTGTTGACCACCAGCATTACGCTTTCCATTTTTGAATTCGGAATAGAGCAGTTTCTTTGGAAGATGATAATCAGACATCCGCACAACATGACCAGTCCAACGAAGTTGATATTGAAGAATCATTGATTCGACACTGGTGATCTTCACTTCTTCCAGTATACTGGTATTAGTTTGTCTGTCTTTTCAAGTGATGTGCAAAAATTTTTGGAGACACCATTGATGGAATCTTTCAAGAAGTTGGAAATGGCGTTTATAAGTGGTCCATGTTTCACAAGCATACAGTAAGGGTGGTAGTGCAATAGCTTTGTAAACAAGCATGTTGGTTTCCCTGCAAATGTACCGGTCCTCAAACACTTTGCACTTCAGTTGGGAGAAAGCTGCACTTGCAGAACTCAGGCGACGGTGGATTTCGGCATCAATGTCGGCCCTCGTGGAAAGATAACTGTGTGTGCTCAGGTTCGATTTGCAGGCTTCCCACAGGCATCTAGTTGGCGAGGACAGGATGATCAACTAGATGGGCCATTGGCCTGATCCAGCAGGTTCTTCTTATGCTCTTATTGCAACAATGAAATGTGACAGAATACACCCTAAAAAAACCTATGTGGAGCGAGGCAAGAGTTCTATAAAAGAAGGACCATGTATGGATCATACCCACTTGTGTGGGCTTCCTGGCCCACTTTCACAGCTCTGTGTACAGAAAGTAGTGGTCTGCTCCACTGCTGAAAATGAGAAAAGATGCATTTTTGTAGAACCTCTGTGTGACGCTTGATGTTGCTACAGCAAGAGTCGCCACTGCTATAGCGTGAAGACATTTCTAAAGCAAATGGCATCTTATCTCTTCAGCAGTGGGGACTACTACAGGGCAAGCCACAAAGAAACCTCTGGCTGTATGTCTGTTTCTGGCCCATATTAGTTGTTTGGCCTACACCCTATCAAAACAAAATAATAAATTCTAATGTCAGTGACTTCTGACCCAAGTTTTAATATGGCAATTTTCAAATAACTGCCTGCATTTTACTGGACGCTTCTGTGCACAAGATAATTTTTTCCTTGGGTGGGGAAGGAAAAATGTTTTCATTCTTGCAAGTCAATTTGTCAAATCAAGTCACATATGTTCAAACTGGCAGTTTCCTGCTAAGGGGAAACAGTAGTCTGGTGCCAGAAATAAGGGTGTTTGTAATGCAGTTTTCCATAGTGACCCTTACTATTTTTCTCCAGCTGCTCTGCATCATGTATCTGTAATCACAGATGCACTACAAATAACATAATTGGTTGCAATTTGTTTTCTAATGATGAGAGAATTCAGGCTGAATCAGGTTATTCTGCCTCTTTCCACTACAGTCATGTACAAAATTGTTGATTGCTCATTCCAAACTAGCTTAATTTGCCACAGTTTGAGTGTAATTATGTTAAGTTTCTGCCAAAATAATCCAGCATGCACTGTGAATTTGCTTAAAGCAAGTCAGGGGACATTTCTGCCTTTCTCTCCTGTCGTCCTGGTGCAATGCTGTCTAAAGTGAGGAGCCAGTTTATAAATGTAGGCATTCTGGAAGCATGACCTCTTGCAGTTTAAAACAAATCACTCTTCCTTCTGCCCTTTCCACTGGCTGTTCACATGCATATCAAGTAGATGGGCCTCTTCCTGTGGTGAAGTGAATGCTCCACACAGAGGTCTGGATGCATGGAGAGACCCAATTCATCTTATTTCTAGAACAGATTTGGAAAATGTTTGGCCCTCCAGATGTTGCTGAACAACAGTTGCTGTCGTCCCTGGCCATTGGCTATGCTTGAGAGGGCTGATGGGAGCTGTAGTTCTTTGACTAAAGGGTGGGATACTAAATAAATATATAAATACCATCTGCAAAATGGCTATAATCTGGCCATTGTAAGGAAGATGGAGGAAAGCAATGTTTAGGCAAAGGACTTGAGAAGGCACCGGCTGGTGGAAGGGAAAGGACTAAAGTTCACATGCTGATTTGAAATTAACTGCTAATATCTGCAGCACTTAGTTGTAACCCACACTAGACCACCGTCAACATTTCTGTATCTCTCTCTTCCTTAGTGCAACCCTGCAAGAGAAGTTATTTTCCTTTTGCAGATGAAAACCACACAGGAATGCAATTATGCAATTATCCTGTCCATTTCAAATAGGTACAGTTAACCAGAAAGGATTTCTTCTTCAAAACACACACACAAACATAACCTTGAACATAGAAATCTATTAAGATAAATTCATTAAGCTAGTCTACTATTTAAAAACTACTTATGCAAAGATAAAAGCCCCAGTAATGCATTATGGTCAAAATGTTAGAGAACAACTTCCTTCGGTGCAGCTAATGAGAGCTATTGCGGGGGTGGGAGTGGTTTGTTACAGGCAACCCATGCTTCAGTGAACAATGCTACCTTGAAGGATAGCTATTTCCTTTAAAAATTGCCAGAGGTCACAAATTCTGGCAAAGGACAATGATCAAGATGCCTCCCTTTCCCTGTAACAGGTTGCAGGAACCTGTGCCCCGCCCCCAGATGTTGCTGAACTAGAACTCCCTGGCAATTGGCCATGCTTGCTTCACGGGCTGATGGGAGTTGTAGTTCAGCAACATTTGGGGTGAGGTCAAAGGTTCTCCACATGTGTCCTATGGGATCAATCCGTTCCTTCCTCATTGAGTCAACAATGATAATCAGGCTTATTCAATAAGAGATCAAGAAATTTGTCAACCAATAAGAAATAGACAAAGAAGCGATAAACACATTCTTAGACCTTAAACACTAGTACGTGTGGGCATCCAATGAAGCTAATTGTTGAATGTACAATATCTTCATGTAAGGTATAGGACCCCTGGACGGTTAAGTCCAGTCAAAGGCGACTATGGTGCTGCGGCGTTCATCTTGCTTTCAGGCCGAGGGAGCCGGTGTTTGTCCACAGACAACTTTCTGGGTCATGTGGCCAGCATGACTAAACCGCTTCTGGCACAACAGAACACTGTGACGGAAGCCAGAGCGCACAGAAATGCCGTTTACCTTCCCACCACAGCGGTACCTATTTATCTACTTGCACTGGCGTGCTTTTGAACTGCTAGGTTGGCAGGAGCTGAGACAGAGCAATGGGAGCTCACCCCATCGCAGGGATTCGAACCGCCAACCTTCCAATCGGCAAGCCCTAGGCTCTGTGGTTTAGACCACAGTGCCACCTGCATCCACATCGTCATGTAGGGCATAGCTAAACTATGGAACTTGCTTCCGTAAGAGACAGTGATAGCCACAAACGTGGATGGTTGTAAAAGTAAATTTGATAAATTCTTGGAGGATAAGGCTTTCACTGACTACTATTAAGGAGCTTCATGGTGAAAGTGCATGCAGACTTCCAATGTTATATTTTCATCCTTTCATCTCAAATCTCCATGGCTTCAGGAAGAGCTGCCATAGTGGCCTGCTTTTTAGGCTACATTCTGTACTTGGGATTTTGAAACCCAAGTACATATACATGTCATTTATCAAAAGTCTGCAGACAAGCAAATCATTCTTAATCGTCCCACTCTATACACACAAGCTTACGCCTGAAATGCAATATAGTGCCACAATTGACACACAACCGTGCACCCTTTGCAACTGCTGCTCTTAGTGGGCATCGTGCACACAGATATTGGAACCCGAGTCCAGTAGAAAGTGTCTCAGAGGAAGCAGCCTTTAGTTGCATTCATTTCAAAGGGATTTAAATTTTACATAAGTATGCTTAGATTTGCAGCCCCAGGCGATTTTCTGTTGTTTTCTTTTTGCCCTGATTTAAGGCCTTCACATTTCAGTAACACCTTCTCATTTTCAGTCTCTGTTCAACAAAATTGTTTTGTTGATAAGTCAGTTGGCTAATTTTATTATCCCTAGAGATTCTCTCTCTCTCCCTCGCCTCCCCCTCCCTGCGTTTTTAATGTTGTTTCAAGATAAAATCAGGATATCAGTCAGTCTCAGTTATACTACATCTCAATCCTATAGTTGTGAGTGAGGTCACTGAACCTATGCTTGCAAACTTGGCGTTCAGTATTCTGCAAAGCTAGATCAGCACAGAAAGAAATACAAGCATATAAAAGACATTAGTTTATATAAGTCACTAGGCAAGAATGGGAGTTGTGAATCCACAACTACTACCTATCAAACCCTTGGAAAAGGCACTCTCAACATGGTGGCCTTCAGATATTTTAGACCACAACTCCCATTATCCCTGACTGTGCTGGCTGGGGCTGATAGAGGTTGTAGTCCAACATATCTGGATAGTATGTGTGAAAGAGCCACAACTGAGACTGTATTTGCGGTTTAAATTCATATTTCAATATGTTTAAACTGCTGAAAACTGCATCTGAACATTGGGGGGGGGGGAATTGCAAAATCTGGTGAATAACAATGTTCCAGTCCTGCCATCTGGCAGCTGTGGATCACACCATTTTGTCTTTAAATTTGTGAAGATCAAATTCTTAAAGCATCCCTAAATATGCAACAAGATATAAAGTCAAAACCAGACCCAGTATGCAGAAGTGTTTCTGTTTAGGGGTTTCCCCATACAGTCATCCCTCGGGTTGTGAACGCTGCGGGTTGTGCGTTTTCGGGTTGCGGACCGCGCCGAACCCGGAAGTACCGGAATGGGTTACTTCCTGGTTTCGGCACTCATGCATGTGCAGAACCACAAAATGACATCACGCACATGTGCAGAAGTGCCGAATCGCGTCACGTGGCACTGCGGGTTGCGAACGCTGAGGGTTGTGAACATGCCTCCCGTACGGATCACATTCGCAACCCGAGGTATGACTGTAATTTTATTTAACAGCAGTTCCTCAAATGCTTCAAAGTTAACTTTCAGAGCCGCTTCTGGAGAATTCTGAGAGATGCTTGTCATGTAGCTGAGTTACTTTTAGAAAGGGATTTGGATGAGGCACTATGCATGTGGGGCTCAACACTTTGGGATGAATTCAACGTCACTCTCAAAAACTTGTTCAATCGGGGCAAGAATTAGAGTTTGCCAGATGGAACAATTCTTCACCTCCTCCCTTCACACCCACTGCTCCAGGAGTTCTCCCTACCTCAGAGCCAATTGGGGGGACACGGGGAGCACATGGGGAGAAGGGGGGAAGCCCCACTGCTTAGGCAAAAGTCTTTGCACAGGGCATTTGCTAACAGGACTCATTTGCTGAAACCCGCCCATGGTCCTTGGAGTAACTTGCCCAAGCATCTGTTGAGAAGGCAGGGTTAGTATCCCTTGTGAACTTTCAGGATATGGTGCAATGATGCTTCTCAGTTTGCATAGACTAATATTCAGGAGAAAGAGGGTGCTTTAAATCATAATCATAATAATCATAAGTTAAGCTTGGAAACAAGAAAAGAAATGGATCAATGGCAGTTCTTATCTCCTAGCATGATATTTACATTCATTTTGAAAACCATCCATCCAAGCATCAGTACTCAGCTTCCGTTCTATTTGTATTTGCAAGAATACCATTCTTTGTTCGGCTTAAGCTTTCAGCAAGGTGACTTTTGTTTCTGACAACATCAGCCTCTGAGAATCACTCAAGATAATACTAATACCCTTCCATCATAAAGAGTGTTGTCAGAAGGCCAGGTGAGCGTGCCAGTCTCACGATGGAAAGCAAAACAACCTCAACACCAATGGATCTTTAGCAATAAGTTTGACCCTGGGATGATCCTGGCACCTGGGTCTTAATGTGTTAATCTCTAGTGTTGTGCCAACCATTTATGGCATTAGGGAAATAAAAGAAGTAGCTTGTTAACCAGGCACTCCCCAGTATCGTGCTGTAGAGCTACCATTGCTGTTTTGACACAATAGCAATTATCTCGCCCATGCCTATAGAAGCACTCCAAAAGATGATTTCCAGTGCAATCCAATGGCTTCAAGTTACAAGAAAGGAGATCCTGACTGAACATCTAGAAGACCTTTCTGACAGTAAGAACTGCTTGACCGTGGTACGGACTGCCATGAGAGGTTGTGGACTCTTCTTCCTTGTAGGGTTTTAAGCAGAGTTGGATGGCCTGAGATTCCTGCATTGCAGGGGGTTGGATTAGATTACCCATGGGCTCCCTTCCAAAAATTCTGTGTTTCTATATGGATACCTGCCCAGGGCTGGCAGGCACAGGGAGAAAGCGGAATTCCTGTTGACCTCTGAAACTTAGTGCAATTCTGTGCCAGCTGCTATTGAAAGTGAGGGTCTTTGGAAACAGCCTCCTGGGCTTAACATTTGCCAGGGAGATAATATGGCAGTAGTTGTACTGTGCTTCACTTGCTAGCTCCTGCTGCTGCTGGTCAGCTCCATAGGATCAGACATCCTGAAAGGTAAATGATGGCTCAGCCATTAAAAGTGAAATGGTTGGTGGCTGATAGGATGTTGTTTGAATGAGACTTTGTCCATAAATACAAAGGGAGAGAAGCAGTAGTTAAAGATTGGAAGCTATGGCTACTTAGGGGCAAATGCTTCCCTCTTTGGGACCCTCCAACTAGAAGCTAAAGAGAGTGAATGTAATGAAAAACAGTTTTGAGGACACCAGAGAGAGTTATTGCAGCTGTATGGCGTTTTTCCCCTCCTACTGCCATATAACTGATACCTGCACTTGAGGCCCTTTATGAGTCTAAGAGGTAAAACATAGGATACTCATAAAACATACACACAGCATTTCACTATGGGCAGTCACTCCATTCTGGGATCAAGTCATGAACAGAAAAGTTCGCTCCCTCCCAATATATTTCCAGGGCAAGTTAATGTAAATGAAATAAACACCGGAGCTATGTAAAACAAACCAAATCAAAATCACAGCACATTCTCTTTTATAAAAGCAAGCCTGGTTTTTTCCCCTTAAGACAATTCAGGGCACAGTCTCATGTCACAAAAGTGACCCCAGATTGACCAGTAAGATAGCTTCAAGTCTGATTTCATGGGCACGAATAAATTCTCTGTGCTACCCCAAAGCTGGCTTGAAGAACACTTGCTTTGGACTAATATGGGGCAGATTTCATGATATGAAAACATAATATTATGTTCTTTTTCCAGTTGCTAAATAGGGTGTGGCTATTCACCTTTCTTTTCTGATCCTTCCATAGTGATGAAGTTTAAAATACTTTTTTTTTAATTTAAAGAAAAAAGATCCATTCCAGATGTGCTTTAGAATAAACCAGTGATAGGTTTCTATGGCTGTCATTTGCTATTACAATTTGGTAGGGCACACAATGTCAGGGATCCCCACTTCAATAATTCACCTACTAATATTGAACAACTGTTAAGGCTTTGAACAGTATTTGTAATGCTGTAGTAATTAAATGTGAAACTTTAAACAGGCGGTCTCCAGGGCCACCTCACCCACAATGCATCACTCTGAGTGAGGACCCTTCCACATCTGGATGGCATGGAGTTCCTCTTAGGAACACCACTAGTCACTTTGCTGCAGCAGTAAATTGACAGCAGTGGCCGCAGGCAGCCACTGCTGGCCACATCTCCATGGACTGGTTGGTGTTGGATTAGTCTGAGGGAGGTCAATAATAAATGAGTGAATGAATGAGAAAAACAGGAGTGGCAGACAGATCAGGAAGTTGCAATCAGTCATTTCTTCTTATCCATCACTTCAGACAAGAGGATTGACTTGGCTAGACTAAATGGAAGGTTGGCCCTGGAATGAAGGGTTAGATTAGGAATATACTGTAGTTGATCAGGGTTGAAAGGAGACCCTTATTCCCCTCACCAAACAACTATTTCCAGAGTGGTTTAATAAGCTATCCCTCTTCCCAGGGAACTCTCAGAACTGAAGTTCTGTGAGGGAACCAAGGGTCTCTTAAGAATTCTTAGTAACCTTAACAAACTAAAGTTCCTTGGGATTCTTTGGGTGAAGCCATGACTGTTTAAAATGGTATAAGACTGCTCTAAATATATAGTGCAGATAGGGCCTGAATTAGTTTTAAGATTTGGGAACAGTACATTTACTGATCAGAGAGCTTTGCCAATCAACATTTTGCAAACTAGTGCTGGTAGCTTTTTGTTGTAACTTGATTTACTATGGTGTGTTGTCAGTTATTTTTTAATCCAAACTAGTCAAGATTGATGTAAAAAAGCTTTTTGACTGAGTTTTGTCAGCTCTGTTGGGGGAAAACCCCTTTAAACTACATAATCCAGTGTAATGGTGAATATTTAAGATTTTAATTAGAAAGTTAAACACAAACTTAAATATTTCCCATTGTAATGATAAGATTTAGATCCTATTGTAATGATAAGAGTCCACTGAATAGATCATTCCTAAATCTTCTGCATTTCCAAGTATGAGGGTTGTTGCCAGGTATTTTGATTTTAATAGGCTTTATTTTGTTTTGTTTGTTTGATATGGCGATTCTATTAAGTTCGTGGAATCATATAATTGTAGAGTTAGAAGGGTTCCAACCTCCTGTAATGCAGAAATCACAGCTAAAGAATCCCTGACAAATGGCCATCCACCTCTGTTTAGAAACCTCCAGTGAAGGAGGCTCCTTCACTTTCCGGGGTCATCCATTCCACTGTCAAACAGCTCTTACTCTCAGAAAATTCTTCCTAATGTTTGGTCGGAATCTCCTTTCTTGTAATTTGAATCCATTGGCTTCAGCAGGAGAACCTCTGGAACAGCAGGAGACATGCTGCCTCTTCCATGTGACAGCCCTTCTGATATTTGTAGATGCCACCTCCTATTCTTCTCTTCTGCAGGTTAAAAAACCCAACTTCCTCAACCATTCCTCACGTTGCTTGGTTTCCAGACCTTTTATCATCTTGGCTGCCCTTCTCTGCACACATTTCACTGAAAACAGCAAATTTGTTGTCTTCATAATGACAGAGACAGCTTCAAAACACGAATCATAAGACATTTAACCCTAGAGTGAAATTATATCTTACAAGTTTAAAAGACATCTTGTGCACTTAATCATGTTTATTAGTGTGAATGGTTCCTGTTGGCATTCCTGAAGTTGCTTTAAAAAGTCACCTGCGGACATTCGGTTTGTGTATGCTAGTTGAAGCAGATGAAAGAACGGGGGATATTGACAAGGAAAAAAATGGAAGCATACAAAGGAATACATAGGACAGCAACTTGGAAAATGATACCTACCTTCGATCCATTAAGAGATTTGGGGTGGAGTGAGGAAACAAAATTGGGTTTAATTTCACCATTGCTATTTGATGTTTCTTGTCATTTAACAGTTGAGCATCATAGGCATCTACTACTGATAATATCTTGGGAGATAGAGAGTGCTGCAAGAAAGCACTTTTGTGGGTATTTTGAGCTTAGAAAAACGGGAAGATCATATAAGCTCCTCTTGCTGGCTGAAAGCTGGAGCTTGTGTCAGGCTTCACTAAGCACACAAGGCTCTGATTTTGTATCATTAAAGACTCATTATCTCTTTTAACTTCTGTTGAAAGCATTCATCCATAGCCATAGCTACCTCTGAAACAATAGAAGCTACCAGCTTAGTAATAATGCATTTTTGCCAGCTTAAAAAGCCTTTAAAGATGGATTGGATTTCACAACAAAGGAACAAAAAGCCCTTGTATAGAAAAAATATATATTAAGGGTTATTTCTACAAGTGACTTAATTCTTTTTTAAAAAAATAAAAAAAATTATAGCAGGTTTTTAAAGATCCCTCTAGTTTTCATAGCTCTCAATTTACTTGGCTTATTGAGAGAAAATGCATTTTGTTCTGAAAAAGAAAAAATATATATGAATGCCTTTTTTCTAGTGCACACTCATGATCAAGTTTTTTTTAAAAAAAAATAAGAATGAACCACAAATATTAAATTGACATTCCATATTTTTGTCCATTTGTACATAGTCATTGAGCAACAAACCTCTCCCTTGAATTCAATAGTGGATTATATAAACTATTATTTCTATATTTACTGGTTTTGTTTATGCATTCTCAATACCTCTACTACATTATCTGATGCCATGATATAGTTTTCAATCTTATAGCTACCATAATCTTCTCATGCATTCGGTACATCTGAGTCGGTTTGTTGGCATAAGGGAATTTTGAAGGTTATATTGCAGTACATGAATCAACAGAAAATGAAATGCACTTGAGACACGATCAGCCAGTTTTAATTCATTGCAGAAAGTTAGAGATACCAAAATGCATTTAATGTAATCTGATCTCTTTATTCAAGCCTGAATTTATGAGCAATTCAACAGTAGAATGACAACTTTGTTTTAAAAAAAATAGTAGCCTACATCAAATGCCAATTTAATATCTCACCAGTATATTTACACATATTGCTCAAGGAAAAGAATATTTGAGGTAAACACCTCTTTCTGCAGGTAAATGAATTCTGGAAAGTATATTTTGTTTCACTGATTATGTCATTCTAATATAGGGTTAAAATACGAAAATCTCCAGGACCATAAAGCAGGTCCTTAGCACACAAGTCAATCACTAGTTCCTGGGGGGGGGGAGCTTATGGTTCATCGACCACTTGCTTATCAATGACCTCTCACTGACTGACCAACTAGTTGTCTATTTGTTGTTGTTGTTTAGTCGTTTAGTCGTGTCCGACTCTTTGTGACCCCATGGACCAGAGCACGACAGGCACTCCTGTCTTCCACTGCCTCCCGCAGTTTGGTCAAACTCATGTTGGTAGCTTCGAGAAAGAAAGTAGCTTATAAAGAATAAGGTAGGGATAAGGTGGCAGAGCACAACAGTGGTGGAATTAACCATATCACTACAGACTGCAGATGGGCAAATCACATGCTTGACAACACCAAGGTTCAGCCGTGCCAAGACCTCAAACCTGAGGTCTCCTCAGATGAGGAGCAAAGAGAAGAGATCTCCACACAACCAGTGACCCTGAAAAGACATTGGATCTGGACAGCCCTGTTTTAGGTCCCCACTAGAGGTCCCGACACCAGGTACCTCAGTTTTGGGATGACTCTTAGCCAGAAAGGGGTGGATGTAAGATACCCATCTGAGCTGCTACATTAATGAAGTAACAACTCTCATCCAAGCTCTAGTCTGCCTGACCGAGGGAAATGGTTGGGAAGAAACCAATATCGGGACCTATTTCAAACTGGGTTCTGCTTGGGTTTGGGGCTGAATTAGCTTTGCCCACCCTGCTGGAGGACCTTTATTGGGAGGGGAACAGGAAGAATATGTTCCTCTTGGTCTTGCCTGATCTCACAGTGGCTTTTGGCAGCAACAGCCATGGTATCTTGCTGGTAGGAATGGCAGTATCTGTCAGTTTGGTTTTCTCAGTTTCTCATTTTCCCAAGCTTAAGTTCAGTTTGTCACATTTCCACATTTTTGTGTGTGTGAATCTTTCTGAAATAAAATTTCTCATGAAAATTCACCAGCTTTTTAGTGCACATCTCTCCTGATATTCACATTTTTGTATGCAATTTTGCCTCATATGCATAAAATATAATATTAAAAAAATTCTGTTTTCTGTTTTAAGTATTTACAGTTTTATTTCCATTTCTTAATTTAATTTATAGAAATCCCCCTTCCTGCCCCCCAATTATAAACAGTCACAAGATCCTGAATTGGCTGGTTGTCAGGATACATTTTAAAATAAATAAATAAATAAAATACCATGCCCATACTACTGCTAGTCAGACAGCATGGCAGTTTATCTTACTTCACCATTAAAGCATATTTAGTCACTGTCCTGTAGGCCACAATAAATGTTGTGTAGTGTTCAACAATTCATGAATTTTAGCAATGCTCATCTACTTTTGCCTTAAAATAAAATAAAATAAAGCAATGCAAATCAGTTGTTGTCTAAGCTAATACACAACTGTTGTCTAGCCCTACTCAATTTTTTTGACATTCTGCTGGGGAATCTGATGCAGCCTCATAATTATGTGTTATCACCTCTTCACCTGTTCTCAGAGCAAAGGTTCCTAACCTTTGAACTGAATGAAATAAGGTTCCCTTAGGGCCTATCAAAGCCACTCTGTTTAAAGTATTCACACATTGATTAAAATATACCTTAATCAATACTGCAACAGTGTTCATACATAATATGAAGTGCTTCCTACAACAGCTCTACCGCAGATAGGCTTTTCTCCTCTAAGAGCTGAATGTGCTTCAATTTTCTTTGTAGGTGTGTGTGTGCCAGTTTCAGCGCAACGTATTTACAGCTCTCTTGTTGAATTTAACGTTTGGAAGCGATGAGTATGTTGTAAAACCTCCTGCAGACCTGATGTCCCAGAAGCTCTCCATGCTTCTGGAATGGATTGTATCTTGGTGTTGCAAGCTTTTCTGAAAAAGAAATGTTGAAAAGCACAGAGGCAATTTGTATGGATTTTAAACTTTCTTAATAAAAAATTAAAAAATAAAATAAAATAAGAAAATAAAAGGACAGAGGCTATCTTATCTCAGCCTGCTTGGGATAGTAATTGGAAGAAAGAATGAGGGCCAGACAGGCTACACAAGTCTGCCAGTACAGGAATAAACAGGAATAAAGTATTTGTTCCTAATGAATGCTTTCAGTATCTCATTTGGATGAGAGAGAGAAAGAGAGCTTCTTCTACTTTGAAGGAGGGGATAGAAGGTATTTGTAATGGACTGTAGCTCAGCATTAAAACATCTGCTTTGAAAGCAAAGGTCCTGGGTTCAATCCACAGCATTTCCAGGAGGGTCTGGAAAAAGTCTCCTGTCTGGAACCCAGGAGAGTTGCTGCCCATCAGTGTAGACAATATTGAGTCAAATGGGCCAATGGCCTGATTTGGTAGCGAGCAGCTGCCTTTGTTCCTATACTTCACAGTAACTCTGTGGCATAGGTGGGCTGCTTCTGACATTGCTCTGTGCTTAGAGTTCCTTCCCAAATAGTGTTGCCTGAAGGAGCATCTCCACCCCCCATCCTCCTGCACAGACACTGAGCTCCAGCTCTGAGGGCCTTCTGGCGGTTCTCTCACTGTGAGAAGTGAGGTTACAGGGAACCAGGCAGAGGGCCTTCTCGGTAGTGGCGCTCGCCCTGTGGAACACTCTCCCATCAGATGTCAAGGAAATAAACAACTATCTGACTTTTAGAAGACATCTGAAGGCAGCCCTGTTTAGGGAAGTTCTTAATGTTTGATGCTTTTTTAAATATTCTGTTGGAAGCTGCCCGGACTGGCTGGGAAAACCCAGCCAGATGGGCGGGGTATAATTAAATTGTTGTTGTTGTTGTTGCTGCTGCTGCTGCTGTCTAAATCTCACCTGCACAAACTCATACACCAGTGGCCTGCTTCAAAAACCATGTGGGCTTCCCTTGTAATGTTCAGAAAACCATAGGAAGGAAGAGTCAGATAACTTAAAATAGTTTCATTCACATACCAACCTACCACTACCATTTCTGCAGAGAAAACCATATATATATATATACACACACACACACAGAGAGAGAGAGAGAGAGAGAGAGAGAGAGAGAGAGAAATGTGAAAAAATCATTAAAATTTGTAATAGTTCTAAAATAGTCATTTTTGACACCTTGGGAATTTCCCTCTGAATTATCCCCAACAAAAAGGACTCTGGGTTGTTGTTGTTTTTTTGGGGGGGGAGGTACTTTTAAACATTTTTTCCAATTCATTACGGTATATATCATTATATCTCATTTCCTTGGTGTTTTCATCCTGCAGAACTGGACTTTCTGAGTCAGGCAATGGTATT
This sequence comes from Darevskia mixta, assembly GCA_034641385.1. NCBI lineage: Eukaryota > Metazoa > Chordata > Lepidosauria > Squamata > Lacertidae > Darevskia > Darevskia mixta. Next base: position 37,865,335 of record JAWWNH010000066.1, read on the forward strand.
GCTCGTTATGCCTTCCTAGATAACCCGTTGCTGAAAACAACAACTTTTGCTGCTGCTTCATCCAATTTCAGCTGCTCTTGAACTACGCAACTTTAATCACTGCCAGGTGCTCTTCAGCACTCAAGCGCTTCTTCAGAAATCCATAAAAAATAATTTTGCTGTCCGCAACCTCCCTCAGCTCCCAACATAGATTTGCTCCCTGATTTGCAGGTGTACCTGCAAGAAAAAAAAAACCAGTACATTGTTCCCTCACCTGGGTGTTTTCCTGGTACTGAGATACACCCCAAGGCTAGTGCAGCTGGATTCCTACAGCTGTTTAGGAAGAGGTCAAGAACTGATCAACTCTGAAGCCAGCATTCTTGCACACTGTAGTGCTATTTTGGTTTGCTGATAGTCAGAATATTGGGTTCTGGTCCTATTTTGTTCATTTCATGCAGTTTCACTTGTAATGGTATTGTTTCATTTCATTTCATTTTTTTAAGGCAACACTTGGGCCAATAGCTGCACAGGAAAAAATATATATAATGTCTGGCTCGAGCCTTAGCTGACAGCTCCAACTGTGCAGTTTAAAAGGCAAGTGGACCCCCTTACTGTCTTCCGTCAATCAAATGTCAGTCAGCTGCAGAGAAACCTACCCAACCTTCCCATCACTAGAAGGAACAGGCATGCATGGCATCTCCTTAAGTCAATATATAGCATAGCAATGATTCTCAAAGTGTCAGCCATCAGCATTTCAGTAATTCAGATTCATACTTGCTGGAAATCCACATACAGATTTTACTATGTCCCTCTATTTGTAAGCCTTGTGGAGAAGACTTCATGCCATTTTAGTTCTCCAACATTCTAGAAATAGATTGGCATATCTCCACTCGTCAAAATGAACAGAACAAAGGCAGTCAGCACCAGGACCGGCCTACCCTTGAGGCAAGGTGAGATGACCACCTCAGGAGGCAGGATCTACAGGTTCAGCAGATCTCAATGCAGAGCTTTATTTACCCTTTGTTCCTTTATTTCACCCTTTTTCCCCTGGCCAGGTGTGTGTGTGTGTGTGTGTGTGTGTGGTGGTTGTCATTTTGTGGCTTGTCTCAGGTGTCAAAATGTATTGGGCTAGCCCTGGTCAAGTCTACAATGCTTGTAAGGCCCAAAGTACATGGAATGACAGCAGGCTCTATCTTTAGAAAACAGAGCTGCCATGACAGAGTGAGGGCTTAGGTGCAGTCTTAAAGGGCTTAAAGAGACATGGGCAGTGTCAAACTAATGCATCCCATCAGTGCAAGGCTTTCTGCTTGCGCAATTGAACTCCCCCTCCCCCTGTGTGTGCCCACACTTCCCCCAAGTTTTGCTCCAGGGGGCTCCTAGAAGGACAGATTTACAAGGCATACTGGGGAAGGGAGGAGTCCAGTTGCACAAGTGGGAATCTGGTTGCTGATAGGACATGTTACTCACTGATACTTCGGATAGAACCCTATGTTAGTGGGAAAGGCTGGGTGCTCTTTCCACCCATTCCATCTCCTCAGGATCTGAGAGACAGAAAGTGAGCTTAGCTGTGAGAGAAGCACTGAAGGGGGAGCCACAGGTATTGATGGCCAGCCCCTCTTGCCCACATATCCTAGAATCATAGACTTGTAGAGTTGGAAGGGACCCCGAAGATCATATGCAGCTGTCCCATACAGGGATCAAACATGCAACCTTGGCGTTATCTGCATCATGCTGTAACCAACTGAGCTATCCAGGCCATCCTTTGGTACTTTGAAATGCCATCCATGCCTACTTTGTACGTAAAGGGGATGCCTCGATGCTTAAAGGTGCAGGTGGACATCTAATTACTTTTTGTAGTAATGTAAATTGACACATGCAGTAGGAAAAAGCAAAGACCTGTAACATCTTGTTCTGAGAAAATCCCATTCAGTTACATTGAAATTGCATTTATTTTTTATAAAACATTCACTAGCATGTCTGTAGCAGTGTGTTGCTCAACTAACCAAGTCAGCTTGACTTGTTATTGGCATCTGTCTGTCTTGGAAGACAATGGAGAAGTGTGCCTTTGGGGGTGAAGTCAAACTTTTGGAAGGTTACAGCGCCCACAGTAGCTGTAAGAGACCAATATGGGAGAGATATGCTTTGTTACAGCAATTAACCAAGCAATCATTTTGAGCAGTATTTTTTTTTAAAGGAATCAGCATACAATCTTAAAGGTGCAACCCAACATTCCTTGGCAAAAGTGATCTGGGGTAGTATGCTGGATTTGTACACGGTCCAAGAGCTGTGGCCCAAAATCATACATGAAATTTCATGAGATCTTGGGGGCTTGAATGGGGAAGGCATTTGGGGCATAACATGTCCTGGGTCTGCCCTGTTAATTCAGGTAATTATGCATCCTAGGAAGTCAGCAGTGGAAACAATAAATTGAAAAAAAAAATGAGCGCACAAAGAATTGAACCAAGAAACGGAAGGCACTGAGAAATCAAATTATATGGGGAATACTTAAGGAAAGAAATGACTAGGCTGGATACAGCACATGATGGATACCAGATGATGATGAATGGAGCACAGCTATATGAGAAAGAGAGAGAGATAAAGAAAAATATGTACCTAGAAAGAGACAGATGTGGAAATCCTGAGCTTAAAAAGAATCAAAGAGTCAAAGAATCATAGAGTTGGAAGAGACCCCGAGGATCATCTAGGCAATGCCCTGCAATGCCAGAATATGCAGCTGTCTCTTATGGGGATCGAACCTGTGACCTTGGCGTTACCAACACCATGCTCTAACCCACTGAGCTAGCAAACAAGTAGATAGAGCAAAGAGGAGTAGTTGCCCTCCAATTCCCATCATCCCCATGGTCCTTGGCTGGGATAATGGGAGCTGTAGTCCAACAACATCCAGTTAACCAGGTTCCCCATCTGTGAGTTAGAGATACCGGTATAGGGCATGGCACGGAGAAATACGATGATTAAAATAATGTTCACGAAAAAAGAAGAGGTCTGAGCACAGATGAAAGTAGCTTGAGAAAAAAAAGAGGGGGGAGACCTGCTAACAAGGAGCCACAGCAGTCAACTTGAGAAACAAAGGAGAAGGGATCAATAATTCAGAAACTTTAGGTAGCTGGACAACTCAGATACTTTTGAGGTTTGGGGGAAGGTTTAGAAAACCATAGGCACCAGTGTATGTATTGCTCACTTTCTCCTACAGGCATGGATAGTATCTGTGAATACTTCCCCACTCCGGAACACTCACTTTTTCGTTTTCTTTCCAAGCTTAGAGTGGTATTCATCTTGGAGGAATTATAATTCATAGCAATTATATACTGAGATATCTCAGAGAGGAGGTTAAATGTAATGATACCACTGGTCTCAGGTTACTGAACAGACTATAATTCAGTTATTTGGGATTTGAAGACAAGAATATGTTAGCAATAAAAAATTGGCTTCCAATGTACACATTCTACTGTACCTCAAGAGGAAATAGGAATTCAAAATCAAATATTAAGTTGTAAGCGTTGGATTCTGTATACAAATTCTTGCTTAGGATATAGGTGAATCTGAAGGCTTGGAAAAGGACCTAAGCTTCTCTTTTCTTTTCTTATTATGATGATTACTTTGATTCATCTGATTTGCCACACAGTATTATTTTCCAGCTTGGTGGGCTTTCTCCGTGTTGAAATCCCGGGCAATATATTCAAAGTTCCCTTCAGAATGATTTGTGCAAAAGAATGGATCCTAGCCGCAGTCTTGTATCCCCAGCATCTGAGAAAGTTTACTGAGAGCACAACAGCGTGGAACCACTGCCTTTCTCATGAAAAATCCTATGCAGGCCTATGATCCCCTCTCAGGGACCCACAGGCATTTCTAAGGAGCAACGATTTTATGAGCGCAGCTTGAACGCAGCTGTCTATGGCTCTCTTTTGGTCTATGGCTAAAAGACAGAATGCAACATGAGATTTTTAAGCATTCCAGAGCCCATCTGCCATGTAACCCACTTATCTTTGTGGCTGTGAGTTTATTATTGATCCAAAATGGTGAAAGAAAGAGGCAACAAAGGGGAGAAATGCAAGGGAGAATAACCATAAATCCATTCTTTTGTTGTTCTTCCAGCAGCATCTGTGAGCAATTGTCACAATTACTATCAAACTGTATTTGACTGGTTGCCAACATGAATTTTCCCAAAAAAACCAAATGTAAACAAACTCTGCAAGTGCTTCCTCATTTGCCAAGCTAGTAATTATTTACTTTGTTTGGGGCTAGCATTACTGTCAGCTCAGCTTTACAGCCCTGTAATGTGTTTGCTAATGAAACCATGAGGTCTAAAGCTACATATTAACCTTGTCACCCTTCAATTTTGATCTCAATAAAGTTTCACCATGGTTTTGTAAACTAGTGTTGGGGGGACAGGCAAGTGATTAATTATATTTTTCCGTTTTCCTTTATCCAAGCAAATTGCTAATCCTTAAACCTGCCTTGCCTTCGAAGGTTAACTCACTAAATCAGAAGCCCTCATTTACAACTGTCAAAATTACAATCTTTACTCTGGAGCTGAAAGTTGGCAAACATACCTACTAATAATGAACACCATCAACTAAAAATCCCATTCCACATGAGAGTTAGTAATACACTAGAAGCATACTAAAGAACTCATCTTGTCTCAGGAACTCCAAAGCTTCCCTTGAAGACCTCGGAGGCTGAGTGAGGCCTAGTGAGCTATGATTCATTGCATGTGGCTTTATTTCAGAGTCACCTTCTGTCATAGGATGGATACATGTAATGGCAATTGGCTGGCAGTATAAAGCCTTTGGATTGGCCAGGTCTTGTATTAATACTGAGCCCTTTGCTGAGCCTAGTCAGCAGAGATGCATCTGCTTATGACTGTACTTAAGGTTTCACCTAATGGTCTATGACCTGGAGAATGCATCCTATGTGTCTCTATTTGAATATAGCTGTCCAAGGTCCTGGCCTGGTCACTTTCATCCTGTAGAAAAGTGCTCGAGTCTTGGGTATGACTGGTTCAGGTCTGTTTGAGCTCAACATAAGGGATATGCCAACCCTCACAATACATGCCTAGTTCTGAGATGTGAATGTGGTGCCACAATTCCTCAATTGTTAACAGCCCCCACAGAATCAAGTTACTGTATGTAATTCAACTAGACAGCTGATGAAAACAGAATGAGCTTTTACTTCTAAAAACATTTAAACTTGGACACAGGATAATCAAAGCACAACTTTACCCTAAAGTCTTCCTGTGTTCAGTACCATAAGGTCACAAATTCAAACGCCAGATCCCTCATTCCAGCTATACTGAACTCATCTTAAATCAGATGGGTTTCCTTCCCCCCAAGCAAAAAGCATTCACAGAGATCTAACTAGAATCAGAGTTAGCTTGAGGGATATTAGAGCAATTTCCCACCAGCCAGTAGGACACAGTAGCGAGCATGTTGGTTTGGATGCAGAAATGATAACTGCAGATTTCAGCTCATTCATAACATTCAGAGCAGGGGAGGTTTAACTCTACTATGGTATGGTCTATTTATTTTTAATGGAATTCCTGTGACCCAGCAAAGCAAAAGCACATCCGTAGAGTCTCTTGATAGGCGTGGGGGTGGGGTTGCCATTTGGGCTTCTCTTTAGGCAGCAAAATATCTTGAGCCAAAATGCATTGAGAAGTGCTTGCGGTTAGCTTAGCAGACTTAGCTGATTTCTGTTGTCCTTTTATCTGTACAGTGTCCTAGTCTTGTTTCATGATCTGGGTTGTTTCAGAGATTACTTATTAAATTTGTTATTCACTTTATCTTGCGCTAGGCTACTCAAAGCAACTTACAGGGCTCACTCCAGAGGGGGGGATCTTCCTCAGAGAATACAAAAATACTGTTTAAACAGGCACTTTCTAATGCCACTTTACCCACAATGCCTCACAATATTGTTGTTGTTGTTGTTGTTGTTGTTGTTGTTGTTGTTGTTGTTATTATTATTATTATTATTATTATTATTATTATTATTTGTACCCCGCCCATCTGACTGGGTTGCCCCATCCACTCTGGGGGGCTTCCAGCATACATAAAAGCATAATAAAACATCAAACCTTAAAAAGCTTCCCTATACAGGGCTGCTTTCAGATGTTTCCTAAATGTTATATCAGTGTTAGACACAGATCTGAAAGCTAGGAGCTAAATGGCACCTTAAACCTAGGTTGTGAGCGCAACAACAGAATGTCCTGGCATGCTTTTTATAACAAGAATACAAAGCTGGAAATGAATGAACTGCAGCTAAAATATTGTGTTCATTTTTCACATGGTCCAGTCCTTCCCCTGCTTCCCCACCTAATATTCTTAAAAGGGACTCTTCTCCCATTTCTTCAGAGAGTAGCTGGTTGGAGGGAATTCCACAGGGTGGGTGCCACTACCGAGAAGCCCATTGCCTGGTTCCCTGTAGCTTCACTTCTTGCAATGTAGGAACTGCCAGAAGACCCTCAAGAGTTGGACCTCAGTGTCCGGGCTGAACAATGGGGGTGGAGACACTACTGCAAGTATAATGGGCCAAGACCATTTGGGACTTTGAAGGTCAGCACCTACACTTTGAATTGTGTTCAGAGACATACTGGGAGCTAATGTAGGTCTTTCAGGACCGATGTTGTGTGATCTTGGTGGCAGATTACATTTCTTAGATCGAGACAATTAAAATTTACAATTCTATGATTCTATGAAAACAAAATGAGGTTATTTGTATTTTTCTAGAAAAAGAGGTGCCGGAACTCACCTGAATGCCTCCCTTGTTCTTTTATAACAGCAAAGGCACCTGACTGAAAGGCAGTGGCGTAGCAACGGGGGGGCGGGGGGGGGCGGTCCGCCCCGGGTGCCACTCAGGGAGGGGGTGCCAGTTGGGCTGGCCCCGCCCTGCGCGGGCCCTGCCCGCCAGCGCCGGCGCTGCTCCTGTGGCACCCTTGCAAGCCGCTGCGCCAAAAGCAGCAGCGGCGGGGCACCCCCCAGCCGCCGCACACGATCGGCGGCTGGGGGGGGTGCCGCCGCCACCGCTGCTTTTGGCGCGGCGCCTCACAAGGGCGCCGCAGAAGCAGCAGTGCCGGTTTGGATGGAGTGCGCACGCGCAACTTCGCGCGTGCGCACTCCATCCAACCCGGCAAAGCAGCGGCGGGGCACCCTCTCCACTCCAGCCGCCGATCGCGTGCCGCGGCTGGGGGGGGTGCCGCCGCCGCTGCTTTCGGCACGGCGCTTCCCAAGGGCGCCGCAAAAGCAGCGGCGGTGGCACCCCCCCAGCCGCCGCACGCGATCGGCGGCTGGAGTGGAGGGGGTGCCGCTGCCGCTGCTTTGGTTGCAGAAGCAGCAGTGCCGGTTTGGATGGAGTGCGCATGCGCGACTTCGCGCGTGCGCACTCCATCCAACCCGGCAAAGCAGCGGCGGGGCACCCTCTCCACTCCAGCCGCCGATCGCGTGCGGCGGCTGGGGGGGTGCCGCCGCCGCTGCTTTCGGCATGGCGCTTCCCAAGGGCGCCGCAAAAGCAGCGGCGGCGGCACCCCCTCAGCCGCCTCACGCGATTGGCGGCTGGAGTGGAGGGGGTGCCGCCGCCGCTGCTTTGGTTGCAGAAGCAGCAGTGCCGGGTTGGATGGATCCAAACCGGCACTGCTGCTTCTGCGTCGCCCTTGTGTCTGTGCCGGGGCGGCGATCGAGGAGGCAGCGGAGGGGTGTCAGCCTTGTGCTGCCCGCCCCTCCCCTTGCCCCTACAGGCGGCTCCGCCCGGCAGCGGGGGGAAGCGCTTAAAAAAAAGGAAAAGCCAAGGCTTTCCTTTTTTTTAAGCGCTTTTCTCTCCGCTGCCGGGCGGAGCCGCAGGGGCGAGTGGAGGGGTGGGCAGCACAAGGCTGACACCCCTCCGCTTCGCCGCCTCCTCGATCGCCGCCCTCGCAGCGAGGGGAAAGCCCTTTAAAAAAAAAAAAGGGCTTTACTTTTTTTTAAAGGGCTTCCCCCCCGCGGGGGGCGGGGCCGCAGTGACGGCGCATCGTGACGTCACTATGTGACGTCACGATGCCCCGCCCCCAGGGGGTGCCTTCAGCCGCCCCGCCCCGGGTACCGCGGAGGCTTCCTCCGCCCCTGCTGAAAGGTGACGGCAAGTTCTGACTGAAAGAAAGCCCTGGCTGTGGGTTAGATGGGCCTGGGTGATATGTGGAGAATTTTATAAAGAACTAATCCTACTCTTTAGGTGAACCAGGAAGTCCTTATTTCCCTTCAGGGCTCTATCATGAAGCAACAGATATTCTTCAGGTCCTGAATTATTTTGTGAATGGTTGGAAGCCTTATTTAGCCGTGCAGTGATTTCATTCGCTACTTTCTCAGCAGCCCAGTCCTGCCTGGCCTTGCTTCCCCCCCTTCAGCTTTTTCCCAGTGTTTCCTGTTATCCTGTCTGAGCTACTATCCTCCCAAAGCCACGTGCACCTTCACGCTGGTGTCTTCCCACTTGACAGTGAAGCTCAGATACAGAAAAGGACACATTTATCTCCATAAACAACATTCATTTTGAGAGGAATATTGGCAATGATGTTCTTTTTCAACAATCCAGATGCTTGTAAAATAGATTAATGCTTGTGGCACTTCAGAAATCTCACACTGAATAATTCAATTTCATAAATCCTTTTTTTAAAGGAAAGATATTGAATCCTAGGAATGGTAGCACCCTACCACATCAATTTTAACTTCCTTTTAGAGCTGCAATAGTTTTGGTGATGGTTGGATTTTTTGGGTTGTTTCTTCCAACTTATTGATAATATTTTTGTCCTCCCGATTGATAGCTGGCCAAGACAAGGAATTTAGAAGCATCACTAAAAAGTCCCTCCTTCAAAAAAATAAAATAAATAAAAAATAAATAAATGGTGTGGCAGGAGAGTAACAAGAAGCACTTTTGTCTAATTGGTTTGTTATCACTTTTTATTCTGCCTTCTACCATTCAATAAGAGTCCTGCTGGGTTGGGCCAAAGGCCCATCTAGTCCAACGTCATGTTTCTACAATGGGGAACCAGATCTTACTGGAAGTCTATAAGCAGGGCATGAGTGCAACAGCCCTCTCCCCACTTGTGAATGCCAGCAACTGGCATTCAGAGGCATATTGCCTTCAACAGTAGAGGTAGAACATAGCTACATAATGGCTAGTAGTCATTGATCCTTATCCTCCATGAATTGCATCAATATAGAGTGTTTGGATATGTCTTATGTTGCATCTTATCACCATGCATAGGGCCAAATACAGCAAATCCCCAAACACAACTTGTTCCTATGTATTTATTGGAATTGTTTGTTATTTCTGTATTTTGTGCCTTCAAAGACTTCTGAGATTGAGTCTTCAAGTTGCATTTTTTGTCATGGAAGCCTTCCTAAGAAAACGATGTGTGACTCATTTAATTTCAGGCTGTAATGTATTACCTGTTGAAATGGTCATTTCCTTTCATCTTCTGAAAAAGTGCGAATAAATCTCCCTTAAAGGAATAAGTTTGTTTAGAGTCAGAAAGCAATGGTTGGGAGTGACTAAGCACAGGAATTTAGATGCATTTTATATTGAAATCAATATGAATCATGGAAACAGTCTAACATTTTGTTATACTGTAAGGTTTTTATAGTTGGCAGTAGAGCTATGACAATCTGTTCCACAGCACCTATACTACAGAAATAGCAGGTTATAGAATCATAGAATTGTAGAGTTGGAAAGGAGCCCAAGGGTCGTGTATTCCAACCCCCTGCAATGCAGGAATCTCAGCTAGGTCATATATGACAGGTGGCTATACAACCTCTGTTTAAAACCATCCAAGGAAAAAGAGCCCACCACCTCTCAGGGGAGTCTGTTCCATTGTTGAACAGCTCTTACTGTTCATCCAGACGTTTAGTTGGAATCTCCTTTCTTGTAACTTGAATCCATTGGCTCAGATCCTTGCCTCTGAAGCAGGGAGAAAACAAGTTTGCTCCATCCTCCACGTAACAGTCCTTTCGATATTTGAAGATAGCTATCAGATCTCCTCTCAGCCTCCTCTTTTCCAGGCTATACATAGCCAATTCCCTCAACCATTCCTTATAAGTCTCAACATGTCTACTTAGCAGTACACCTACTCCCAGGAAAGTATAGAATTGCAATAGTGTTCAAAGCCTAATAGGCTCCAAATATCTGAAAGACTGGCTCCTTCCCTACAGACCATATCTGGTGCTAAGCTCAGCCGACAGGGACCTCTTGGTAGTTCCACCTCCTGCAGAAATTCAGTGGGTGATGGTCCAGGTGAAGGCCTTTTCTGTGGCAGCTCCTAGGGGGAATCCAAAAGCAACCATAAAAGGGGCAGATCTTCTGGTGAAAATGGATGGGGCACCTATCACTTTTGAGTGATGGGTCCTCTATTCTTCTTATGGTTTCTGCCATATGCTGAAGACAAACATCTTTACCCTGATCCAGCACCAGCACACCCATGAGATGAGGCGAAGTGGTGGCCTCAGATGGCAGATCTGGGCCTGAGGAATGCGTTGCTTGCCTCCTCCTGCCACACAGCTGTGCTTCCTCCTCCAACACGTTGTTGCCACAGCAGCACTGCAGCACACCTCTCCCAGCAGCAGCAATGGTGGACGCACCCACAGCAGCTACGTCGCGCTGCACGTCGGAATGGCAGACACGTGTCGGGAACAACAAAGGATAATGGCGGACGCATGGAAAAGTACCAGGAAGCACGAGATGAGCATGAGGAAGGTGCATGGGGAGACCATGAGGTTCAGTCATGTACACAATGGCAGGGTCCTGGGTGAGGCTTGGGGGTGTCACCCCTCACCATACATGGGGTGGAAAGTTTTCAAAGTTTTTCCTTGTTTGGACCTGGGCTATGCCTGTGATGGTTAATGCTTACCATGTTGTGTGAAACCTAATAAAAGGGACCCTCGCAAAGGCTTCGAGGTCGCCTTCCTGTACATCCATCCTGTCTCCGCGTCTCGTTACTTCGCCATTCCCGCAATTCATAGCACTTTCTTCCCCCACAAGGTATCATCAGAATGCTTCCAACAGAAAGCGCCAACTGTCTGTTCAGTAGAGGGAGACCTTTGGTGGGGATGTGTAAGTGGTCACTCTTGCCGTGAGCATTCTGGGAAGCCCAGTTAAAACAGCAAATGCTGAACCCACCCACTGTCAGCATGTTTAGCCTATCTCCCCCTGAAAGTCTCCTCAAAGAAAAAAGGCTTGGCAGTGATTCCAAGCAACGTTCAGGCTTTGATGAATCTGTGGGGTGGAGATTTGACAGTTGGGGGAAGCTGTTGAGAACCACCTCTAAGCTGGCATCTGCCTGGCATTTTCAAGAGTGCTCTCAGTTGATCTGAGGGAGAATGATAGGACAGGAGAGGCAGTGATCTCCTAGGTATTAAAAAACATGTGCAGGCAACAGTAACTGACTGGAAATCGTACAAATAGCCTGTTCTGTGACGTAATTCCTCCTGCTTTTTCATGAATTTCTTTTTGAGTATTTTCCAGTTTGTAGGCTGAAGTTTGTACAAACAAATCCTCCTCTGAAACACAAATCATGGGCAGAAGCTAAATTTGTTGTAATTGGATTGAGCTATGAGCTTAAAGATGAAGGGGACAAAACCATGTCCCAAAGCAGTATTTGATGCTCTTAGCGTCTTATCGGTGGATGTTTTATACCAGGCATGAAGACTGTTATTTGTTCACAGTGATTTGTACAATTCACAGTGACATTTTATTTCAGCTGGAATCATGTAGACAAGCCATAACACACATCTACATTTAGTTGTTTTCTCTGTTGCTTTTGATGAGCTATCACAGGAATACCTCTGCTGAAGACGATGCTTGAGAGGCAAGGATTTACTATATAATGCCAAGATGAATTTTGCAAAGGACTGAGGATAAGGGACTACAATACAGAGCAGCAGTAGGCTTGAATCAGAAGTAGCTTATAGAAGAGTAAAGCTTCAAAAATCCTGGTTGCAGGGTATTGGGATCAGTCATTTGAGCTTGCATACATGGCACAGAAGGGAAAGATGTCTCTCCCCCCTGTCCCAATTTCAAATAAATCATCGGAAGGTTGCAGAGAAGGGAAGCTGTAGATAAATGGGGATTTGGTTTTTTTAGTTCCACGCTTAATTCTTAATAAACATGCCAACATCATAACAAACAAAAATAACACAATTTTTTTTTTAAAAAAATGTATTTAAGGAGCAATAGTATGTTTGGATACTAAAACAAGCTAAACATCAACCAGTTTTTGCTGTCTCTTCCCTACAATTTTAGCCTGTGTGTGAATACTGACAATATCAACCTCACATATCTTTCTTAACCCCACATCCACTGCTGGTTGACTATGACTGTTTCAGTATTCAGTCTAGCACAGTTGAGTTTTTAAACAAGAATTTTTATTTTTAATTTAGGCAATTTATATGCTGCTTCGTACAATGGTTTACACAATAAATGCGTCACAAATAAATACAAAATAAAAATTCCACATTTTAAGTAACAAATAAGATCCTCTTAAATCTCAACAACATATAGGGGCCATAATGACAAGATATAGAAATACAGCAGAGACAATCAGCCTGTGTTGTTTTACCCACCAAAAAGAAAAGCATGTATATATAGGTAACACTCTCACTTCTGTTCCTATACAGTGGTACCTTGGGTTACAGACGCTTCAGGTTACAGACTCCGCTAACCCAGAAATATTACCTCGGGCTAAGAACGTTGCTTCAGGATGAGAACAGAAATCGGGCAGCGGTGGCGCAGCGGCATCGGGAGGCCCCCATTAGCTAAAGTGGTACCTCAGGTTAACAACAGTTTCAGCATAAGAACAGACCTCCGGAACGAATTAAGTACGTAACCAGAGGTACCACTGTATCCCCAAATTAAACTCGCACAAAAATGTAGGGCAAACTTTCTCCCCAAAGCTCTCTCTTCTCACCAGGGAGCACCCACAATAATATTTTCGCCAACCCATAAAAACAATAAGAAATGGAGTGGAACCGTCACTCTTTGGTGGAACCCCAAAGGTGATATGCAGCAGCACTGATTTTAAGTCTACGGGCTGGGCATGTTCCCAAGATATGTGCCTTGGGACTTGTACTTGAACTTCACACAGCACACATGGCCACCAGCTTAGTGGGCTTCAAGAAACAGATTCATGGAGGAGAAGGTTATCTATGGCTTTTAGCCATGATGGCTTTGCTCTGCCTCCATAGTGTTGGAAAGTATTGCTAAAGATAAAATAACCAAGCATATAGAATAACAATGCTTACTGAGGAGAGGGCTATTAATGGCTACTAGCAACAATGGCTATGCTTTATCTCCACAGTTGGAGACAGTGCTTCTGAATACCAGTTGTTGGAAACCACAGAGGGGAGAGTGCTCTTGTGCTCAGATTCTGCTTTCAGGTTTCCCACAGGCACCTTGAAAACAAGGTGTTGGATCCAGCAGGCTATTCTTATGGTCTTATTTCTCCAAACATCTCCTCCCATTTCAGCCCAAGCTTGTCACTGCCCAGCCAGCAAGGCTGTAATCCACCAGCTGAGAGCCACCGGCCAAGAGACCTTGTGCTCCTGCCTCAAGCAAGCTATGGGACTTAAATAGTTGAATACCTGGAGAAGGAAACAAACACAAAACATTCAGGCTGAACTGCCTCAGGTGAAACCACTGTCTCCCCAGATGTTTTAACCATCTTCTCATTTGCTGTCATAGTAGCCTCTAGCATTGTCTTTGTGGTGGCCAATTTCAGAGGAAACCACAGTGGACTGTGGGTAGGTGAGGTACGTAAGGGAACTGCACTGAACAATGACCCTGCTACTTGTTCTCCCTCAGCTATGTGGCTTGGTGCTCTGCTAGAATCATCTGGAGGTATTTTGCTTGGACTTCAGTTCTGACTGAAGAACATTGCAATCTGGATTTGCATATTTGTGGGTGGGTGGTCCTCACTTATAGAAGGAAGAGATATTGCTCGCCTCACAAATAATGTTTTCAATGTCCCCATCAAACACTCAGAAAGGTTGCTGGATCTTTTGCGTGTTCAATATGGGCACTTTAAAAATCCCAGTACATCCACTACCCCCCTTCCTAGCTTACTCCCACAATTTCCCAAGAATAGAAAAAGGACACACCTCCACCCATAGTTATTTCTCGAGCCTCTGTCTCCTTTTCTGTGCTTTACTGTCCCATGGCAAGGATACCCTAAAATGCTGATCACTGTTCATGGGGATTTTCTTTTCTAAATTTGAGAACTGGTATGGTATGGAAACATGGAGAGATTAACTGAAGATTGGGGGGGGGGACGAGAAGCTGAAAGAAATCAAAATTGACAAATTCATCCACCCACATGGATCACCTTAGCTTTGCTACCCCCACCCCAGTTAGAGTTTCCATTTCAGTTAAAACACCAACATTATCAAGTTTGAAAGCTAACACACTCCCACCAGCTGATGCTTGACCAGTATACCTGCTAAAGTTACCCATTTTGGATTTGTCCTTCTTTGGGACTGGAATGGCAATTACGTAGAGTATATAAACCCTGATGGTACTTTTGGACTTCAATAATTCATTTAGCAATACGTTCCAGAATTTGTGATCATTCCCTTTTAAAAGGGATATTAACAAATGTGTATTATAAATGGCTCCCCCTCAAAGAGGGAAATGGTTATTCCCGCATTTGATTTCCCTTTCTGAAACTTTCATAAATAAAAGAAATATGCCATTCAGTTACATGATTAGCTTGGGGATATGTGGGAATTCAGAAACTTTGGAAACCTTCAGTAGAATTTTGATACAGATTTCCTGCAGTTAAACGAGCGCAGGATGCCGAGCTCTTCATTTTGCCTGCATTTATTTATTTATTTCATTTTATTTCCCACCCAATCTCAATGACTCAGAGCAGGTTGCAATAATATATCGCCATCTGATCTTAGCCTAAGAACAAAGGTGTGATGCCCTTCATTCCAATTGCAAACATTTATAGGCACAGTCACGAAATTAGAAGATGCCTGCTTCTTGGGAGAAAAGCAATGACAAACCTAGACAGCATCTTAAAAAGCAAAGACATCACCTTGCCAACAAAGGTCCGTATAGTTAAAGCTATGGTTTTCCCAGTAGTGATGTATGGAAGTGAGAGCTGGACCATGAAGAAGGCTGATCGTCGAAGAATTGATGCTTTTGAATTATGGTGCTGGAGGAGACTCTTGAGAGTCCCATGGACTGCAAGAAGATCAAGCCTATCCATTCTTAAAGAAATCAGCCCTGAGTGCTCACTAGAAGGACAGATCCTGAAGTTGAGGCTCCAGTACTTTGGCCACCTCATGAGAAGAGAAGACTACCTAGAAAAGACCCTGATGTTGGGAAAGATTGATGGCACAAGGAGAAGGGGACGACAGAGGATGAGATGGTTGGACAGTGTTCTCGAAGCTACTAACATGAGTTTGGCCAAACTGCGAGAGGCAGTGAAGGATAGGCGTGCCTGGCGTGCTCTGGTCCATGGGGTCACAAAGAGTCAGACACGACTGAAGGACTGAACAACAACAACATAGGCACAGCATGGTTACGTTTCTTCAATATGCTTTCTCAAAGCCATGCTCACTTCAAGAAATAGTTTACTAAAGAACATGTAAAACTAAAGATGAGCCAAAATGTCCCTCCCATTTCATTCTGAGCACCAAAATGCGGAGTTTGAGTTATTATTTGGCAGGGAGACAAAATGCAAATGAAATGGTTGGGGATTTCTAGCAGTGGTGGCAAGAAGATTTCTTCCTGGTGGCTGCAAGCTAGTGGCCACCATACCTTCCAAGTAATCAGATTTGCTTGCTATAGTTGTAATTATTCAGCCTTTCCATATATCCAAAGGCACACTGTTTAAACATTGCTTTCCTTCTTGTAAAACTGAGTCTTAGAATTAGAAATGAGTTCTGGAGGTGGACCCTAAACAGAGAAACAGGGATTCGGAAAGGGCAAAACCAAACAGTTTAGAGAAGGGATGGGGAACCTGTGGCCCTCCTCATGTTGTTTGGCTACAACTGCCATCATTGCTGGCCCTATGGCATCCTGGCCGGTGCTGATGAGAGCTGGAGTTCCACAACATCTGGAGGTGCAAAGGTTCTCCATCTCTGCTTTAGAGAGTGGGGTTTCTTAACTCTGTCTTACTATTCTCCCTGAAGATTTCTCCAGTGAAGGCTGGAAATAATAAAGGAAACCTATGAGCTAAATTCAAACTTCTCGCAGAAGATTTGAAGATCTTTGATGATAAATGAGGGAAAGCAGCAAGGGTGCCTCATATTTTGGGGCACACTGGAATCTGTTAATAACTTTGCTATCTGGCAAACTGATGATTGATGCAAATATGTGGGTGCCACAAAGACCCAAGCCCCCAGAAAGCAATTTACAGTGTAGGCTTCTGTCTCCCAAGTGCACTAATGCCACAAAAAGAAACTCGGAACCCCCCTATGCAGTTCCTTCCACTCGATCAGCAAAAAAACTAATACAAGCACTTCCATATGGAGAAAAAGTCACTGCAGCCAAAACAAATTGTTCAGCTTGTTACAATCAGTATGAATCAGTTCATTGAAAAATTTGGCATGGCTGCATTTTCTTTTATTTAAAGGAACTGATCGTGTTTTGATCTTCCTCATTTAAAGAGATCTTTTGAACACATAAAAATAATGGATGTGTGAGGCAGTAAATAATACTGTGCTATGTAAAAATACAGATGGATGTGAGAATTTCTAAATTTGGTTGGGTGGGGGGTGGAAATTAGAGAAGAAATTCACAGCTCTTGTTTTGTTTCCTCCAGAAGGTACAAATGTCTTCTCTTTCCTTCTCAGATAATTCCAAAGCGTCTTATGTTTGCTATACGACGGTAAAGAGTGAAATACAACATCAAGAAAAAAGCAAACAATTTCTGCACAACATCCTGAAACAAAAACAACCATTGCAAATTACATGCCTAGGTGATAAAACAGAGAGATGCTACCAGCCTCTTATGATCTATCTATGCACAGCCTCTTATTATCAGCTTGCTTTGTGGGTTTGTCATGTAATCAGAATGAAAGAGAGGATTTCTTGGAAGAGAATTTATTATTCCCATTGGTAGGTTTAGACTTCATATATTCTACCTTAAAAGGGGCTGCAAAGTAGAGATGAGGGAGAAATTCATTTCAGTTTGCTCTTAAAGCAAATTTATCAAATTTGCACTTTCCAAAGCAATATCAGACCTGATACACAGACATTCATCAAAATTCGCACTTATCTGAATTTTGTGATGCAGTTCTCCAACCAACAGATGTTCACAAAAATGCATATATTGAGGGAAGTATGCTTAGAAATGAATATAGTTGTGAAAATAACATGCAAGAATGTATTATATTGGGGCAATTGCTTGCAAAATGTGTTCACCAGTCTTCCGTCCTGTCAAGGCTGTTAGGAACAGGTGTCATGAGTAGGTCAGCAATAAAAAAAACAATGGTGTCAGCGAAATTAACTCTATATTCAAAGAAACCAAAACGGCACAGGCCTAGTGATCACAGCAATTCTTCCCTGTAGGTCTTGCCCCAATGAGACAGTTGGTCCTTCCCACTGCTGTCTAAGGATCCTCCCCTGGTTCCTTCCCCAGCTGCCTAAGGCTCTGTTGTCTTGACTCTCGTTTATCTGCCCTAATCATTTCTTTGTGTGTTCTGGGAAACCAGGTGGTGGGGAACTGGTTGCAGCAGGAGGGGGAGACTCCCTGGATTCTGCAGCAGCCTGCCTTCTCTCTATCACCTTCTTGCCCTCTCCTGCTTCCGAGTCTGGACTGCTCTCTGCCACAGCCTCTTCTTGCTCACGAAACCCTGTTACCTCTTCAACTTCTGACACCTCCTTCTACCAGTCTGCTCCCTCTTCTCCCTCTGACCACTCACTGTCATCCCACCATCAACCCCCTAGCTTTGAGCCTTCTGGGTGTTCCCCAGCTGGTGCCTCCCACAACTCCTTTGCATCCAGTCAGTCCATGACACCTCCCTACGCAGTACAGACTTTGCTAGTTGCCTGTTTGGGGGCTGAGTAGGATTTTTTTAGGGAGCCAAAACTGGAATTGGGACTCCTTTCTTTTGGTCACTTCATCCTGCTGGGAATCCTGTTATTGGAGTGGTATTTTTAATTGGTTTAATTGGCTTTTATTCTGGGCAGGAAATACACGTTAAGATCTGGTGGGGTAAATAACTCAGGAAATATTGGATTAAGGGCACTCTCCACGTTGCCTTGCCATTGGGTCCTTTGGTGTGCCCTTTAGGCTTGGTGAATGCTGCTTGTCAGGCTTGCATACTCAAATTTCTTGTATCAAGAAGGAATAATTATTTCCAATCCTTTGCTGTGGGGCTGCATGTAGAGCCTGTAAATGGGCCCAATTGTCCCCACCTTAGGGAACCTCCCTGTCTCGACTATATTTTGATTCAGATAATTGTTTATTTGGTTGGAATAAATACAACCTTTTCCACCACAGCTATGGTTTCTTGGGTCTTCCTTAAGGGAGTGCCGGCTATAAACTCTTGTTTATTGTGACCTCTGAGCACAACTACTATGTGCTCCTGGTCTAACGCTACAGTTCAAAAATGACCAGAACAGGACTGAAAACTGACACCATGCCCTACCAGTCTAATTCCAACTGTTGGCCAGAGCAAGCCATATTTACCTAACGTGTGAGAAGTAGAAACTCATAGATATCTTGAAGTGGTGTATGGGAAATTCAGTGCAGGCCAAAGAAGACATCTGGCTAAATTTCAGACCCAGGAAAGATTTCTGTGGTTTGGGATATCCAAACTGAATGTGAAGTTTAATTTCATCAACAATTTTAGCTATTGCCTGGGAATGTGAACTTATCATTAAATGCCTAGAATTTATTGTCCTGCACCAAAACCTGTAAATCATGAACCACAAGCTCTGTCAGTTCTCACTGACTGCAGTACTTGATCTTATTATGGGCTATTTACTGAATGCCTCAGTTCTTTTCTTATTAATATCAGCTTTGGAATGTCAATGACTTGTCAAAATGTGTAAAAGATGTGTGGCATTTATAAGGATTATACCTCCCAAAATCTGATGAGAAACACTAAAATATTTAATATTGTTGGACCTTTTCCTCGGAGGAAGAAGCTAACATTTTTCCCCCTGGAGCAAAAAGTAAAGAAATGACATACGTAGGAAAAAACAAATTCTTTATGGGATGTACCATATTCATCATAGTCTAAAATTTCACACCAGGCAAAAATGTTTCTCTATAGCCAGGCCTTTGTCTGATTAACATTCTATGGCTTTTAAAATGTGTTGTTTTGGGAAGGGGGTTATTGGTTTGTTTTTGTTTTATTACTTATTTTGTGCTCTCATTTTGTATTTTTATGTTGTGAATCGCCCCATGATTTTGAAATGAAGGGCAGTATAAACACTTAATAAATAAACATGATAATGAAATGTGGAACTGATCTACACATTATACCAAGGGCAGGGAACCTATGACCCTTGAGATATATGTTTGGATTAGACTACAACTCAACATAAACAGTGGACGTTGGCCATGCTGGCTGGGACTGAGGGGAGTTGGAGTTCAAGAACTACTAGAGAGCTACAGGTTCCCCACCTCTGAATCATGCTGTCAGTGGTCCCCTTCCTACCTCATGCTGGCAGAATGGGAGTTGCTACAATGAGGCTCCTCCCTCTGTCACCAGGGTAACATCATAGGGAAGGACTGTGAGTCAGTGATAGACCCTCTTTGTATGCAGAATGTCCCAGGTCAAGTCTCCAGCATCTTCAGGTCCCCTGTCTGAAACCCAGGGGAGATGCCAACAGTCAGTGAATTAATGGTCTGACTCAGAGTCCCAGGCCTAAAGCAATGGGGAGGTCGCACTATTGTTTTCTAGGATGAATGGATAGTTTTATTTGATGGTTTCATTTGTACCTAAATTCCTTCCTTTACATTAAATGATAATAAAAAAAATGATTTGAAGTTTTCAAGACCCTAAATATTAGTGAAGCTTCATTCTAACTATGAGCCACATTTGGGTTTGAACTTGTATTTGATTGGTACTTTATTAATGTATATTTAATATTATCTCCCCAGCAGATAAGGTCCTATGGCTACTTAGCGATGTAAATGCTTCAGTGACTCAGAAAGTTGCCCTTTTTGCATTGGTGACCAAAAATATCAGTAAGAAGACCCTGGACCTTAGCAGCGAACTGTAAGGGACATGCAGAGATCTAAACAGAGGCCATTATTTGTGGCACAACACCCCTTTTGCTTGTATTTATTTTTTATTCAGATTTGTCATGGCCAATGGATAGTACAATAAAGTTATTTGGATTGGATATTTAATATTATTTCATGCTTTATTTGTTATGATTGCTTAATTTATTCAAAGCCATTTCTTAAAGACAACTTTTTTTTTAAAAAAAAATCCTTTCCCCATGGAACATGTGAGAGCTCCCCAAAGTTGTATTCAGCAAAGTCTTACTCTGGGTAGACCCATTTGATAGCCATGACTAACTTAGGTCCATTAAATTCCACGAGTTTACTCTGAGAAAAGGTTATCGGAATACAACTCTCTTTTTTGCATGGTTTTTATTTTTTTATTTTTTTAAATAGAAGCTATTCTTAGCTCTAATGTGAGATTTTTCTCCAACATAGATGGAATACTGTGCTAAAATAATGTTAAAATACCACAAAACAAAATGTTGGTTTATTTAAAACACAGTACATAATTATATTAAGTGGTAGACATAATTTCTTCTTTTTCTTTTCTTTTGAAACCTACCTCTCAGCAAACTTGTTTACATGTATTCTAACACAGTCATTTTTCTTAACCAACTTAGGAGAACTGCAGTGTGAGCACAGATGATTAAATATGCATCCCATTAAGAACTATATATCTTGTGTCTAGACATTTATTATGTTATGAAAGGGAAAGATGAATGGGTGGAACTCTAAATCAATGCATGTGTCTGCGAGTCAGGATTCCCTTCTAAGTCAAGGGAGCATCTTAAATTAGATAGTTCAATTCAAAAAGATGGTCCTATTATTTCAGAGGTTTTGAAAAAGGGAATGATCTCCCTCTTTTTTCAAGTAATGTGTATGTCGGTCTGTCTATCGATAAATGTGTGTAAAAAGACTTACACAATAGATTAAAAGTTTTCTGCACAGAGGCAGAGGATTCTGAGCTTAGTTTTCCTTTCTCGGGGGGTTACCCCTGTTGGTTTTTCTATTTCTCTCACTGTGCAGATCACATGTCTGTGTTATGCATTCCAAGCACTGATTGTCGGAATCACGGGAGCGGATGTTTACTGTACAGTGGTACCTCGGATTAAGAACGTAGCTGATAAAAGCCTCACCTCCTGAGGTTGAGGGATCCAGAGCAGGGCCTCAGCTGATGTGTGTGCAGGGAGGAGGATATAGAAGAATGCATGAGGTTAAGGAAGATGGTTAAGACCAGTATCTTGAGTTGTAAAAAGGTAAAGGTAAAGGGACCCCTGACCATTAGGTCCAGTCGCGGAAGACTCTGGGGTTGCGGTGCTCATCTTGCATTACTGGCTGAGGGAGCCAGCGTACAGCTTCCAGGTCATGTGGCCAGCATGACAAAGCTGCTTCTGGCGAACCAGAGCAGCACACGGAAACGCCGTTTACCTTCTCGCCGGAGCGGTACCTATTTATCTACTTGCACTTTGACATGCTTTTGAACTGCTAGGTTGGCAGGAGCAGGGACCGAGCAACAGGAGCTCACCCCGTCACGGGGATTCGAACCACAGACCTTCTGATCGGCAAGCCCTAGGCTCTGTGGTTTAACCCACAGCGCCACCCGTGCTCTGAGTTGTACCCAGAAGTTAATCTGCAGCCAATGCAAATCGCATAGAACAGAAATGATAATACCAGGATACCTAAAAACGATCATTATGGTGTGTGTACT
The DNA here is from genome assembly GCA_034641385.1 of Darevskia mixta. Classification (NCBI taxonomy): domain Eukaryota; kingdom Metazoa; phylum Chordata; class Lepidosauria; order Squamata; family Lacertidae; genus Darevskia; species Darevskia mixta. The sequence continues at coordinate 37,887,246 of JAWWNH010000066.1, forward strand.
CCTCGGACTGAACGATGGAGATGGAGATGCTCCTTCAGATATGCAGGGCCAAAACTGTTTAGGGCTTTAAAGGTCAGCACCAACACTTTGAATTGTGCTCAGAAACGCCCTGGGAGCCAATGTAGATGCTTTAGGACTGGTGTTATATAGTCCAGCTTGATTGACTAAGTAATAACAATTAAGGGAAGGATAATCTAAATTAACGCTGCAGCACATGCTTTCCCGTCTAAAAGTAGCAGGTGATGGGAGAAAAACCTCTTCCTGAGGCACTGAAGAGGTGCTACCCATTAGAGCAGACAATACTGAGCTGGTGGACAACAACGTTCTAGAATACTATAGAAAGCTCACTGAGTTCTGCTCAGTGTGTGAATAGATCTATAGTAATTTTCAGGACAAATATCTCTCCTACTATTAGATTTCCCTTCTTTTCATCAACACACCAGTGTCTCCGTGGATTGAAATTAAACTCAGTAAGAAACAAGAAGCAAATATACAAAAAGAAGCATCTTACCAGTGACACCTTGGATTCCCGCAAAGGAGCAACTGTGGAGAAGGAAAAGAGGCCGTGTTTTATAACTCCTGAAGTGGTCTTGATGTCTATGCTTCAACTTGTTTAATGGTTATTTAGACTCTGTTGATGTGACACAATAAATTATGGCTATGGCTATGAAAAAAAAAGATTTAAAAGGGGAAACCTGGATGTTTCTCAAATATATTTCATTGTCAGATTGGCAGTTGGCATGAATTTTAACCCATAATTAATTTTCCCCCACCGGTGAGGAAATGATTACTCTTCAATGATAAATAATAACCGAATTCCTGCATCACTACAGTATATCCAGGAGTTCAGCAATGCTCATGTGTTACATTGAACTGGAGGGGGAAGCTGGATTAAATGTGTCATTCCTAGTCTCCATGAATTCATAGATCCTACAAATATGCTGATGTATCAAGGGAATATATGAAGTATAGTTGAGAGATGAAAAAATTCAGTGAATGCTGAAAATCTTTATTTCCTCTTTCAGTGAAGTCTGGGATTTCTGAGGGGGAAAGGTTCTCAGTTGTTGTTTTTTTAAACAAACCAAGTTCAGATATATGTCAGAGTTTATCTTTCTCATATAAAGTGGGATGGACAAATACTGAAAAATTACAATATGCTGCGTTTCAAAAGGTGGATGTTAAAAAATCTGTCTTTTGGGTTGTTCCCAATTACCATTTTACTTTTTCCCAGTTGCTATCAACTTTCCTTAAATTGGTTTAGGTATATACAAATGCTATATAGCTAGCTATCTTGCAGTTATCTGGTGTGATTATCGTAAGAAACAACCAGTCCTAAAATAATGCTGATGTTGGTGGTAGTAAGAAGCAGGGGAGATATATATATATATATATATATATATATATATATATATATATATATAATCCTATATAATCCTTGTGGTTGTTCACACATAATGCTGGTTTGCTACTATGAACTAGTTTGCAGGGTGGGCAAAATACATAGTTTGATAGTTTGGGTGTAACAGCAAGCTATGGTTGCCACAAATTGTTGTTGTTGTTTAGTCATTCAGTCGTGTCCGACTCTTCGTGACCCCATGGACCAGAGCACGCCAGGCACTCCTGTCTTCCACTGCCTCCCGCAGTTTGGTCAGACTCATGTTGGTAGCTTCGAGAACACTGTCCAAATTAGGAAGTGACTAATTCAACTGGAGTGCATGAATGGGTGGCACACAAGCGGGCATGGAAGTCTGAGGTTTAAAGCCAAATTATGGTTTTGGCATTTTCTATGAACCGGCCAAATCTGTATGGTGGTGTCCCATTGCTGCCATATTCCTGGTTCACACGTTTACTTAAGTACTAATGTACAATTAGAACCTGAAAAGACTTCCTATATGTTTTCATGGGCTTGATTCTAAACAGGTATAGAGTAGACCTATTGAAATCAGTGGGGCATAAATTAGTCAGTTTCAATGGGTCCACTCTATATATGATTAAACCTAGAGCCAACCCCATAGTTTGGGAGTATGTCTATCACAGTTATGAATAGTAAATTTGGATGTACTGAAGTATCTGGATCAGTTCATTTAGATGGTTGGTAGGGATTTGTTCTGGCCTTAAAAGTTATTCAACATATTGGTTTGATTCTGCTGAACTGAACAGGAATTCTATAGATCTAGGACTTCTGAAGACAGATCTCATACAAAAGAAATCTGAAATCACAGCAACATTAAGCAAATATCTATCACCTGTCATCTTCCAGCTTTCCATTAATTACCATAGGGTCATCGAAAAGTTCACAATATACTTTTAAAAAAACCTTGCACATCAAAATACACAAGTTGAAGGATTTGCCTGCTATAGTCACTATGTTACATATTTTTTATCACATCCAGTCACTTAATTTTTACTTGCTCAATCACATTTATTGATCAACACCTTTCTATTACAGCTAGAGCCATGTAGGTTTAGTACTTTAAAATGTAGTAATTGAACTATACACTATGATCATCTAATTATATATTTTATAGGTTGAGCAACTTATATTGATGATCTCAGTAGACGATACGGCAATTTTCTAGCAGATCTGCTTATTTTGACCGGGCTGAATATCACTGAAGCCATTAATTTTGGAAACTGGAGTTCTGTGTGGTCATTTCATAATTTCCCATGAAGTTGAAGAACTGAGATGGTGGTGGGTTTGGGCTAGCGAAATGCTACATGCCTTCCTGCCAAAGGAAACAAACCTGGAAAGAAGAGGCCTAAAGAAGAGCTATATTTAGGAATTAGAAATATATTTTTATTTTAAATTATTTATAGGCTGCCTTTCTATGCAAAGTGACTTACATAGTACAATTAGAATATCAACAATTATATATATGATTGCCAATGTGCAGCACCCATTGGAGAATTTGTAGGGCCTCATGACAAACCTGAATTTGCATTAACGGGGTGGACTAAGGGAGCAGGCTGTAAAATAGCCATGGCCATAGCATGGGATGAGAAGAAGGGGGAATGTAGTGGTTTGAGTAACACAAGGCTAGAGATGGAAATCGCAGTTAAAAAACAATAGCAGAAGTTTGAGTAAAGTACTATGGAATATTTGAGGGCTCCGAATCATTCGACTCTTTCATATGAGGTAGTCAAAGAATTGAAGAGGGAGGCATTTGAGTACAGTGAGAAAGGAGAAACAATGAAGGGAGGGGGGAGTTAGTGTTCTAAATATCTGCAGAGGTTTGAGTAAAACAGGGTTGGGGAGATACTGAGCGGAAAAGGACTGTTTCCATAGTACTGTATTTTTCCATGTATAACACGCCCCTATGTAGAAGACGACCCCTATTTTTTTGGACTGCATTTTTTTGGGGGGGGGATTGCCCACAGTTGTTGAGCTTTTTTGGGGGGGTCACTGCCCCAAATCGCTCTACAGTCTGCCTGACAATGCAAATCGCATGTATTGTTGCGGCCACCAATTGTCTGCACGGTCGCCAACAAAACCCCACCTGCACACTTGATGCAACCACAGCCAACAGCACACACGCCTCACCGATGCCGTTAATAGACCACCCAATTGCCGCAGCTGCAGCCAATCATCAGCAGACCTTGCCACAGAAACCAATCACACGCCCAATCAGGAAGAATGGATTGTGAAACTAACGGAGTATGCAGAATTGGATAAGATGACAGGGAGAATCCGAGAACAGCGGGACCAGAAGTTCATCAAAGACTGGACTAAATTTGCAGACTATTTAAAGGATAATTGTATTCAATTGAATACGTTGGTAGGACTGCAAGAAGCTTTGTAGAGTAAGAAGAAATATTGTTGTTAATACGAAGATATTGTGATTAATTTTTAGAAAGTAATAATATAAAACAATGATAGATTAAGGAAATATAATTATAAGGAATAGATATTAGAATATAATGAGGAAGGTTTGACAGAAGTCACGGCTATAAAAAGCCAAAACTGTATAAGATGTAAAGACAAATGTGTGAATTTTATTATTGTATTCTTATAAAACTAATAAAAATGATTACCAAAAAATAAAATAAAAAATCACACGCCCAATCGCTGCTGCCAATTTCCTGCTGGCTACTGCAAACAATCGCCCGTCCCCCCTCTGCTATCCGTGTATAAGACGACCCACAATTTTAGCTTATTATTTCTAGGGGAAAAATATCATCTTATACATGGAAAAATACGGTACTTTCATACAATGTACTTTGCTCTTGGTACGAACAGCTATATAAATAACAAGCAAACACCCTTATATGTACAACACCCATCAACTTAACTGGACTTTCTCTAACTGAACCAGCTAACTGACAGGCTTGCTCTTAAGATATTTTCCATCTTAAAGATGCAGTCATATATATCAGCAGGGCGTGTGTGTGTTTTAAGGGGGCTGCAGAATAGGAGAGAGGCTAAGGCATGGAAATGGGGGTGATCGGCATGGAAAGAGAGTTAGAAAAGTAAGGAAAGGGGGAAGGAAAAAGAGGGTGAGATGAAAGTGAGGGTGCAAAGGGCAAAAAATGAGGATGGGAAAAAAGGGGGTATGGGAAAAGGGGTGAAGATGAAAGTGGGGACATGAAAGGATCTGAAGAATAGGAGGGGATGGTGGCTTCCTAACTGGGTGAAAGGTGAAAAGGATGCTTAGTAGTTGCAATGTGTGGAAGAGGAAGATAGAGGTTTCCATGCAGACAGTCTGTGTGCAAAGGCAGCGGAGAGGAGGCCTAAAGGGGGGAAGGGGTAAAAGTGGGTGCAAAGCAGGGCTGCAGAGTAGAGAAGTGACTTCAGAAATAAGATGGGGAAGGTGAAAAGCGAGCTGAGTAGTTGCATGGGGTGCAAAGGAAAGCCTTAATGTGGGGGTGGGGGTGGCAGGGAGGTTAGTGAGCAGAGCAAACAGGGTCTTGGCCCCTAGTTACGTTTAGGTTTGCTTCATTTATTTAAACATTTAGCTTATTTCAATGCAATTATTTGGAGTCAGGAAAGCTGACACTGGACCGCATCCAGACAGCCCCTTGCAAAGGGGGTTTAAATTCCCTCTGATTCCCTCTCCAGCTATAGCCCACCCTCACTGCATACCATGCTGTTCTTGAAGCTCCCCCAACCCTTAGCAATGGTTTTTCCAGGACGGAAGGAGCTGAAGCCATAATGAAACAACAGAAACCCCTGTTGCATAAGTGGAACTCCACGAGTGTTTCTTTGGATCTTGCCAGTTGTAAAGGACTTACATGAACAAAATTGGTCGGCCCTCAGCCCAGCAAGTGCTGAACCTCTTCCCTAGTATCAGCTTAAATCCTCAGCAGCAAATGTCAGTCAAATTAAGGGTCTAAGGTTGCATCTGCAAACTGTGAATCCTCTGAGAGCATTTGAACTAATTTCCACTGATTTCCTTCGGGCAATGCCCCCCCGCCAACCCATAACCAAGGTTGAGTTGATAGCACAGACCATTGTGATGCTGTTTTACAAACCCAAGGAAAGGGGCTGGATAAGACAGAGGGGGAGATTATGGGACACAGAGCATATTAAAAGGGCGGAGGGAAGACTGGCATGCACCAAATGCCTACTTGCCTTTATTTACAATATTAATATTTCTAGTTGCACAAATCTGATGAGAGAATCCAAACTACCAAGTGGCACCAACTTTCTGTAGGGAACTGATATCTATAGGGTAAACTGTGGCTTTTGCTAGAGGCCCCTGTCCAAAAACGATTGAAGTTATATGGAGACTTTCCAATATCTTTAATCTCTATTGGCCGAAAACTTCATTGAAACTGCCAATTTTGCTTCAATGAATTTTTCCAGGCTCAAATGCATGACTACAAGACTTAAAAAAAGAAAAAGAAGAACTCCCGTCTGAAATAAATTATTAGATGCTAGGCTGGAGAAAACAATCCACTTTATTATTCATACATATTTGAACCGTGGGGGGGGGAATTAAAGACATGAAAAAGTAGATAATCATTTTATTTCAAAATCTCCCAGAGCAGCAAAATTGCTAAGCGTAATACTTTCATACCAAAGGCCAGACTGGACAAAGGCAAACGATGTATTAGACGTCTCATGAAAGTGCTTAAAAAGTACACACACTGAAATATAAGTGCTGACAACTATTAATGTCAAGCCAGGAACTGGTGTGTCATTTTGAGAGGTTTGGGAATACATTTGAAAGTGTTGGTTCTTAAGACTGCAAAATGCAAACAGCTTCTCTGTTCTTTAAGAATGTGAGATGAGCTTGCTGGATCAGACCAATGACCCATCTAGTCCAGCATCCTGTTCTCACAGTGGCCAACTGGATGCCTGTGGGAAGCCTGCAAGCTGCACATCGGCGTTCTGCCCACCAAGGATTCCCAGCAACTGGTATAATTTTCATTTCCACACAACCTGAGGCAGTGACTCCATGTCCCTGGTTTCACTCAAATGGCTTCACTGGTAACATTGGGTTGTATCCATTGATGCCTTTCCATTAACAGAAGGCTCTTTAATCCAGCAGAGGCGTCCAGGAAAGGAAGGGAATGGGAGGCGGTTTTCACAAATGACTCCTTTTTCCTGGAGCCAGACTCTCGGGGGAAGGGGCCACATCAACACTGACATTGCTACATTTTTAACAGCTCCCCATGTCCACCCACCCAAATCTCTCTAACTTAGGCAGTTTAGCTTCATAAAGTTAATGGGGAAAATCACCTAATGAAATCCATTACGGAGTGGTACTTTGTTTTACCATGACAGGATGAGCAGCGATGCTTGCAACTGCAGACATTTTAGTTCCATCAAGCTTTCCCAGCTGGATGAATAGGTCGTCTCTGCCACAGCTGTCCATTTTGTTTTGCTTTTAAACACACCTTCTGTTATTTTTGTAACTGCTTTGTTAGTTTTTAAAGCTGTTTTTACACTGGGACATGTGTGGAAGGCAATAACTAACTAATTAACTATCTAAGTAACTAGCTAACTAAATAACTTCAGCAGCCAAGCCATAACCTGGCCTACCAAGCTGTCCTCCAGGCTCTCTGCTCCTTTCAACACCATATTATGATTGGCCAACAGAATAGAAGAGAAGGAGAGCAGTTCGAATTTGACACTACAAACAGAGAGGATGAAGAAAGAGTGTTCTCCACTTTCCAAAGTTTTGTTCACTGAAATTTCCAAGAGTTAGGCCATCGTTTCTTGAACATGGAGACATTTTCTGCTGGCAAGTCATGTGAATATTATGATAATGGCAGCAATGCCCGAAATGATCTGATTAGACATTATTTTAACTGGGGCTGTGTTTGTGTATCTGTTTCTATATATGTGTATGGAAGTCTCTGTTGGATCAAAGAGCCCTCTGTGAATGGAAGGATAGCACTGAATATAGCCTATTAATCCATTGCTTAAAGAATCCTAGCCTGTAAAAGGTAAAGGTAAAGGGACCCCTGACCATTAGGTCCAGTCACGGACGACTCTGGGGTTGTGGCGCTCATCTCGCTTTATTGGCCGAGGGAGCCGGCGTACAGCTTCTGGGTCATGTGGCCAGCATGACTAAGCCGCTTCTGGCAAACCAGAGCAGTGCACAGAAACGCCGTTTACCTTCCTGCTGGAGAGGTACCTATTTATCTACTTGCACTGCATACTTTTGAACTGCTAGGTTGGCAGGAGCTGGGACAGAGCAACGGGAGCTCACCCTGTTGCGGGGATTCGAACCGCTGACCTTCTGATCGGCAAGCCCTAGGCTCTGTGGTTTAACCCACAGCGCCATTTAAAAGATGACTGTAAACACTTTAAAGAAAAGTAAAAAGCTCTTTTTTTAAAAAAATGTGGGAGATGATTTCTGGTCAGGACTGTGTATGCCTGTTTGCTTTACAGGACAGTATTTCTTCTTCCTTGAGTGTGACTGAAGGACTGGTGTAGGAAAATATATCTCTCTTTGCCATGTGAAGTTGCCCCTACCTGTCCTCTAAAGAAACTTTAATTGACCAAAAGCAAAAGAATGGAGTGGTGATCGGGGAAAGAATCCTTTAAGAGAAAGAGGGAAGAAAAGAAACTCAGCACAAAAGCTTTCTGCTCTCAGATAGGCCTGTCAATAGTTGTGTATTACTCTTTGAATGAAAACTGCAATGTAAGCAACATCCTGACACATATCATATTTGAACTAGGCCAGAATGGATGTGAGTAATAAAGTATCAAAAAGTATAGCAATCCTATATTGTAAACTCACACCCTGCAGCGAGAGATAATAAAGTAGTATGATACATCAGCTCTCTAATCCAGGTATTTCTCTGGAATACCTCATAATTATCGGACCGGACAAGGAGATTGCAGGATTGACAGGTAGTATGCATCTCTCTGAAGTTCCCCCCCTTTTTTCCAGAGTGTTGATACGTGTACGCTTGTGCTGATAAGAGTGGTGACTGAAACAGAAAATCTCCAACCGCTTCAGGGGATGGAAAAGAGGACTGGGTAGAAACACCTTCCTCTCTGCCCTTCTTCCCTGTGCAACATATCCCACATCAAAAGGCAGAAAGAGCTTCTCTGTTCTCTTCACAGCTAGCCAGAATTCCTTTTCACTCATCTCAGAGAAATGCCCCATCAAAGAAGCAGGCTAGAGTCACCCCTCCACTCCCAAGTCTGTCAAACAGAGCTGAATTCTTCAAATCAGCATCCAAACTTTAAAAAAAAATAATAATAATAAAATCTTTGGAATGTCAGAAGTTTTCATTGAAAAAGATCTATGAAATAGATTTCCCTCCTAACAGCTGTGTTTATGGCAAATGCTATCTCTCCCTATCTTCTTATAAGCCAGGCATATAAAACCTTTCAGACGGGTATTACTCAGCAAGGGATTAATCTTTTCAAACATCACATCCTCGACCTGAATGTTTACTTTAGCAGAGGCTATAATGATTACTTAGCTTACACGGTGTCTAAACAGTCTTAGATGCATATTCAGGGCTTCTTGGCATGGCGACAAATATGTGTGTTAGGTAATAAACATGTATTTCCCATAGGTTAAGACTTAAAGGTATTAGAACCTTGTAATATATCTGAGCCTGAGGCTTAATTTTTCCTAACCAGGTGAAGTCTCAACATAGGGTTCATTATTATTATTATTATTATTCACCTCAAGGCACCTGTAATAACATTCTTCACAGGGGGACAGAGAGACAGGTTCTTGAGAGAGGCTATGGCATCTTAAAGGTTTTACTCCAGTAAATTCAGTGCATCTGAATCCCAGAGTCCATAGAGTCATGGCTAAAATACAAAGCCAAAGAAAGAGTTTCAATCCAGGATGCCTTCACCTCAAAGCTTCAATGGCAGAAAGGCCTCTAAGCCAGCACTGTCTCCTGAGCCTTTTGTGGGAGTAGCTCATAAATTGTTATAAGATCTATGCAAGCCACAAATATGCTGAAATAATATACAAAAAAAATGTATCATGCAACTATCACTTATGGGCAATGTGTTTGGCAAAGCAATATATTTTGACAATTTGGTTTTCACGTTTGCTTTTGCATTTTTTTATTTATTTAAAGTATTGTCCTGTCACATTTTTGTGTTCAGATTTCCTCTTCCTGGTTTGTTCATGGAACAGCTAGAATTGCAGTATGAAAAGATCCCAACAACCTGTGGGTTGTCCTGGTGGTGTTAGTGTGTCGGCTGCAGTGTGTAGGTGTGTCGTGAAAACACTCCCCATGCTCCTCCTAGGGCTGGAAAGGGTTTAGTTTAACTCAGTGTTTTTTTTCTGGGGCGATGCAGGGGTACACATACCCCTAAACAATTTGTGAATCTAAGTTCGGCCTCATTGAGGGGCAGTATTTCAAAACGAGTAGGAAAACAAGAGTACCCCTAAACATTTTTTTGGAAAAAAAGCACTGGTTTAACTTCCGGTTTGCTAGTAAAACTGAAATACTGTGTTGCGAAATGATGCATGTCAAAAAAGTGTGTCACCAACATGAAAAGTTTGGAAAGCTCTGTGCTACAGGGTCATTTAAAATAAGAGGGTTTAAGTTTAAAGATTCAGATGGAGCTCCTAGACATAAAAGCAGTTCCTCAGTTGAAGAAGACACCTAGGGAAACTGAAACTCTTTAATGCATGGTTCACACATGCATTTTTATTATTTATGTTTATTTATATTATTACTTGACGAGTACAGAATCATGTGCTAGCCTGTGTAGAATGATTCACGTTTCACTTCACACCACCTCAAGCACAATTTTTTCCCATTGGAATAGATTCACAGATTCAGAACTGTGTCAGGCAGAGTGGGGACAAGAGCGCTGAGCTCTGCCTGCCCCAGCCCCAACCTCCACAAGTGCGGGAGGCAGGCATCTATAAGGAGCAGCTTGCTCTGACTCCCAGCACCATCAAGGTTCTAAATCACATAGGAAACCTCCATGCGTAAAAAGAAGGATTTCTGCTTCAAAGGTTATCCCTCCATCTTGGGTAGATGAGGGATGACAGGAATTTGCTACCGCAGGAAGCGGTAATGGCCGCCAACTTGGCTGGCTTGAAAAGAAGATGCGATAAATTCATGACGGCAAAGGCTATCAGTGGCTGCTAGCCATATTGGCAAGGCTCTGCTTCTGGAAACCAGAGCTCTTGTGCTCAGGTCCTGCATGCAAGTCTCCAATAGGCATCTGGCTGGCCAGAATGCTGAACTATATTTTTTATTTTTATTTATTTATTCAACTTATACACTGCCCTATACCTAGAGGTCTCAGGGTAGTTTACAACAAGACCGCAACATATAAAATCAAGCCAAAAGCAGTAACCCAATACCCCCCCCAAGCCACACTCTAAAAGGGTGTTGGGTGTTAATAAGATTGCCTGGCGCCTAAAGGTGTATAATGAAGACGCCAGGCAAACTTCCCTGGGGAGAGCATCCCATAGACAGGGAGCCACTGCAGAAAAGGCCCATTCTCGTGTTGCCACCCTCCTGACCTCTCGAGGAGGAGGCACACGAAGGAGGGCCTCAGAAGATGATCTCAGGGTCTGGGTAGGTTCATATGGAAAGAGGCGGTCCTTGAGGTATTGCAGTTCTGACCCGTTTAAGGTTTTATAGGTCAAAACCAGCACTTTGAATTGGGCATGGAAACTAATTGGTAGCCGGTGCAGTTGGACCAGGATCGGTATAATATGTTCAAACCGTCTTGCTCCGGTGAGCAACATGGCCGCTGAATTCTGCACTAGCTGAAGTTTCTGAACCGTCTTCGGAGGCAGCCCTACATATAATGCATTGCAGTAATCTAACCTTGAAGTTACCAGAGCATAGACAACAGTAGTTAGATGGGCCATGGGCCTGATCCAAGGGTTCTTCATATGTTCTTATGATGATGTGGGACTACCATGCCAGTGCTCATAGTGCTAATTGTAGCCCTGAACCATTTGGACAAGGGATAGTATCCATACAGGATAAATATGTAAAGTTACGGTAGTTGTTAAATGGTACACTAGAGGAAAGTATCTTATATATACCTTTTTCAGAATGATGTGGAATGCACAAGGAATCTTATCAAAATTTTAATGGCTTCTCTTGAAAACCAGTTACTTGCAGGTGGACATCAGGGCCCTCCAAATTGTTGCAGCCTTAACCAAAAAAGAGTGAAATCCATGCATTTAATACACAAAAAAAGCCAGTTAGATTGGATTATATGTACTGTGGGTGACAGCATCAGGGAATGAATTCAGCTGCTAGTGCTCGGCTGAAAGGATAATTATTTAAAGCCTTACACTTTATTAGCTGTTAAACTATTTGAGTCCCTTCTATAATTATAATTCTTCTTTAAATAAAGCTGTGCTTGACATCCTGGTTGTGCATTTTATAGTTTTTCCAATGAATTTTAAAGCCTCACCTTTTCAGCGAGAGGAATGTAGCTGCCACACCAGGGAATCTATGGCTGCCAGCCTCTCCATATGTTCTGTCATTCCTACACTTTTAAGCCCAATTGCAGCATTGCTTTCATAACAAATGTAAATACAGTTCTGACTGGGAATTCTCTTAGTTGAATAAACTTCAAAGGATGTGGCCCCAATGAAGAAGCTTTTTGTTCATCTGCCGCTGTTCACCTTTTGAAAACGTCCCATTTCTCAGTGTAAATTATGCAATGGTTGCCACTTAAAATTTAAAAGATGCACTCATGATAGAGTCGGCATATGGTCTTGTAGATCACAAAGGACCAGATTATGCTCTTCTTAACATAAAAGCCCAGTTTACATGTTATGGTGCCAAGCACTGGCTGCTTTGCATTGCCCCATGTGGTAAAAATGAACTAATCTGCAAGGTGAGTCATTCCACTTGGACAACTCACCACCTGGTTGGAACTACCATGCAGGAACATAGGAAGCTGCCTTACAACTGAGTCAGACCAATGGCCCATCGAGATCAGCATAGTTGACATTGACCGGCAATGGCGTCCCAGGATTTCAGACCAGAATTTCTCCCAGCCCTATCTGTTGATCTCAGAGATTGAACCCAGGACCTTATACATCTAAAGCAGGTGCTCTACCTCTGAGCTGCAGCCCTGCTTGAAGCAAGGACATAAATCCATAGCAATCTTCACAAACAACCAAAGTGTGTGGGGCAGAAAGGCTTTTTAAAAGAATACTTCAATGTTCTTCAGTTCTCACTGTTGTCTCACCCAACAACATCCACAAGGAACAGTCATCCTATGATAACTTCCAGTCAATCTGTGGAAGGGTGGTCATGTGCCTGCCTGCACTGGCATAAGCAGGATATACCGTATTGGTATATACAGTGAGAGCTGGACCATAAAGAAGGCTGATCGCCGAAGAATTGATGCTTTTGAATTATGGTGCTGGAGGAGACTCTTGAGAGTCCCATGGACTGCAAGAAGATCAAACCTATCAATTCTTAAGGAAATCAGCCCTGAGTGCTCACTGGAAGGACAGATCCTGAAGCTGAGGCTCCAATACTTTGGCCACCTCATGAGAAGAGAAGACTCCCTGGAAAAGACCCTGATGCTGGGAAAGATGGAGGGCAAAAGGAGAAGGGGATGACAGAGGACGAGATGGTTGGACAGTGTTCTCGAAGCGACCAACATGAGTCTGACCAAACTGCGGGAGGCAGTGGAATACAGGAGTGCCTGGCATGCTCTGGTCCATGGGGTCACAAAGAGTCGGACACGACTAAACGACTAAACGACGACAACAACCATATTGGTCCGAATATAAGCCGCACCTGCAAGTAAGCCACACCTTCAAAATTCGGCGGCTCGGGGGAGGCTTGGGAGCAGTGGGCCCGCTGGGCACTGTTGTCCCACGCTCCCGGACTGCTTCCTGAGGGGAGAGCCGCGCCGCTTTGCTGGCAGCATAAGGTCACGGATATAAGCCACACTTTAACTTTTCAAGATCGGAATTTGGAAAAAAAACCTGTGGCTTATATTCAGGCCAATATGGTAGGTTGGGCATTAAATGTGGGTTAATGGTGAAGTGCCATAAATTGAATCCAGGTTGACTCCTGCATGTGCTTGCAAGTTTACATGAGTACCTTGCCATAAAAAGACATATATGGAGCACAATATGGGCTTTGACTTTTCTTTGTGGCTGCCCTTGGTGAATGTGGTCAGAAGTCCAAGTTTGTATTTGGGTTACATGTTACTAGACTAATTTTAGATCAGGTAACCATAGACTCTTAATGATTGAGTGGACCCAATGAACCATCTAATCTAATTTCCTGGTCCAATATAGTATATATTGTCATTTCCGATCTTCTCCAAAGCGTTCTGCTTCCTTTTACACAGCTCTTAGGTGGAAGATTTTCAACAGTTTGCTCAGTGGATGAATGGCATCAGTGGGTAAGTAACCTTTGTAACTATTTGATATGGCTTTCACTTTTTAAATAGATTTGATACGGCTTCTCAGTTGAAAGAATGAGAGATTGTCTTGATTCTTCTTTCTGAAATGCACATGCTACAGATGAAAATAAATAGAATAAAAATTATTTTCCATTGTAGGCAAACAAGTATATTTTAATATATATGCTGGGAGTAGCATATACAAAAGCATGAAACTTTTCACTGTACCTGTAAAGTCCACAGCCACTTCTCTTAGGATGATTTCATCCCAAATTGGTAGTGACAGATTCAGGATAAATGGCAAATAAGCAATGGCATGACATCAATAAATATTGCATACGACAATGTTATATGTTATCGTTTAAGCAAACCAATATATCACAGTTACATACCCATTCCTGGTTAACCCTGATAGTGCACATGAAAACATTATTCAGTTCAATGAAACATGGGAGATAATGACATTTAACAAACAGTGCATTCATAAAACCAAATTTAAGCCGCTTGCCTCTCTTTGAAGGAAAAGAGGCAGTCCTAATTTTGATTATACCAGCTTATCTAGATTGTGGGCTAGGATGTTTCTCATGGCCAGTAAATATGATAGTGTTCCTAAAAGTAATTTCAGATGTCCTATATCTAAATGTACCCTGAGACAATTAAAGGAAAGTGCTGTTGGTTTCTGCTTCTGTCTGCAAGTGCTATACACCTCTAGGTAAGGGTAATGTGAAGTTAGAAGGGTTGCCTTTAACCTTAATGGCAGGATGCTTCCCTCAAGTGCCTGCTCTGGTTATGGATGGACTAGACCAAACTGCGGCCCTCCAGATGTTTTGGCCTACAACTCCCATGATTCCTAGCTAACAGGACCAGTGGTCAGGGATGATGGGAATTGTAGTCAAAAACATCTAGAGGGCCAAAGTTTGGGGATGCCTGGACTAGACAGTGGCTGTAGCCTGTTGGAAGTCTGGATCAGAGTCTTTGCTTTCTTTCCAGTTGATCATCTCTGATGCATTAGAATCTGTGCATTCACCCACAATTGTTCTATTACAGCTACATAGGCTCTATATGTATAAGGTCTGTCATGGGACTGGCCTCTTTTCATGGTATGTTTTCAATAAAACCAGAATTAAAAATAAGACATTTTGGGACTGTCAAACTATAAATTATGGGAAAGCAAATTAAAATTATGTTGACAATAGCTCAATTCTCTTTGAAAGGAATTAATTAATTGAATCAATTAAAATGCCTACCTCTATTTCCATTAGAACAGGGATGTCCAACAGGTAGATTGTGATCTACAGGTAAATTGTGGGGGGGAGTGTCCCATGGTAGATCACGGGGAACCCCCCCTAAAAAACAGAAAAAAGCTCAAAAACTTTGGTAGATCACTGCCAGTTTTTTTTTATAGTGGGAGTAGATCTCTGTCTCTTGAAAGTTGGACATGCCTGCATTAGAATATTGCAGTTACTTGCCTTTTTAGAGGGTGAAACTGAATTTTTGCAAATTTCTTCAGTGAGACGGTAAGACCTCACTGAAGAAATTTACCAAAAAATGCATTTTTTAAAATAAAAAGATATCTTCATATTAACAGAATATTTCATTATTTTTAACAAAACATTTCTAAGCTCACTTCTTTACAATCTGAAGAAAATATTTTTTCCTATGAGCTGAATGAACTTTTATTATTTTAAACCAAATGTGACAGCAAGATTCTTCCAAGATTTCCTATCATTGTTAACTGGCCACGTGGATGGATCATAAATGCCATTTTTTACAGAACTAGGCACAATTTCAAGATCTTGAATCCAACTATGCTTCCTCCATTTTTCCTCATGACAAACTCCAGCCAGGTTCTACTTAAAGTAGCTGAATTTAAGTAGTATTACTACAACTGTCTTCAGCTGAAATCTGCTTGGAGTCGTTTCACCTCAACCAAGTTGTTGACTGGGCAATGGTATCCTATTCCAGCTTCTGCTGAGAGAAGCCATGCATGATGATGATGATAATAATAATAATAATAATAATAATAATAATAATAATAATAATAATAATTTATTATTTATACCCCGCCCATCTGGCTGGGTTTCCCCAGCCACTCTGGGCGGCTTTCAACAGAACATTAAAATACAATAATCTATTAAATATTAAAAGCCTCCCTAAACAGGGCTGCCTTCAGATGTCTTCTAAAGGTCTGGTAGTTGTTCTCTTTGACATCTGAAGGGAGGGCGTTCTACAGGGCGGGTGCCACGACTAAGAAGGCCCTCTGCCTGGTTCCCTCTGCCTGGTTCCCTGTAACTTGGCTTCTCGTAGTGAGGGAACCGCCAGAAGGCCCTCGGCACTGGACCTGGCTGAACGATGGGGGTGGACACCACTTTCCCTTTTGGCAACCACATTTCCAAAATCCAACTTACCCCATCTGTTTTTTTCCAAGGATACACATTGACACATCCTGGCAAATGTGCTTATAAAACCCTGGATTTTTTTTTTAGTGAGGTATTTATTTGATAAATTTTTATCCCACCCTTCCTCCCAACTAAGAACATCTTAAAATGTTTCAAAACATTAAGTATGGACTAAAAATGGTCTGACCTCTTCATTATTGATCTTAAACTTGATTGCACAAAAGCCCTAAAAATATTATTTGCATATCAAGAACAAAAAAAAATCCCCAAGCTTCCTGTATGAAACCTGTCTAAAGTTTCTGGCGATCTACTGCAGAGTAGTGTTCTGCAAGTGCAGTCCTTTAATAATACCACACTCACGTCCTCACGTTAATATTGGCATGTGGCTATTTTAATTTTGTTTAATTTTGTTCCCTTACCTACAGTAAAAATTTCCAATAGATCTTTATTTTAAATGTCTAGCAATATTGCTTCTGTCAAATGTGAACAGAACTGCTTGATGGTTTTATCTGCAAAAGCAGATGGTATGTCAGAATACATTAATGACCAACGTTTTCATGAGAAGAAATCAATTGCTTGTTTTAGCAAAATGTGAGCCTTTGCACAATCACTTATCCTAATATGAATTGCCATGGATTTACTGCTGAAAGTATATATGTTTTCCTTTCAGAAGAACTGCAGAAACAAAACAGTTGTACTCTTTTTTTTGCTATTGTTTCAAAACTAATTCATACTGCCACTGGCTTACTCACAATGGTCGTCTAGTCTAACCCCCTGCAATGCAGGAATTTAAAGGCAAATTCTCACTTAATGAAAAAATTGCCCTAGCTTCTCCCCAGCACATGCAGACAGAGGCTCTTACTCAAAAGACCAAGATGAGGGAAAGCCACATTTCCCAAAGGTGTATACAGTGGACCCTCGACTTACGAAGATAATCTGTTCCGACGGAATCCTAGTAAGTCGAAATCACCGTAACTCGAGTCCCCATAGGAATGCGTTGGGAGAACACATTCATAGGTCAAAAAAACCTTCGCAAGTCGAGGAAACCGCATCTAAAGCGGCCACGACTTCCGATTGGAAGTCGAAAAAATTCGGAAGCGGCCGCTTTGATCCCTCGTAACTCGAAAAACTCGTAAGTCGGGTCATTCGGAAGTCGAGGGATCACTGTATTAGGGGAAATTACATAGGGAAAATGTGTATATTAGGAGAAATTTGCTGTAAAATGCTGATTAATTTTCAGGATAGCCTTTTTAAATAATAATAATAATAATAATAATAATAATAATAATAAATTTTATTTATACCCCGCCCTCCCCAGCCGAAACCGGGCTCAGGGCGGCTAACAACAGTAAAAATTACAATAAAGTATAAAAAGAAGTTTTATGCGAACTAATAAAACTTCTAATAAAATGCGAACTAATGAGGAAATGTGGAGAATCAAATTTAAGATTGGAAAAATAAGAAGCTGAAACCAAAATTGACAGATGGACCCGTCCCTAATGTGTACATGTGATGCTTCGTTAAGTGGCCCAAACCCCAGTATCTCCAGCCCACAGAGAATGTGGCAACTGTAAATGGCTCCTTTCCTTAGTAGCTAGATGGACTGTCTGTGAGATATACTTGTGGCCTGGCTCATTCAGGTTCATTGCACAGTTTCTTTGTTATTTTATGATAAACTAAGCATGTATATTTTAAATATTAATGTTACAAACGACATGATATTGGAATGAATTTGCAGGGAAACTGTAATTCAGGATAGTTGTGGCACTCCAGATGGTGTTGGATATCTTCCATCTTCCCTGACCATTGGCCATGCTGACTGGGACTCGTGGAAACTGGAGTCCAACATTATCCAGAGGGTACAAGATCTCAAAGTAGCTGTCTTATTGCAAAGGAATTTCAGAAATAGACTGGAAAGAGAAGATGCTAAATTGCAACTCATTACCAAGCTTAAAACCATGGAGAGACCTGGTCTGAACAAAGACATTGGATTCTTATCTCATTATACATGACAAAGCCATTTTTAACCTTCTCACCCCTTGCTTTTTCCTGTAAGACTAATTGCAGTTGTTAACAGTCATCAACAAGTTTGCCATAGCTATCAGCCTATCACCCATTCCCACCACCCCTCTTGAGTAATACCCCTCCCACCCTCTCACTATATATAAGGGTCTGGTGACTTCTGTTTCAGTGTATCTGAAGAAGTGTGCATGCACACAAAAGCTCATACCAAGAACAAACTTAGTTGGTCTCTAAGGTGCTACTGGAAGGATTTTTTTTTATTTTTTATTTTGTATTATCCAGAGGGCCACAGATTCTCTAGCCATGCTGCAAATTCAGGGATGTTGCAGTAGATTTCCTCTATCAGTAGGGGAATGGACAGGATGACTTTAGAAGTCCTTTCCAGCTCAATGATTCTATAAAACTATGCAACCTGTTTTGATACTACCGGTATTATATATATATATATAAGTTGCTTCTGAAGCAGCAGTGTCTCTCTACAAAATTCTGCCCCCTCTACAAAATTCTGCCCCCACTTTTTTGATAGCTTTACAGTGAGAGGATGTAATTTCTCGCATCCTTTCATTTCACTGAAATCTAGATGAGGAAAGAATCTCACGAGCGCAGCTCTCTGAAAATAATATTTTCAACATCTTTTTTTTGTTTTTGTTTTGAAGAGAAATGTGTCCCAATTATCAACCGAACAAGTTCTTTAATGGCCAGCGAATAAAAGGCTCATCAGGAATTTCAGCTGAGAGGAATCAGGGTTTCACCTGAACAAGAACAATTAATTTGCTTCCCTACAGATCATTGCTTCAAAAATGCAAATGCCCTGCCTCTTATTTTGCACTTCCCCAGTGAATTCCAGCTTGAATTGCCTACCGAGGAAGGGAGGGTATTTATCTTGATAACAGGTTATGCAAAAGTCTATATGCTATAATTAAGTTCACTGCTGGATGAGAGCACAAGCCGAAGCAATTTCTTCTGTTTGTACTGGTGCCATGGATATAGTATATGGCATGACCTGAGTACATTCCTGATAGCTCTTGCATACATGCAGTTTTGGAATTCTTCTAGTTTATCGGGCTCATAAATTGAAAGACACACAAAAAGAGCAGATGATAAATGCATTCTGTTTGTCAGCCAATCTGAATGACATTTCTTCATGCTGTTCTAAACATTTAGGCTCAATAATGTATAATTACAACAATGTAATTTTCCACATTTTTCATTCTGATATTTCAATTGCACCAGGAAAATCCAGGCTGCTATAGTTGGAGTTGTGCAAAAGTCATCATGTTTTCATGAGGAAACGAATGCACATTTTGAATGAAAACCCATCATTTTTATATGTTCCTCCTGGTGTATTAAACAGCATTTGATAAGAAATGTATGTTCTTTGCGGTGTTACATATTTAAGGGCCACATTCCACACTGTTTCCATACTTCTTGTCGAATAGAAGTTTCAAACTGCTAGTTTCAACACTTCCCTTGTCAAAACCCATGGAATGAAACACTGAAATGGGTACCTTTTCAAATGATTCAATTTAGCATCCCATAGACAATTTGCTGACAAGATAGCATGCATGCAAACATTTTTATTTAATGGAAAAGAATTAAATTTCACCCTTCCACTTCCATGATAATATTAATGGTATCTGACCTATCTAGCAAGGACCATAGGTCAGATGTAGAGCACATGCTTTTTGGACACAGAAAGTATCGGGTTCAATCCTGGCATCACCACATAGAGTGAGGAAGATTCCCATTTGAAACACTTGGTCCACACTGACTGGCAGCAAGTTTCATCTGGCAACATCTGGAGAACCGCACATTCCTTATGGTCTGATCTGGTGTAAAGCAGCTTCTTAACCCATTGAAAAGCAACTTTCTTTGTGTTGGAGAAAATAATAATAATAATAATAATAGTAATAATAATTTATTATTTATACCCCGCCCATCTGGCTGGGTTTCCCCAGCCGTCTCTGGGTGGCTTCCAACAAAATATTAAAATACAATTAATCAAACATTAAAAGCTTCCCTAAACAGGGCTGCCTTCAGATGTCTTCTAAAAGTCTGGTAGTTGTTGAGTTACATTCTGTATACAAACCAAAAATCCTATTATGATGATCAATTTTAACACAGAAGGGCATAGGCACAGCTTATGTGGCCACAGAAAAAGAAAAAGAAGAAATGTTCACCTGTCATTGCTTTCATACTTTCAGTAGTGAAAAATTATTTGACATGTAACAGGATTTTTAAAGGCCTCTGATGTGACTTAAAATGGAAAGAATTCAGTAGACTAAAATATGGATAGGTGAACAATCCAACCTGCAATGCCTCAGAGCATCACCACGTTCACAAATCAAAAAGTTAAAGATACAGCGAAGTACACATTTGGAAATCAGACACTTGCTCAACTGCTTTTCTTGACTAGCCAGAGAAAGGAAAGGCTTTTTTTCAAGTTCATAACTTACAAAAATGACAAGTAAACAACACTCCTTTGGATTATGGTGGGCCAACTGGTTGAAAAGTTCAAATTCAGTTATAGTCTCAGATTTGCCTTAACACAGAGATTGCTATTCTGTCTGCACTTTTCCTGAAAAATATAAACAGCAGGTAAGACGCAGGTGGCACTGTGGTCTAAACCACAGAGCCTAGGGCTTGCCAATCGGAAGGTCGGCAGTTCGAATCCCCGCGACAAGGTGAGCTCCCATTGCTTGGTCCCTGCTCCTGCCAGCCTAGCAGTTCAAAAGCACGTCAAAGTGCAAGTAGATAAATAGGTACCGCTCCGCTGCTCTGGTTTTGCCAGAAGTGGCTTAGTCATGCTGGCCACATGACCCAGAAAAAACTGTCTGCGGACAAACGTCAGCTCCCTTGGCCAGTAAAGCGAGATGAGCGCCGCAACCCCAGAGTTGTTCGTGACTGGACCTAACTGTCAGGGGTTCTTTACCTTTACCTTTATACTTGGCAAGCTATGGCCTTATATCGAGTTAGACTATTTGGTTTAGACAGAGCAGTATTTTTGACACTGACCAGCAGCTCATCCCCAGGGTTCCAAGCAGATTTATTCCCCATCTATGCCTGGGGATGCCAGGGGTTAAACTGCAGACCTTTGACCTAAAAAAAAAGTTCTCTACTACTGAACAATGGCTCTACCTCCATGACAAATTCATGGAGGATAAGGGTATCAGTATCTACTAGTCATGGTGGCTATATGCTAACCATACAGGATCAGAAGCTGCATGCCTCTGAATACCAGTTGCCGAGGAACAACAGGAAGCAACTGCTGTTGTCCTCACCTTTGTCTTGTGGGGTTCCTAGGGGAATCTAGTTGGCCACTGTAGGGAACGGGATGCTGGATTAAACAGGGCTTCGCCCTGACCCAGCAGTACTCTATGGGACCACCTCTCCTGGTATGTCCTGCAGAGGACCTTAAGGTCCACAAATAACAACATTTTGGAGGTCCCGAGCCACAAGGTTGTTAGACTGGTTTCAACTAGGGCCAGGGCCTTTTCAGTACTGGCCCCAACTTGGTGGAACGCTCTGTCACAAGAGACCATGGCCCTGCGGGATTTGGCATCTTTCCGCAGGGCCTGCAAGACAGAGCTGTTCCGCCTGGCCTTCGGGTTGGACTCAGTCTGATGTTTCCTCCCCTTATGGTTTTGATTATGGGCGATAAATGAAGCTGCATTTAAATTTTAAATTTTAACCTGCATTTTAATTAACGGTTTTTCTTTCTTTTATATTTTATTGTAATTTTTATTGGTGTTAGCCGCCCTGAGCCTGGTTTCGGCTGGGAAGGGCAGGGTGTAAATAAATTATTATTATTATTATTATTATTATTATTATTATTATTATTATTATTATTATTATTTTCATAGCCAGAAAGTGCTCTTTCACTGCGCAAGTGGATTCACTCATGGAAGGTTTCTGCCCATCCCTTTTCTCTATTGCAACTTTCATATGCCCTATCCTGTTCCACTTTGGAGAATTTCCCAACCTTTAAGTACAGTTTTTGGATGGCTGTGTGTTTGAGAGGGCAGAGTTAGTTGTTGTTGTTGTTTTAATCAGCAGAGTTTAAAAGGAGGGCTAGCCAACAGGGTGCCCCCCAGGTGTTTTGGACTACAACTTCCATAAACCCCAGACAATATGATGAGAGTTGTCGTCCACAACACCTGGAAGGCGCCATGTTGGTTACTGTTGCTTAAAAACATGTAACAAATGCGACTGATTCCTTGAAACATGCCAATAATATTTTTCTTTGTTATTCTGTATACGCAGAGGAAGTATCAGCTAGATGGCAGGTAGTCAAATGTCATGAAGTTCTGAAAATCCATGCCAGCTACATTCCCCAGAGTTTGTTTATCCCCCTGAAACCATACACATTGCCCTTTACATTGCCACTGCATTGGTAGTCTGTAAATCATGTGCTGAAAATTCAGATCTGGAGTTTCGTCTGTCCGTTGCCCAGCTCTGATATAATTCATGGCAGCGAATGAAGTCAAAAGGTCTGATATGCCAATATGCACTTTCTTTTTCACCCCTTAAAAACTCACCTTGCCAATGAATGTAGAAGCCCTTTGCACAGGAGGAAATTTCAGGCAGCCTAATGCATAAGCCCTGCTAAGCCGAAGGGCTGGTTTTGCACCACTTAAACTGACTTTCCTCCATTGTTTTGCAGCCTGGGTTATAAAGAAGGTTCAAGTCAGTGATGATTCTGGCACAGACAATCTTAATACAAACAATTATCCAGCATATCCATCTCCGTCACTTTTCATGGCCTCTCTTTCTCTCAGTTGCCCACCAGACAGTAATGTCCTTAGATCAAATATTCTCTATAAATTGAGGGAACATTTAACTGATTTATGAGGCTTTTAGCTATTACCTACTTACCTATCCAATAAAAGTGGTTACATTATATGACACACACATGGTACTCCCATAGCTCTGAGCTTCAGTCATAAAGTGACACATGTATCAAACTGTAATGAGTTTTCCTGAAGCAAATCTATCATCATAGGACAAAAACAACAAGCCTTCTGCAGCAAATATTCTCTTGTTCTTTCATTAATTGTGAGAATTCTTGTCCGTATTTTTTTTCATATGGTTTTCTGTACACAAGAAAACTTCTTTTCCAGTTGCTGTTTGTCTGAAGAAAGAATTGTTGTTAAAAAAAATCTAAAAGGAAGACGAATAACAGGCTTTCCTTAAGAACCAAGCATGCTAATAATAGCAAGCCTTTTCCTGCTATTACACTTTGCTTTTGAAGTGCAGAAAGTGCTAACTGATAATCACCTAGGTAAAAAAAAAACAAAAAAAACAAAAAAAACAAAAAACCTCAAGCCAAACCAAACCCAGTGGATTCAAACCTGAGGGTTTGGGAACCTCAGGCCCATGGGGAATTCTTTGCCTGCAAGGTGGTCCAATTTCTCTGTGAGGCTATTTCCCCCCAACCATCAACATCACCTTGCATCACTGGCAACATCAGCTGATGGTCAAGACCTTCTCATTTAAGTGAGCAGTAGATAAGCAAGGTAAGAGGAACATGTACAATGTAGGCTTTTTTGGGCCTCCCATCCCACTGTCTGCTTCAAGGGGAGAGGGGTACACTGCGTCAAACAGCGCTGCACCTGTCAATCCTGCAATATCCTAGTGACACCATGTGATTGACAAGCGGATTGTCCACTCACCTGTCAAAGTTAGCCTACTACATGGGGCTAGATAAACTTAAAAATCTGGTCCATGGATGTCTTGTAGTGCTATCTTGATAGGCATTTGGGTTCAACCCAGAAGACTAAGCAGGAGGGGCCTCAAATGCAGGATCACGTTTTGAAGTTAGTGAAGTAAAACATATTGCCATCTAAAATGCCCCTCACTTGTCACCTGTAAGACCATTCACAGTGAAGTCCTAACCGTGTCCTAACCTGTCCTAACCTGAGCTTACTCTCAGGAAAGCGGAGTTAGGATCGCTGCCTAAGTCCAGAGTCTAAAATTACCAAATTGCACCCCTGTACATGCTGGAGGGAACAAGTACAACAATATGCAAAATAAAAGGAGTAGCAGCTGCAATGGTATCCCAAAAAATAAAATTGTTTTTAAGGTGGTTTTAGCAGTTTGCAGGCTCCTGTATTATCCTTAACAGTAGGAACTGGGCTGGCTACAAACCCATCTATTTTACCAGAAACCACACATCTTACAAAAATGGGTTGGCATGGTATCTTGAATTCCTTTGCAGTCCAACTTCCCCCTCCTTGCTTGTAACCTTTCCTTTCCTCTCTGACCCAGCCCTTAGCCTTTCTTGGTGAGCTCCAGAAAAACTAACCATAGAGATCCCCTCTCTGCTGATGCTGCCCTGCCTGTTCCCTTGGGGGAAAGGCTCTTCCGAGGCAGATCAATAAACAGATAAATCAAGCAAAGACATGCATAGACACATCAACAGTGGGATTTTTAGTCTAACTTATAACTTCTCCTGTCCACACAAACTAGCTGTTAATAGTGTTCGATTCTTCTTCTGCTACAAAATTAAACATTAATTTTTAAATGATAGTTCCAGACAAATCGGGGGGAGTATGTGTTTGGGGGAGGGCAGGAATTGGCAGCACATCATTCTAGGCATTTATTTTTAAAATTGTTTTCCCAGTCACAGAGCGGGGCTGTTCTGTATATTAATAAAACTATAACTCAAATTAACAAGGGTCACATTAAACTAAATTATGCTTTGAAAAGGGGAGTTTCAAGCTGACAAATATTGGCTGCAATTGCTGCTTGGTAGTGTTTTTTTTCGGTTTTCTTTTTGCATGTTCAACTCACCTTTACAAAGTGACCATATGTTCCGTCTATGCTTCTTGGCAACCGAAAGAGATACAGGCAGAAACGTTCCCTTGCTGAGACTTTCTTTTCATTGCAGTGCCTCTGTCTTGAGGCATCATTTAGTGAACAGCTGTAATGGTGTTATTAAAAGCACTACAAGTATTTTAAAACAAAATAGCAGGCATATGTGCCTACTGTCAAGGCAGACAAGTCTCTCCAAAATGTCATGTCGAGTGCTGGTGCGGCTGGAAAACAAAAGCTGCTTTCTTCACTCATGTTGCTCAATCCAGCTTCCAATCTGCCTGTATTGTGCCTCTTGAAGTGCAATTCTTGAAGAGCAGGTACTGGAGACCGTAAGAATAGCAAAAGAGCTCAGTTGGGTAAGACCCGTCTAGGCCACATTCACATTTCTGGTTTAACAGTCAATCCCTCTTCAAAGGGAACTCTGGGAAATCTAGCTTTGTGAGGGGAATTGGAACTCCCTTAGCAAACTACAGCTCCCATAATTCTCTGGGGGAAGCAGTGACTGCTTAAAATGGTATCATAGTACTTTAAGTGTATGGTGTGAATGTTGTGGGATGTATAACACTGGTGCAGTCAATCACAACATTCCTAGAGTGTACACAAAGGGGACTTGGTCCTCCAGGTAGAGTTTCCTGTGCCAAGACTGAAATCACTTCCTTTGTGTGACCAGAAGTGGGAGTGGCCTTACCTGTAGCTATTCAAAGATACAGGTGAGCTGCTACTCTCCCTCTCTTCCCACCAGGACTCCGAGGATGCAACATCTCAGGAGATGCTCTCTTGGCTTCCAGCCAAGAGAGGCCCACATGGAGCCTTTCTCCCTTAAGGAGAATCTCCACATGTAAATACATTTAATCTAAGCTAGCCTGCCTTTCTGAGACTGTAGAAGCTTGAAATGACTGTGAGTAAAACCTTTATACTTTTATAAGCTTATGTGTCGTGTATTTTCTTTTAAGAGGGAACCAGGGGAAATATGTGCCAGGATCTGCCTTATTCTAGAAGTTCATAGGAACTTAAACGCCACGCTTTGCTGCGCTTTATTGGGGATGAGAAACTCTGCTAGTTTGGAGCTTGTTAGCACAAGCTGGGATAGGAAATATTAATCAATATTCCCTCATCCACATTCCCTCTCATCTCCCACAAAGGGTTTTGAGGCCCAGAACTGCGTATTTTGTGTATTTTTAAAGGATTGCTTTGGATTGTGATTTTTGGCAGAGTAGTATTTTTCTGTTTGTACTTCCTGGTAAGCACATGGTCCTTTGTTCTCCATTGTGCTGTGAAAAGGGGGATTAGCGACCCCTCCCCTCCCTCAGAGCTCACAGACCTCAGAGGCAGTGAAGATTTGTTTGCATTTTGAAATTTTTGAGTTTTGATTTTTGAATTTTAGCCATTTTTGGGGAATTTTGAAATTTTGAAAATTTTTCAAATTTTTGAGGATTAAGATGGCAAGCTCAGGATTTGATAGTGAAGCAAGATCAAACTTTATGCTGCTGAATGATCGTAATTTTGTGCAATGGAAGCAGCGCCTTTTAGTGCATCTTGGTGCAAAGCGAGTTCTTAAAGCTGTAATAGATCCCAAACCTGATTTGGCTGATTTAAGCTCAGATGATTTAACCAAGATAGCAGATTGGGAAAGGCAAGATGCAGAAGCTAAACACATAATTTTGAGCAGTTTGAAAGATGAGCATCTATCACTAATTGACTATGAAAGTGATGCATCTCAGATTCTAAAGGATATTGAGCGTGTATATGCACAATCATCAGAGAACTCTTATAGACATTTATTGGATAAACTGCTGAAGTTAAAGATGAATTCTAGAGAACAATTTACAGGGCATTTTAAGGACTTTAATGAAATTGTTCAAAGGATTGCCCTAACTCCCAGAGCTTTTGATGATGCAACCAAAGTGACTTTTATGCTGGCATCATTAGGAGAAGAATTTACTTCATTTAAGAGTATAATGGACCACACAAGAGATTTGACTTTTAATGAACTAGCAAATCACTTAAGAGAGGAATGCAGAGATTACCTTGATTCTCCGCAAAGGAATCCAAGGAGGGACACAAGTTATGTTTCTAAACAATTTCCCAAGTCTAAGGAAGTGTCCAAAGAATTAATATGCCATAACTGCAATTTAAAAGGGCACATTGCAAGGAGTTGCCAGAAGCCCAAGAATAAGTCCCGCCCCTTTCAACCAAAAGGTGAAAAGAAGGGGGGTCACGAGCGTACATTTCTACTGCAAGAAAAGAGTTTAAATGTGCAAAGAAATGAAAGGAAAAGTGACCAATTTATTTTAGATTCGGGAGCTACAAGCCATTTTGCGCATAAAAGAGAATATTTCAGAGAAATTAATGATAGTGAATGGACTGAAATCCAGATTGCTGATGGAAATGTTCTAAAATCACAAGGTGCAGGTTCAATGCGTTTGAAATTCAAGGTGAACAATGAATCTCTTGAAACAACTGTGCCTAATGTTCAATATGTCCCAGAATTGAATTGTAACTTGCTTAGTGTGTCTGCTTTAGACAAGAAAGGTTTCAAGGTTACATTTGCCAATGGAGAATGCAATGTAACGAAAAATGATGAGGTTTATGCTCAAGGGAAACTAATCAATGGTGTTTATGAGATTAACGTTTCAGAAAACCAATCAGCACAAGTCGCCCAATCCAAGCAGAAGCATGAAGCAGATCTGGAGCTCTGGCATCGAAGACTGGGTCACCGGGATATCAGAGTCATCCAGGAACTGCAGAATGGAGATCTTGTGAGAGGTCTACAGGTAAACAAAAGTAACACACCCACACCAAAGTGTATAACTTGTGTAAGTGAAAAAGGAGTCAAACCTTCTTTCCCACGTTGTGCAGAAAAGAGAAGCACAAAAGTTCTGGACATTGTGTACACTGATTTAGCTGGACCTATGAATATACCTTCCTTAGGAGGAAATAAGTATATTTTGATATTTTTGGATGATTATTCAAGGTTTTGTGTGGGATACCTTCTCAAAGAGAAGAGTGAAACACTGGAATTGTTCAAGCAATACGTAAGCATGGTCAAGAACAAATTCCATCGAGCACCCACCACCCTAATGTCCGATAATGGTGGGGAGTTTTGCTCACGTGAAATGGAAGCCTTCATGGCTCAGGAAGGCATAGCACATGTGACCACAGTAAGCTACACACCTCAACAAAACTCTATTGCTGAGAGGAAATTTAGGTCCATCCTAGAGATGACAAGGTGTATGCTAAAAGGATCCAACTTGTCGAAGAAACTTTGGGGTGAGGCAGCAAATACTGCGATTTATATACAGAATAGGCTGCCAACAAAAGGCACAGAGTGCACGCCATTTGAACTTTGGCATGGAAGAGTCCCAAATTTGTCACACATACGTGTATTTGGAAGTTTGTGCTATTACCACGTGCCCAAGGAGCACAGACACAAACTTGACTCCAGAGCAAAGCCTGGTATCCTAGTTGGATACGCTTCTGGAGGAAAAGGCTACAGAGTTGTGGACTTACAAACAGGGAAAACAAGTTCACATCACGTGATTCATTTTGAGGAGTATGAAAAGGCTGACACAAGGAACACAGCAATTGACTGTTCCAATGAGCCACCAACAGAGGAGTTTGTAAGTTTTCCTTTTGAAGCCATACCAGAAACTAATCCACCTCCTAGTATTGTACCTCCTAGTGTTGTAGCACCCCCTACAGATGACACCCCAGAAGACGCGGAGGACCAGATGTCAGAAGGCTCCAGAGACGAAGAGGACCCGTATGCAGGGATGCCGCCATTGGAAGGAGATGAGGAAGCTGATGCGGTTCAACAAGAGCCAGAGGTCAGACGTTCCTCCAGGTCCAACAGAGGCGTTCCACCACTACGACTGTCCTACTTTGCAGGGTCGGCGCCACCACAGGAACCTTCCACGTGGGAACAGGTTCAACGGTTGCCAGCTGCTGAGGCCAGTCTCTGGAAGCAAGCCGCGCAGGAAGAGATGGATGCACTGCATCGCAACAAGACCTGGACCCTGACAGAGCTACCTCCTGGTAAGAAGGCAATTGGGTCCAAGTGGGTGTTCAAGCTTAAGAAGGGGTCAGAAGGGGAGGTGCAACGCTACAAAGCTAGGCTTGTAGCACAAGGATTTTCACAACAGTATGGCGAAGACTATGATCAAGTATTTGCGCCTACAGTGCGATACAGCAGTGTTAGATTACTTCTAAGTATTGCAGCATCTAAAGGCCTATCTGTCCGTCATGTCGACATAGCAACAGCTTTTCTTCATGGGACGATTTCTGAAGAGATTTATATGAAGCAGCCCAAAGGCTTTATCAAGCAAAATGAGGCACATCTTGTATGTAAACTTCAGAAAGGAATTTACGGTTTGAAACAAGCTGCAAGAGCATGGAACCAGAAATTACATGAAATGCTGGTTCAGCTTGGGTACAAGCAGTCAACAGCTGACAAGTGCCTGTACACTAAGAACAGAAATGGACAATTCTCTTACATTCTGGCTTTTGTCGATGATTTATTAATATCAACGTCCAATGACAGAGACTATAAAGACATAGTCAGACATCTCAACAAAGAGGTGGAAGTAAAGGAATTGGGACTTGTCCAGTATTACTTGGGAATTCAAATTGAGAGAGAAGAGGACGGCTCATTTCTTCTCAGCCAGAAGCAGAAGATAATAGAACTGATAGAAAGCATGCAGATGCAAGGTGCACACCCTGTCGCGACACCCATGGCCACAGATTTTCTAAAGAATCAGCAAGATTCGAAGCTGCTGCCAGACAACAGCGAATACAGGTCAGCGATTGGTAAACTTTTGTATTTGGTTACTACCAGCAGACCTGACATAGCAAGTGCAGTGGGGATCCTAAGCAGAAAAGTGAGTTCTCCCACTGAACATGACTTGGGTGGGGTCAAGAGGGTGGTGCGTTACCTCAAGGGTACAATGAATTGTAAATTAAGATTGCCAGCTGTAAGGGACCCTAAGTTGGTTGGGTACAGTGATGCAGATTGGGCTGGGGATAAGGCGGATTACAAATCCACAAGTGGTTATGTTTTTATGTTTGGAAATGCACCTATCATTTGGGGCAGTTATAAACAGAAATGTGTAGCCTTATCGTCCACAGAGAGTGAATATATTTCAGCTTCGGAAGCATGCAGAGAGATCATCTGGCTGGAGCAACTCCTGACAGACTTTGGTTTGCCGAGAAAAGGACCTGTCAGCTTGATGGAGGACAATCAAGGCTGCCTGCAGCTAGCGCAAACCGAAAAGTTCCTTGCACGTTCAAAACACATTGGGGTCAGGTATCACTTCATTCGCCAGATGATCCAAGATGGACTAGTAGAAATGTCCTACTGTAATACTCAGGAGATGACTGCGGACATTCTCACGAAACCCTTGCCACGAGAGAGTTTCCAGAACCTGCGTGTCAAGCTGGGACTCTGGGTGGTTGAATAAAGTTGTTTTATGTTTGTTAAATGTTGTTCAGACTGAGAAGGGGTTTGTGGGATGTATAACACTGGTGCAGTCAATCACAACATTCCTAGAGTGTACACAAAGGGGACTTGGTCCTCCAGGTAGAGTTTCCTGTGCCAAGACTGAAATCACTTCCTTTGTGTGACCAGAAGTGGGAGTGGCCTTACCTGTAGCTATTCAAAGATACAGGTGAGCTGCTACTCTCCCTCTCTTCCCACCAGGACTCCGAGGATGCAACATCTCAGGAGATGCTCTCTTGGCTTCCAGCCAAGAGAGGCCCACATGGAGCCTTTCTCCCTTAAGGAGAATCTCCACATGTAAATACATTTAATCTAAGCTAGCCTGCCTTTCTGAGACTGTAGAAGCTTGAAATGACTGTGAGTAAAACCTTTATACTTTTATAAGCTTATGTGTCGTGTATTTTCTTTTAAGAGGGAACCAGGGGAAATATGTGCCAGGATCTGCCTTATTCTAGAAGTTCATAGGAACTTAAACGCCACGCTTTGCTGCGCTTTATTGGGGATGAGAAACTCTGCTAGTTTGGAGCTTGTTAGCACAAGCTGGGATAGGAAATATTAATCAATATTCCCTCATCCACATTCCCTCTCATCTCCCACAAATGTGGCCCTAGTCCAGCAACCTGTTCTACCATTGGCCAAAGTCTCATATATAAACCAACAGAATGGTGAGTCCATAACTGTGAAAATGTTCATCCCTCTGCTCTCTTTTCTCTCTACTGTTCCTCTATTCTACAGCTCCGTGACTGAGATTGC
This sequence comes from Darevskia mixta, assembly GCA_034641385.1. Taxonomy (NCBI): domain Eukaryota; kingdom Metazoa; phylum Chordata; class Lepidosauria; order Squamata; family Lacertidae; genus Darevskia; species Darevskia mixta. The sequence continues at coordinate 37,918,516 of JAWWNH010000066.1, forward strand.
CCCCTGCATGGGACAGCGTTAGAGCCTCTACCTCGGGTCTTCCTTGTGGAAGAAAGCCGCCTAGTACCAAAGATATCTTATGGGGATCTGTGGCTCAGTGGAAAAGCACATGCTTTGAGTACAAGATGACCCGGTACAATCTCTGACTAGGAAAAAGGGATGGTGAGAGATGCATATGTATGATTGCAAGTCAATGTATCTGGCATATGGCTCAATAAGATGCCCTCTATTTTGCACATTGCCTTCATCACATCTGGACACACTTGCACACATGTGTGATTACTGCTGCCTGGTGGTTATTGTCCCAGAACATCATTTGATCAATCTCTCCTTCCCCAGTCTGCAGTGTGTACACTACTAGGTAACACCAGCTGTAATTGGTGTGGAGGAATCAGGAGGCAGCTGAGATGATGGGACGTCCCCTTGAGTGCATGAGCACGCGCACACGCACACGCACACACACTTGTTAGTCCTCCGGTGTCAAGGCCAGACCTAAGATGCCAACTGTCAACTCTGTTGTGAAGAATCCATCGGCTACTTTCCACATCATGGAAACATCTGAGTTGAGCAAGGATTGGTCTTCCAATCCTTCTTACCAACAGAGCATTCTACAGATGGGGAGCCACCACAGGAAATGGTTTTGTCAGGATTCATGAATGAGCATAGGAATCCTACTCAATCCATCCTGTCTTGCCAGGCCCTCACATTTGTCCAGCCATGCCTTGTGCTGGCAGAGACTAACCCGCATAAGTATGAAACCAGCACTAGCTTCCTGCCACTGCAAGGATATTGCCATGCTGCTGTACATCACCCCTGTCGATCTCCAATTGGCATAGCCTTAGGGTTAGGAGCAATCTCATTCTGCCTAGCATTGTAACTTGAGAATAGGATCACATTTTGAAAGCAAAATATTTAAACCAAGGGTAGCTAACGGGGTGTCCTCTGGATGTTGTTGGACTACAGCTCCCATCATCCCTGATCATTGGCTTTGCTGGATGGGACTGATGGGAGTCATAGTGCAACAACATCTGGAGGGCACCACATTCGTTATCCCTGATTTAAATAATCTTCCACCCTCTGCTTTACTGCCTTCTTTCTATTTCTTTCATTAAAAAATAGTAATAAATGGAAAAATGCATAAAATAGATAAGACACATTTTTTAAAAAATCCAAATTTTTGAATGCTCCATAACCCTATGGGATATTTTTTGCTCTTTAAAATGAACAGATTTCAGTTTAATGGTGTTTATTTTTTTCCCCTTTAGAATATGCCAAGTTCATTAGATCTCCTCCCATGTATAAATCTGGTCCATCAAACCACAATTTGCACTGTCAGCTCTATGAGTGAAATCTATTGCAGCTACAGAGCTGTCCCGCTTTTGCCTTTGTAGCAACTTTTAGACCACAATAACCATCATCACTTTAAAAAAGGCAGATCCATTACATTTCCTCTGTTCCTGCAGCCCCACATTAAGCTAATATTATCTATTTCCCAAGTGAAAAAACCCCTTCCAGTCCTATCAATTATTAATTCCTTGCTTGCAGCTAATGTTTTGTTTGAATTATTTAAATGCATCTTCATTTATCAATAAACATAAAATGTTAAACAAAGAATACTGATGAAGGGCATTATTTAAACCATAACATTTTATGAGATTATTTCAAGCGCCTTTTTTGATTTATTAGCACAATATGCTTTATAATTATTTTTCCATTTCTTAAAACAAAAACAATGCCAAACACAAAAGCCTGTGTTTCTGGGTATCACCAAGAGATCTGGAAGTTTACTGAGTGCTTTCAGGAATGCTAAATTCTTGCATGGCTCCTTAAAGAGAATATAAAATATAATATACAGCAAAGTCCCAATCCATTTGCTGAGAAAATTCAAGGCATCGTTAAGATACGAGATGCCTATGATTTACAACGGCAAACCAGCTGCAGAGTCTGACTGCAGTTTTTCAGGCTAAAATCTATATTTTTTACTAAATAGTCTGCCTGTGTAGTTAAACAAATTATCAACGCTGCCGTCATTGTTGCATAGTATTTATTATTATCTGAGATGTTGTGCTCTGGCGCTGCAAGAAAAGAAGGGAGTTGGCTTCCGGTCGGCGATGCCGGAGAAGAAGGTCGGGGGGACATGTCGCTCCTGACATTCCCCCGTCCGACTGGGAAAAGGGGAGCTTGTGCCAGCGCCACAAACCCCAAAACCCCCGGGAAGGGCGTCCCGGGGTCCTAGGACCTGCATGGGCTCGGACGCCGAACCTGCTCCCCGGGAGACCGCAGTAAGGGCTCCCGAGTGCGAGCGGGCGGCGGAGCCCCAGGGTCCGCTAACTCCCTGTCGGGCGAAGCTGCGAGACCGTCTTCTTCGAGCGCGCTGATTTCTCCAAGACCTGTAATTTGGAATCGTGAGTAAAATTTAGAAGAAGTGGAATTTGGACAGAATTTGGGCTGGATTGGAACGAAAACACGGAGGTCCGTTCCTTTCCATTGTTGTAGTGAAGCAGGAAATAGATACAGTTACATTGAGAAAGACTGAATTGACTTTTATTGCTGTATGGCTTTAAATTAACCCTTGAGCCTCCCCTGGTCCTAGGGGAAGCAGAAGGAAATGTGATAGCCTTGTGGATTATTTTTCAAGCTGAAAATTTGAGAACTGTTATAAGAAGAAAAGTTGGAAAAAGTTTTTAAAGTTTTAAAAGTATAAAAATTGTGATCAAGAAAATGGCGATGAAACCGGATATTACTTGGCAAACTGTGCTGGAGAAGATGCAGGAATACATTGCGGAACTAAGAGAGAGGAATGCGATGGGAAAAACTTTGGAGGAGATAAGGCAAACCCCAAACACTGCGCCGGCTGAACCAGCTGTATAAGTAACCATAGAAACGACAAGACCCGTCAAGGCTAGACAACGAAAGACGATTTGGCGAAACATCTGCTGCAGGAAAAGATTTTATAACCGGAGAAGAAAATGTGCTTTTACCACAAGAAGCAAGATTGGGAACATAAGAAAGAAGAGCACATTGAAACTCATTGACAAGCAGCTGAAGGGAAGCCGAGACGAACTGAATATGAACTGGGAAGGCTGGACACAGTTTTGGGAAAAGGCCTTTTTGGAAGATGCAATGCAGGACTCATGCTGGTTCTGGGTCTCTCCGCCAGCAGGAATAGGATAAGAACTCTTAAAGTACGGCCTGATTTGTGGATTTATGGTTTCTGACTTATGGACATGCCAAGGACTGTTTAAACAATATGAAATATAAATGAAAGATAAGTATTTTGATGTCTAGAATGATAAGTATGATATGTAGTGAATAATGCAAATAATAGCTGTGTACCCGGGGACCGGGGGAGGCAAGAGGGACGTAGATGAAGATATATAAGTGATTTAAGATTTGTGATTTTTAAAGATTTGAATATTGATATTGATATTAGGAAAACAATTATTGGAATATGAAATTAGGAACCTGTTAAAAATTGGGAAATGCTATCAGATGGAAAATAATGGAGTGGACGAGAGGAAGCATGACAATGATTGTAACATAAGTGAGCTGGCCTGAATCGGGGCCAGACAATATTGTAAAACCAATAAAAATTAATTTAAAAAAAAAAAAAAAAGAAAAAAGAAAAGAAGGGAGTTAATCTATTTAATGTGAAAAGATTAATGCCTTTGGCTTAAATGGAACAAGGGCTATCAGAATGCTTGCTTCTCCCATTGCGTCCCACCGGTCTGGTTTGCACATCAAGATAAGCCAAACCATGGCTTAGCACGAACACATTAGTATGTAGGTTCTGGGAAATGGGATTGCAGCCACTTCACTGCTCTCTGGTTGTTTGGCTGCTGCATTTCACTAAACTAAGGCATAGTTTGTCTTAGTGTATCACTGAGGTTGCAGCATGTGATTAGTCTGGGGAGACCTAAACCAAAGGTCTGGGGTTCATATGACTTTGCTAAGGCAAACTATGGTTTATCACAGCATAGCAGAACAGAACAACAACGGAGGATAGAAGCAGCCACAGGTTCCTCTCCAAGAGCCTATGTACTAATACGTAGTCATGGTTTGGCCACCGGTGGACTTTAGTGCTTCAGTGGCACTCTGTGCTCCCTCCAACCTCTTTCCTTCCATTCTCTGTGTGCACCATGTCATAGTTGTGACTGTCATGGAAATTCTACTCAATATTGATCCAGAGCAGAACACAGATGTATAGTTAGCAGAGTAAAAACTTAAACACGTTGCAGATTCCCAAAAATAGACCAGAGGCAATTGTATTTCACTCAGCAGAGCTTTACTGCTACTGAAGGCAAATGAGCATAATGGTCACAAATCCAATACATTCCGGATTGGCACTGTCCATAAGAAATCCAGTTGCAGCAGACTTAAATTAAACTTACAATACCTTAGTGTATTTTAATATCTGTTGGAGGCTGCCCAGAGTGGCTGCCCAGAGTGGACCCAGCCAGATGGGCGGGGTATAAATAATAAATAATAATAATAATAATAATCATTATCATTATCATTATCATTATCATTATTAATCTAAACCTTAACACTATAGCATACTATGTACAGAACAACACACCAGAAGGAAAAGAGATAGAAAGAGAAAATGAAACCCAGGCTCCTTCTGGCCTATTTTTATAATCAGCATGACCTTGACTGAAAGAAGAAGAAGAGTTTGGATTTGATATCCCGCTTTATCACTACCCGAAGGAGTCTCAAAACGGCTAACATTCTCCTTTCCCTTCCTCCCCCACAACAAACACTCTGTGAGGTGAGTGGGGCTGACAGACTTCAGAGAAGTGTGACTAGCCCAAGGTCACCCAGCAGCTGCATGTGGAGGAGCAGAGACACAAACCCGGTTCACCAGATTACAAGTCTACCACTCTTAACCACTACACCACACTGAGATAACAGAACCATCTTAGGTCAGCTGTTCTCAGCTTCTCTGAAGGTATAACCCAAACATCATGAACCTTCTGCTTGTTTCTTTCATACAGAGAAGCTTCCAGAACCCTCTTGAATTAATTAGAATAGGAAAGATCTCTACACATCAGATCAATACTTTCTGCACTAAGAAATGCAAACTGACAGTGACACCCTGCATCGCCCACTTCGGCTTGGTGCCCAGTGCTGGAAAAATCGGCCTGGCTTCTCTAAATCCACCTCTGGTGTATGTGTGAACAAGACACAGCAGCATGAGTACAAGCGCAAATTGTACCAGTGAGCAGTGGCTTGGTTAGGGCTGGTCTTTGGGCCCCAAGTCCAATGCTCCACAGCTTGGGGTGGTGCTCCCAGATGACCACCATTGGCAGCTGATGCGGAAGTGGTGGTGCCAGGAAACGGCATATGGGAGACCATATGCTATGGCTGACATCACTCACTGCACATCTTTTAACCCCACACCACACCAAAGAACACTTAGTGTCTGATGAGGCTCTACTCATGACAACCATCTTCATCTAATTCTGGTAACTTACTGGTACTTATGGAACTTACTCTAAAGTAAGTGGAAATAGAATTGCTGCATGAGTCAATGTACAGAATAAGGGAAGAATGGAAACGCCCATTGCAATGAAGCCTGCAAATATTTTGGAATAAACCTGAGCGAGAAAGGGAATGATGGAATAAACAGAACAATGGATTCTTTGGAGAGATGTTGCACCATAAAGTGCAGGTGAGAATTGTTATCTTACAGCATATATTTTACTCTAAAACTGGGTTTTTTAAAATTTGAATTTTATCAAAACGTTTTTCCAGGTACAGACTAGCGTCGTATACAGAATTGCAAATGTAAAAAGAAGGTCTTGAGGTAGCCTTAGTTTGAAAGTCATTGTACATAATTTATACATTGGTTGCACATAATTTTAATGCATTGCCCTCCACCCTACCCCCAATGAACATAAGGTACAAACTTGTACAGTCATGAAAGAGGGTTGAAAGGTTTTTTATGTGTATTACTTACATTACTGTTGCAAGTGACATGCTTCAAACAGCAGGAGAAGGCCAATATCAAGGTCAAATCTAGCCTTACTGCACATTCATAGAATCATAGAATCTTAGAGTTGGAAAGGACCCAAGGATCATCTAGTCCAACCCCCTGCAATGCAGGAGTCTCAGCTAAAGCATCCATGACAGATGGCTATCCAGCTTATAAGAGATTCTGGATATGGTGTTAACTTGTAATAGTAGCAGCAAGAGAACATGGCTCTTTAAAGATATACATGCCAGCCCAGCAAGCATAATGCATTCACACACATTCCCAACTAGATTGGGACCTGTGTGCATGAAGGGTATAGTGCATTCATGGCTTCCAGTCTTGGGATGTGTTCATTCAGCATTCTGGGCTGTATGCATGGTCCCTGCTGTTGTACCTGAGACCAGCTCAAAAATCTCATATGCTATCTTTAATCCAGCCCCATGTTCCTCAAACTAGAATGCTAAGGAGATCCGGGAAGAGGAATGGGGAAATATAGCAATTTCAATATCTCTGCTTTTCTCATTTCCCAGTCTCCAGTTCTCCACATTTCCACAATATGTACAACATTCAGCATTTATTGGAAAACTCTTATGTTTTCATATGGTTCCAATTGTCCAAAATAGTCTCCAATTATAATTCTTACTTTCCCATTATCTATTATTATGGGTAATTTTCACGATCAGAAGTCATTTTTTGACTATTGTATATGTTTATTTTTGAATGTTTTGCAATCAAAGTGCATTCTCTAGTTATTAAACTGTTTACCACAATGTTAACAAGTTGTTTAACTGTGCAGCCAGGCTATCTTAAGGTATAATAAAAGATAAGGCTGTCATCATGCAGCCGTTTGCAGCCAACAAGTAGTGCTGCAACCTGCAGCGTGATGACAGACTTCTGAGAACTGCTGGGCCATTGCAGCAGCATTGGAGGGTGAGATGAAGGCAAGTAGAAGAGGAAGACAGAGATTGAGGCAGTGGCTGGGTGACCAAGGTGCAGAGAAATAGTCAGGACAGGCCGGGGTAGCTCCCCAGCTTTTTTGAAACTGCTGCTTGTAAATTTTTACATTGAAATTTTTAGCTACTTTGATATCGTAAATTATAGGCATCATGTGTCTTAACCATGCCAGACCTGTTCCACAAAGTTCTTGTATCAAAAAATCATAGGGCTGGAAGGGACTTCAAGGATCATCTGGTCCAACTTCCTGTTGGCACAGGAAACCCTCTACTACAGCATCTCTGGATAGGCCATCCCACCTCTGCTTAACAACCTCTAATGAAGAAGTGACTGCACCTTCTGAGGTGATCTGTTCCACTGTTGAGCAATTGTTACAGTCAGGTTTATAGGTCCAACCTTCCTGAGAGGGAGGACAGGAAACGACCTCAGGCCCAAGGGCCACATGTAGGCCTCCAGGCCTCTCTATCTGTGGCTTAGAATCGTCCCCATGCAACACACCTCACTGGCCTTGCCTTGCATCTTGAGAGTTTTTGCCTAGCTATTGTGTATCCTTAAACTCTGATGATTCTTCTTGCTCGCCTGGATGGAAGATAGAGAGGAGTGTGTATGTATAGAAACCAGCCTAAACATAAAACTTGACTTTCTGGCCCACTTGTTCCTCTGGCTCCCCCCTCCACCAATGGTACATGGCCCTCAGAAGGCTACCCAGAAGGGATTGTGGCCCTCAGGTTGAGAAAGGTTGCCCGCCCCTGCTATGTAGCAACAGGAAACAAGTCTATGTGACAGCCATTCTAATATTTGAAGTAAGCTATTGTCTCGTCTCCAGGCTCCCCTGGATTTATCTTCCCACTTCCCGCCTTCAATACTAGCATGCTCATGCAATGCCGGCATGCCTTGTGCTGCTGTTGAAAGATCTCATCCTAAGCAGTGGCCCAGTAATTCCTAGGATCTGTCCATTATATTTCCCATTTTTCTGTTCATGTAGTGTGATCAACTGGATGCAGGAGTTTATCCATGTTGAACATTATGTTAAGTTTCATTGTTTAGTTGCACACTGAAATGGAATGCCTATATTGTATATTGCTGAAGGGTTTAACATTGGAAAATTCCATTTGAATATACTAAACTAGAAGAGAGCTCTCTGAATTCTAGCTGGGTTGATTAACTGTTGTTGTTCTCTGCTAGCTTTCACATGGTGTTTAACTTTAGGTCACGTGAGGGTATGCAATTGCAAATCTCTCTCTTGAAGGGAGTTGCCCAGTCTTTCTCTGGATGCCACAGGGAACAAAATGATGTGATAATGAAGTCTCTCCAGGAGCTGCATAGCCTTAGGCTTGATGCAGACTAATGCAGGCTTTGGGAGAAACAGAGTTTTGATTTTTGCTCTGATCATATTTATATTATATATTTAAGAGGAAGAACATTTGCTTTAATGTGCGTATGCTTTATTTATTTCTTGACTTTATATACCGCCCTATACCCGCAGGTCTCAGGGAGGTTCACAGAACAGAATCAAAATATAAAACCACAAAACATATAATCAAAATAAAAACAACAACCCAATACCCACCCACCCCCAAAAAACCCACATTTTAAAAAGGCATAGGATGTCCTTTATACAACCTTCTGGATGCATCATGGATTGTTTTGTACCTGTTTTTGAAGAAGTTCTGGTCAGTAAAGCTTTGAATCAAATTATGGGTCTGGACAATTTTTATTCAAAAGGGAGTCAGCTTTTATGCATCCAATTGCTTCGTGCTGCACAATATTAACATCTGCAATACGTCAGTGTGATCTGCAAAATGCTCTAATCCCACTAGCATTTTCCTCAAAGAACTAAATATTTTAAAATGTTTGTTATCCAAAGACCTTTGCACAAGTTTCCGTATGTGTCCCCTCCCACCGCCTCCGACCGCAAGCCCTCTCGCAGCATAGTAATTGGGGCCGGAAAATGAAATTCATAGAAAGGAGCATTAGCGTGAAATTTGATGCCTTACAAACAAACAAAGACACCACCTATTTTGAAGGAGCTTTTAGTCCAGCTTCTCCTTTCAGAAGTCATTTTTGTATATCTCCCATGGGCAACAAGTCTGAGGATGCTGAGTGGTCTGAGTGTGTGCTGGACTCTCCAGACTGCAGCAGACAATAGAAGGCATCATCGTGGCTTATTATGCCATTCCCAGAAGTGATAATATACCATATCAATATTTCCTGGAACAGAGCTGCGCTGTACGACGAGCTGATTGGCTGTTTCGGTGGGGCAATAACTCATGAACGTTGCAAAACTGCAGTTTAGCATACCCACAAGTAAAGGGGTGGGAGGTAAATGGGCTCCTTTCATCTCGCAGTCCAGCTACGAGTAGGTAGAGTCATGTCTAGCCCCATTTAAAAAGCTTTCAGTGTTATTTATCAATTTAGTCACTCTTTAAAACAATGGTACATTAGTTAATTCTGATATTACAGTGAAATTCCAATGGAAGAACATATTACAGCCACATTAATATCACATTAGCTCATCATGATTAATGCTATTGCAATGAATGAATTAATAATGATTTGCTTCTTCACCAAGTTCCCCCCCCCACCCTACCTTGACATGAATAGGATCCATGGCATTGATTATCACAAATATAATGGATTGATCCGTCATTTATGGGAAATGAGGATACTCTTCCCATCAAGCTCACTCCTCCCTCCCCTCCCCGGCTTCAATAGATGTATTATCTTTGGCAGGAACACAAAACCGTCTATAGATCATTCAAAGAAGTCAATTATTAGCATCCAGCACCATGCCATGAGTAGTAGGCTTCTGCTGGGAATGAATATAGAAATGAATGAAAGTCGGGCGAACCACAGGCCACATCTGAGTTGTAGAAGGGAGGCATCTTATGCAACCCAAGCCAACCAGGCTCCACTTTCAACTCGCTTCAATTCTACTAAGTAGCAAGCAAAGCTCTTAGGTACTGGGTGGCAAGGCTCTTCCTCAACCCACAAGCATTTCTAACAAGCATCAGCAATTCTGGAGTTGCAACAAGCTCTGTTTCATCTTTTCAACATAGCACCAAGTAGATAGATTCACCAGTGCAAGGATTTCTCCTTCTACAATGAAAGGATCTCATGCTCTCCTCTCCCTGTGCCTCCCTATATCTGTTCTGGGGAAAACTCCAGAATAGGTTTGGGGGTGGCACAGGGCATGTGTAGGTAGAGGAGCATGGTGTATGTGTGTGGGAGCTAGCGACGCCCCCCCCCCCCCAATTTCATTAAAGGCCAGAGTTGTTGAAAAGAAGTGGGATGGTTTTAGGTCTGTTTGAAAAGAGGTGAGAAAGTATCAGAGCACAGGTGAAATGGTACTTGTAAGAGGCAGATGTATTGGTTCAATCTATCACTTAACAATGATTTTGATTTTGAACTTTGCATTTCCCCCCTCAGTCCGAGGAGATTTCAGTGATACTGCATTATCATGTTCTAGGTGCTTTCTGTTCATATAAATGCTTTATCACGAACTCCTTTTCATTCTAATAAAGAAAGGAATCATTTCAGAGATTTTTCTTCTCTGGAGAGAACATAATTAAGGTAGCATCAAAATATGTATGAGGTTCAAGCATACCCCTTTTTTTTATAAAACAAGAAGTAAAATATGTTTGAAGAAAGTGTGACTTTCCATAATGTCTACAAACATCAGAAAGCCATATGTTCACCCACACTGCTAATGTTAACTGTGAGTGTTATATAAAAACACTTCCAGTTTCAACTGGGCATTCCAGGACTCACTAAAAAGCTATTGAAATGTAGTGCATATCACCTGAGGATTAAGCATATTGTCAAGGTTTGAAACTTGCATTTGCAGTTGTGTAGCACCCCATCATGAAACGAGGAGTTGGGAATCTGGTTTCTATGAACAAGACAAAAAGCAGAGCTGAGCAGAAATTTATTCAGAAGACATTTTTCTGAGAAAAGTTCTGAGTTTCCTCCCACACTTTGCCTTGCTCCCATAGAAAATGAAGATAACTTCACAGAATTGTCACCTAAGATTTTTCCACCATATTTTTGTGGCAGCTTCCATTTCCCCCTCCCCACTGCCATGGAATAGTAGGAACATTGGAAACTGCCTTACGCTGAGTGAGACCACCAGTCCATTTAGCTTAGTATTGGCTACACTGACTGGCAGGAACTCTCTGGGGTATCAGGCAGGGCTTTCTCCCAGCCCTCCCCGGAGATTGAATTTGGGACCTTCTGCATGTGAGGCAGAGGCTCTACCACTGAGTTCTGTTGCTAGGCCTGGGGCAGTGTAGAGGGTGCAAAACGACAGCTCAGGTGCCAGCACGCTTGTAGTGGCAGCACCAACAAAGAAGACATTTGGAAAAAAGGAAGAAGCTGTGCTCCTGCCAGTGGTAATGGTGAACCCGATCCCTGAGAAAGCTGTCTTCTCCCTGGAGAAGTTCAGTAAAATTTATCTGCCCATAAATTGGGGGGGGGGGGATGAGAGGCCATATGCAAATACCTATAATAGAAACCAAAATTGTTACGGCTTGGTCTCTCCCACAAACGCTAGACGACTCTGGCTGTTAATTATTTCAGATTTATTTCTAAAACAAAAAACTAGGATGGAGCTCCTCTACATTTGAAAATGTTTTAGGCAAAGCAGAATGTGCTACAAAGAAAAAAAACGAGACAGTCTTAAGGTCACCATGAGAACTAGAAACTTGATTATTAGAAGGTGGTTTGCTGAACAAGAGCATGGCATCTTGAGACTATTCGCAAACAACCTCAAGGTAAGCAACCAAAGAGCTAGGCAGAGATCCCTAGAAGAAACTAGGGAGTTAAGGTAGTTAGTAGAGGACAAATTATATTATTATTATTATTATTATTATTATTATTATTATTATTATTTTTTAGGGCACCCATAGTGCTTAGAACACACATTTGTTTTTAATGCACAGACTTTGCAGTATACGTTTGACATTAACATAACATACTTTGCCAAATTGTGAGTCACATCTGTCAATCCCATTCTGGATGTGACACAATACATTACTAAGACAGTCATGAATTTTCTTAAAGACTGTGAGACAGAGGTTGATGCTGTGTTTATATTTACATCCGTGGAAATGCTGCATAGTGAACAGTGTGGAGAGAAAACAGATGCAGCTACAGACCAAGTGTATGGCAGCCCATGTTCACAGTGTCATTTTTGCCAATTTTCCTCAGAAGTAGCTCAATTTCTTTGCAACTTTGGCCAAAACTGAAAAAAGTTCAACAACTTTTCTGTCCAGATTTTCACTTTTTGAAATATGGCAACCCTATCTTAACATTTTTAGCATTCCAGCTCTGTTTGCTACCCCCTCCTGGAGGAGAAAAGAACTCATTTCAAGACTGGAGACACTACCAGCATCTTTCTCTGCTAGGGTCATGGAGGGTTAAACTAGAATCCCCGTGATCCCTGGGAAGAAATGCTGGTGCACCATTTCCTTCCAGAGATCACCAAGCATTGTAGTTCAACCCTCGCAAGCCCCTGCAGTGTCTTCACTTCACAAGTAGTTGGGAAGTATAGAGGCTCAGTAGGCCTCTCCTGTCTTAGGGGAACCTCCCTTGGTTGCCTGAATTTCCTGCCCCTTAGGGACAATGATGGGCGAGCGAACAGCAGATTTCTTGTGAATGCTTGATTGGACCATAGCAAGTAAGTGAGCCTCTATGTGCTGCAGCTCTCCATATGCCATGGCCCGCTGGAGTTATGTCTGCTGGTTGGCTGAAGATGTCCCCCTACAGTCCTAGTTAAATGCATAAGCCTATTACTTCCACTTGGAGGAAGCACACAGCGACAGTAGTGGCTTTTAATGCTTTTAAACCATTCCCTTTCACTAGAAAGAAATCAAATTGCAAAATCAATTACAATAATTAAAACTTCCCAGCCTTAGCTCTTAATTAGCCAAGACTTTAGTTACGACTCGCTTCTGAAAACAAAATTTACAGTCCAGTTATTCAGTCCCTCAGAGTTAAAACCCACTGCTCTATAAAATCCGGTGCTCTTGGGATTATTTTTGTACTCGTCAATGACTATTTTAAACATGTACCAAGATTACTGTGATAGGAAGCCACTACTCATTCTCCTCCATTCCATTCCGCTCTCTCCCACCCAACCCCATGCCACTCCATTCCTTTTGTCCTAGTTAAAGGTCTATATTTTTCTTGATGAGTTTTTCCATGAACAGGACTGGTTCTAGTGCTTTTCATTGCTGACATAGGGTGGCCATCCTTTCTAGTTGCTTTTACCGGATTGTTGGGTGGTGCCCTGAAATAATTATGCCAGCTGTGACTGAATCAGATTATTGAAGGTCATAAGCAGTGGCATCTTGCTCAATAAAAGCACCTATCCATTCTGTGGAATGGTTCACCTGAGGAGGAGGAGGAGGAGGAGGAGGAGAAGAAGAAGAAGAAGAAGAAGGAGAGTTTGGATTTGATATCCCGCTTTATCACCACCCGAAGGAGTCTCAAAGCGGCTAACATTCTCCTTTCCCTTCCTCCCCCACAACAAACACTCTGTGAGGTGAGTGGGGCTGAGAGACTTCAAAGAAGTGTGACTAGCCCAAGGTCACCCAGCAGCTGCATGTGGAGGAGCGGAGACGCAAACCCGGTTCACCAGATTACGAGTCTACCGCTCTTAACCACTACACCACACTGGCTCTCCAGCAGGTGAGACATGTGCTGGTATTTCACTGGTTACTAAAACTTACCTGCCCAGACATTCCTGGGCTGCTCAGAAGTCTAGAACTCAAGGTCATCCAATGAAGCTGAATGTTGAAGGATTCAGAAGAGACAAAAATAACTCACTCCCACAGGATATAGTGATGGCCACCAATTTAGCTTGCTTCAAAAGAGGATTAGACGCATTCGTGGAGAGTAAGGCTATTGATGGCTTCAAGCTAGGAATATACCTCCACTGCCAGAGGCTGTCAGAGGCCGACAGGGTCGGCGCATCCCATTTCACCGCCTGAAGCAAAATGGGAAGGAGCTACCCCTGTTGTTGATTCTCAACTGCTGCCTCATAGGAATCGTGTGGCTGTGGGGGTAGCTTCCAGGTTCCAGCAACATCTCACGAGAGCCCTGCAAGGTCTCGCCAGCACCTGGAAGCTACAGCTGAAGCCACTTCTTTTCACTTCTCTGGTGGTGGGTGGGGTGCCTGTGACGGCTCCATAGAAGCAAGAAGAAGAGGCAGTGGCTTCCGGGGAGATGCCACATGTTTTTGCTGGCTCTCGCAAGATCTTGCTAGTAGCCGCTGCCACAGCCTCTTCTCACTTCTCCATTGGTGGTGGTGGGTGGGGTGACCATGATGCAGCTGCCCTCTTGGATTCTGCTGTCTGTCTGAGGCGGCTGCCTCAGTCTGCCTCATGGACAGGCTGTGACTGGTCAGCCCTAGGCCCAGAATATGTTGCTGGGAATTATGGGTAGTGAGAGTGCTGTTTCACTCAGGTCCTGCTTGTGGGCTTTGCTGTGGCATCTGGTATGTACCTGTGAGAACAGGATTCTGGACTAGATGGGCTATTGGCCTGATCCAGTAGGATCTCAAGGTCTGCAAAGTATTTGAAGAGAACTTTCCTATTTTCAGAAGCTACATTGTAATTATTCAGGGGGGCGGGGACCAGGTGTAACGGTGTATAAAGTTACCATAGTCCATAAACTGCTTGCAGATGAAGCTCTATAGATAAGAGATGTAGAAATTCAAATTAATATTTGCAGATATAAGAGCCTTTATTTTAAAGTTACCTTCCCTTTATTTGTGTAAGAACTTCATTGCAGTTTAATAGCTCTTTCATCACATGTTGCTTTTTGGCTCAGCTTTGTATTTTTCCTCTCTCTTTATTTTTTTACACTCAGAAACCATTTTTATAGCACATTACATATGTTGTTGCATTTTTTAAAAGGAAAAAAACCCTTTATTTTTCAATGTGTATTTAAAAATGTATATATTTATCTTTGATTTTATTTATTCAAGAAGCATGGCAATCTATTTTGGGAAATACCAGCAAAGCTAGAATTTTTGAATCATATTCCTTCACATATGGTATTAATATATCTCTGTCTTGCATTCATGCAATGCACCAACAGATGTCAAACATTTCTGTTTTTTAATAGGCCTCAGATCTTATAAGAGCCCTTTTCAGGAACCAGCAGCAATATGGTTTTTAAGCTACAGTGCATTTACAAGTTTGTCTCTTCTGAGGTTTATTTTACTAATGATGAGGGTTTCATCCATTTTCCAAACAGAATTAATTTTGTATAGAAGGTTTGCACTTAAAAACAAAAGGAGGGATCTTATAATGCTTAAAAGTTCTCAGATTTTAAAAGATTATATTAAACTAGACAACAAAGTTCAGTTGTGACCTATATCCTCTAGTTTAAATGCAGCAGCTTGCATAACTGTTTACAGATGTACAATGGAAAGGATGAAGTTGTTTTTCTGTAATCTATGCTTACATTTCCAACTGTTGAATCTGAAATGGGCAATATCTTAGCACAGTCATTTGTGTGTGTGACATCGCTTGTGTTTCAAGGGTTTACAGTGCAAGCTTTTTTCATGTGAGACACATTTAATATATCTTTCTGCTGGCAGGTTGTAATGGCATCACAGTTCCTCCTTGCCCATATGGGGCTGGGCAAACTTTGCCCTGACATCCCAAAATGCATTACATTTGGCATCTTTCCCCTGAATTTTCATGCAGCATGGATATAACCGTGCACCCACCATTTAAAATGTCCCTGTAGTTTGTTAAGGGTGCTGGGACTTGTAGCTCTGTGAGGGGAAAACTACAGTCCTTGGGATTCTTTGGGGGAAGTCCTGAGCTTTAGATGTGCATTGAATCTGCTTTAAACATGTGGTTTGGATCTACCACCATCATACAAGTCTTCCATGCACACAGCCAACCTGTAATGTGGACGCAGAAATTCAAGATGGATTCTCATCTGCATTTGCTTTCACCTTGACTGAACTATCAGATGGTGCTTTGCTCTTTCTTTCTGATCTGAGGTTTTCTTCTCAAGCACAGTTGGGGAGTCTGTATAACGGCAAAACAGTCAGCTACGGGTTGCGGTGATAGCAACAGCCCATGCGCTAATTCTCAGGCCTCCTACGCCGCAAAAAGGATTAGCAAAAGCATGAGACAATAATACCAGGCTGATAATTATATCAGTCTGCTTTACCTTGCTGAAAATGGCAATCAAATAGAATCTACACTTGCTAAGTTTATATGTTGGCGTGCAAAATCCTATTTGCCTTCATTAACAAGTGCTTAGGGCCAATTTCTCAGCTGAGATCATACTTTTTAGCCATCCTTCATGCTGTGCTTTCATCAGTGTTATGTTTCGATTCGAAAACACTCATAGAAGGCAGGGACGTGGTGTGTGTGCTTTGATTCTTTTTGATTGAGTGCCTTAATTAGGTCACCACCAGCAGCACCAAAATAGTGTGTTTTAATAACCTATGTCATTACAGAGCAAGAGGGTGAGATTTGAGTTCTGCTGTAAGGAAGCCTCTCCTGCCTCAGACATCTGTTCTGAAACTTAACATGGCAATATACTCACTGAATTGCAAGAGCAAATTTGATTAGTTGGAACTTCTGGGAATATTTTCCAGCTGATTAACCCAGGGACCTTATCATTAAATATTGGCATTGTATGGATTGACCAAAATCCAAGCGAATGTCAGATATTAAAGACCATAATTGCAAGTTAACTAGAAGATGAAGGAGGCTTAATCTAATGATGACTAGGGTGAAATATTGCTAGAATTACCATATTAACATGACTAAGCCAGCTAATTAATATGGTTATCCTATACAAAGCCAATTTGGCTGAATTTCATCAAAGATTTAAGACTTCTGTGGAAACTGTCTTTTATATATGCGCTATGTGTGGGGATGTTGCTATTGTTTTGCTTTTTCTGCTAGTGCTAAGGAGCATGAGGTAAAGATGACCTCAATACTACAAGTGCTTTGCTTTTTTGCTCCCCCCCTTTTTTTTAAAAAAAAGGAAACATAAATAACAAGGCAAGTGGCAAATTTGTGGATACCTTTGTGGATACCACCAATAGGGCCCTGATGTCCCATATACCTTAAAAGTGGCATCACATTGTAATGGAGTACATATGGAGACCCTAAAAAGGAAGGTTGCTTTGGAGAATAATTAAAAATAGTGTCTTTGAAAAAAAATGGTGCTCATTTAAATAGGAATGTGGATCTTCTCACAAGGGAACTTTTCATTTTACATCAGACAGATTAATGCTATTGAAGATCAGCAGACTCAGGGCTTATCTTGGCTATCCCAGGATGTGCAGGTAATATGTATCTGTTCGTTTCTACCTTTATTAGAACCAGCTAAGACTGCAATCTTGGCCAAATTTACCTAGGAGTAAATTGCATTTAATTCAATGGGGTCACACAGGTAGCCAGCCTCACAATGACAAGCTGTAATGGCAGACTTACCTCTCACATCTCCATATCCTTTTAAGACCATCTAAAAGTCCCAAACTATTGAGTCAGCTTTTGTGTTTTTCAAACCTCTCCCTTGAGGTCAATATTGAATCTGAATTAACTGCTGGCCTTTAGATTTTCAGAGGTGGATTTGCTCTTGCTTCTTTGTCCTGGTATAAACACAATTCAACCGGTATTCTTTTGCATCAGGCGCGATCCAATGAAATTAATCTGAAAAGTGTTTCTTGCATAATAATCATCAGAATATATGATGTCGTTGTTGTTCACCTTCACCTTCAGAGCATCTCAGGGGAGACATGACAGAGGTGTCTGACAATATGTGTGCAGTGGAGACAGTGGGTAGCGAAGAGTTCTCTCATAGTACTAGAACTTGGGGTCATCCATTGGAGCTGAGTATTGGATGATTCAGGACAGACAAAATCAAGCACTTCTTCACACAATGCATAGTTAAACTTCAGAATTCGATCTCACAAGACGCAGTGATGGCCGGCAACTTGGGTAGCTTCAAAGTAGGTTTAGATAAACTTGGGGAGATAAGACTATTGATGCTTCTCTGTCAGGGTCTGTATGCATCTGAAAACCAATTGCTTTTGAACCAACACTTGGGAAAACTGCACCACTGAAAACCTTGTCTGGAGAGATTGCAGTAAGCAGATAAAACAATGGACAGAGCACTGTCAAGAACTGTACTCACAGGAAAGCATTGTATTGGAAGAGCTCGACAAGGTGAGGAACAGCATAAACTCTCAGGCATGTGAGGAAGCCTCAGGACAGGACAGAATCCCAACAGAAGAGCTGTAAACAAGTGCCAACTCTTCTCTCATGATGATGCATCTCCATGACCTCCTCTTGCAGTGCTGGGAAAAAGGATCCATGCCACAAGACATGCACGGCTCCAGCATTGTGACCATTTACAAGAGCAAAGGTGCCCACCATGAAATAACTACCATAGACTCTCCCTGGCCCTGCTGATGGGGAAAGCCTTCACCTATGCAGTTCTCAATAGATGGCAGTCACTTGCTTACAGGGTTAATCCTGTGCCGCAATGTGGCTTTAGAGCTCAGAGGTCAACAGTTGACATGATTTTCTCACTGTGCTACCTTCAGGAGAAATGCCAAAAGCAGAGACACCCCTTGTACATCACCTTTATAGATCTGATGAAAGCCTTTGACCTTGTCAGCTGAAGAAGAAGAAGAGTTTGGATTTGATATCCCGCTTTATCACTACCCTAAGGAGTCTCAAAGCGGCTAACAATCTCCTTTCCCTTCCTCCCCCACAACAAACACTCTGTGAGGTGAGTGAGGCTGAGAGACTTCAGAGAGAAGAGTCTACCGCTCTTAACCACTACACCACACTGACTGTTCACAATGCTCAACAAGATAGGAAGCCCACCTAAGCTCCACAAGATCATTGTGTCCTTCCATGAGAGCAGGCGCTGTAACTCTCCAATGGTTTGACTTTACCCCCAAAGATGCACTCTTCCGTTGTCTCCCAAGGCAGATGGATGCCAACAACAATTGATTTATTGATATTATGTTATTGATATTTAACTGTAATTGTGCTATATGATTATATGTTTTGGATTATAATCACTACTCATTTTGATATGTTACAAACAACAAACTTGTAGGGAAATGGCAAGTCAGTGAACATGATGACAATGATGATTTTGTACTACCATCCTGCTTGGATCACCTGCTCCCCCGCCATGGATCAATATTGCACCCTAAATTCTTTTGCAATGGCAACCTGCTGGCAGATCTATGGGAAAGGTATTGAAGGGTGGGCACACATTTAGTATTTATGGAATATGGCATTTGGAAAGAATTTCAAGAGAAAGGAAGCCCTAAGTAGTTATAGACAATGCATGCGTACACATGCAGCTTTCTTGGGATTTCACAGTATTGGCCCAAAGCCATTGCGCGCTGAAGACCATAAGCCCAGCTCACTGCTGGACACCCAAGATGCCTGTAAATTCTAGGTGTACGCACATATTTTTTAATTGCAACTCCCACACACAACTATTTCTCTGTCTTGTGCTGAAAGACTGCCCTGTTGTAATGTAACCTCTTAATCCCCAAGCATAACTTGTTACCAATAAACCATTTTTTCCATACTAACTTCTTTATGAATGTTTTAATCCCATGCTGACAAAGCACCTGCAACCATTTCACTCTTGGTAGAATAAGGCTCCATTTATTTCGCTTGACATTTTCGTACATCTCCCTCGCCACATCAAAGATCAGAACCCCACAAAGTTTATTTTCATCACTCACACAGAGTTTTGAAAAGCGTGAAAAGTTTGGGAAATGTTTTAACTTTCAAGTACACATTTCAGTCCAGTTGACAATTTGGTGCTTTCACACGCGGTTACCGAAAAGAATCACATCTTTTCAATCTGAGAATTATGATTTTCACTGCACTGATTTTAACCAATGATTTAACCATACTTTATTTATGTTTCTGTGGCGTTATAATTATGAGTGAAAGAGCTATAACAAATGACTAGTTATGGATATGATAATGTATAAAGCAAACAAAAAGAGGTTGAGAAATTAAGCAAAAATTAAGGCTGTGCCAAATCCATCCTCCAGCCATGCTTCCTGAAAACATCACCAAACTGTGAAAACAGGGCCCAATTGAATTCTGCTTTCTTGAGGTGGGAGAAGCATCTCAACAATTTTCGGGACGGGTTGTTGCTTATCTTACTGGGTCTCATCAGGAACTGCAACTGTATGTAAGATGTGTGTCAGTACCACCTAGCTCAGTGTTGTCTACATTGACTGACAGTGGCTCTGCAGGATTTCTGACCAGAGAATTCTCCAGTTGAAAAGTACACAACACCAGTCCTACCAGATAGGGATTGAATCTGGGACCTTTGGAATGCAAAGAATGTCCTCTACCACTGAGCCATGGCCCTTCACTAAGAAAAAATTAAATAAAACAGAAGCAGGGTGTAGTGCAGGGGTCCACAACCTGTGGCCCTCCAGATGTTGTTGGACTACACCTCCCATCATCCCTGATCACTGGCTATGCTGGCTGGGGCTGATGGGAGTTGTAGTCCAGAAAATCTGGAGGGTCACAGTTCGTGCCCCCCTGGTGTAGTGTATAAACTCTGGCTATAAAAACACACTAAAGATGAGCTTGTATAGAGTTTTATACAAGGGCCTGTGCAAACAGAGTTGGGAGAAAGGATGGAAGAATATGTTAGTTCAGTTTCTCCCAGTGTTTCATATTTCCAATATTATGTTCTCTACACCTCTGCAGCAATTTGTGAATTTTTTTAAAGGGTTCCTCATGAGAATCCAGCATTTTAGTGCAAATTTCTCTAATCAACATATTTCTGCATGTAGTTTTGACTAATGTATACATTTTTGCATGCAATTTATCATAATATAATGCAATTTTGTATTTTATTTTGACTAATATATTCATTTTTATGAACATTTGTTGTTTGTTGTTTAGCCGTCTTAGTCGTGTTCGGCTCTCCGTGACCCCATGAACCAGAACATGCCTTGGAAGCTCTCACTTTCTTTTCAAAGCTTCTCCTTTATTATGTCCATGGAGTTTTGTTGGCAAAATACTGGAGTGGTTTGCCAGTTCCTTCTCCAGGTGGATCACATTTAGTCTAAACTCTCGGCTATGACCTGTCTGTCTTGGGTGGCCCTGCATGGCATAGCTCATAGCTTCTTGGAGCCATTCAAGCTCCTTTGCCACGACAAGGCAGTGATCCATGAAGGGGTTTTATGAACATATATGCTCTTTCCCCCCTAAATAGTGCTTGGAGGACTAAATCCTAAAATTCAGATAAGTGCAAATTTCAAAGGTTGTCTGTTTTACTTCTCATTTGCTTGCGAAACATGGGCATTTGAGAGATTCAGCCTTAAATAAATCCATTTCCCCCTTCCATCCCTAGTTGGGAGTGACACCACACATCAGTCTTCCACTGTCAGACCCCGTCCTTCCATGAGTGAAAGAAGCTTTCCGCTAGAGGAGTGGTAGGCAACCTCAGGCTGCTCTGTGTGGCCCTTCCTTGGCCATATCCTCCTCTGACCCTAATCCCACACCCTCTTCAAGTGCTTTTGCCTGGCTGGAATGTGTCCTTGGCTGGAGAAATGCTCTTGTTCATCTGGATGGAGGATGGAGAGGTGTGTGTGTGTAGGAACCTCTGACTTTTCCATGGCTGGAATGCAGCCTACTGTGCAAAGCTAAGAGTCGCATCCATTGTCCTGCCCTCTTCTTTATTATTATTAACTTCTGGCTGACCTCACCCACCATTGGCAACCAATCCCCTTGGAATTGCCCCCAAGAGAAGGTAGCCCTCAGGCTGGAAAGGGCTGCTGACCCCCGGACAAGATGAAGAGTGCCTCCAAATCCAGCCCCTGATACTGGTCTGTTCTCAGTAGAGATGGACACTGCCCTAGACACTGGTGGTTTGCATATTCACACATTTACCCTCTCACTTCCATTCTTAGCCATTTCCAATTTGACACACAAAAGACTATTGTCGGTTGCAGGGTGTGGGAGACACGGAAAGTGTGTACAAATTGAAGAGATATTATGCTAATTGCTGCTTAGAAATGAAACAAAACACCAAACCACGGGGTTTTTTGGGGGTGTGTGTGTGTGATTCAGTCTCCTATATCATTTTTGTAAAATGCAAAATAATTGATTCTTCCTTTTATTTCCGCTAAGTGAGTGTATCTGTGAATTGCACCAGACAACGCTAATTAACAGCGTGAGAAGATCTCTCTCACACATGCACACACAAAAAGGACATTGACAGGAGAGCTACTATCACTAATTTATTTGTCTTTTCTCAATTCACTCAGAAATATCTTTGGGAGTACAGCACGTCAGCCTTGTCAGACATTACACTGTAGCTGTCAGCATTTTGACTGATGTAGAAGCAGTACCTGCTCTTGTTTGCCCTTCCTTTCACTTGAGTGCACACAGGTAAGACAGCTTGTTGGTAATTTTTATTTAATGCTTTCAGTATCAGTGGCTGCTCTCTCTCTCTCTCTCTTTAGTATTGAGAGTTCTGACAATAAGAAATTCCACTCCCCAAGATTTTCAAGATTTCGACTGCGAGCACTTCACTTAAAGAAGGCTTTCCTCTGGGATTAGAATACTCTTTACATTATTCTGTGATGCCTTGTGCTCTCAGAGACAGCAGTTTAGGTTGTTTGATTTTTGGGGTGGGGGTGGGGAGGGAGAACACACTTTTGGAAAACCAGTGATGAAGAGATAAAAGTGAGAAAAATAAAGGGTGCAAATGGTAAGGCAGCTGTCATGGGATGGTCCAATCTCATTTCCAAAAGAACTTGCCAATTTGCTGGTCTTCCATTAGTGCACAGAATCATAGGAATAAATATATAGGAATAAAACTATACATTATATAGGATTATATAGGATTATATAATGTATAGAAATACATTATATAGGAATAAAACTATATAACTTCAACCTTGGAGAGGGTCTTTTGTGCCCCTATCTGGTGCAAGATACCAAGAGCTATAGCATCTCTCACAGATGCTTTACTATCCTCTGTTTGAGGATACCTTCCTCTGGGTAGTTAGTTTCAATATCAAATGGCTATGACCAATGGTCATACCCACAGACACACACACATGAAATAGACAATATGCACATGGTTATAATGCTTCCCTCGCATACACAAGTGCTTTCCATTTAAGAAATCTATCTCATTTAAAGTGTCCCTTAGCACTGAAAGTCTATAGCCTTTGACTTTGATTCTGATCCTGAGGCAGAACACTTATTTTGACTTACATGGATTATAGGAATATCCAAATACCTTGAAAATATAAGAAATGATGAGTTTAGCAATGACAGGTGTAATGAAGTAACCATATGCCCCAGTTTTTCCTGGAACAGTTCTAGTTTTTCGTATCATGTTCCAGTAGCCAAAAACATTATTTTGAGTTTTGAAATATCAAGTTCTTTTTTTAAAATAACAACAACATTGAAGTAATAAAATACATATTTATGAGAATGCATAAAATTACACTAGGATTTTTACTCTAGCTCAAGACATGATGCTGTAGGAAATGGAATAACCCCAGTGTTTTCTAGTACAAGTATGTGACATTCAATATTCAGAGTACAGAAAAATCTGACTAATACATATGCTATTAATGTTCACTTTTGTATCCAATGAGGGGGATCATTCATTCAGAATTTCATGAGAAATTCACTCTTACTATTACGAAATTGATTTTGTAATTGTGCCAGTATTGCTTCCATGTCAGAAGTAAAGATACTGCGGCTGCAATCATTACCTAGGAGTAAGTCCCACTGAAATTAGTGGGACTTATTCCTGAGTAGATCTGCATGATATTGTGTTGTAAATCATGTTCCCTGTTTCAACCCACACTGCATTTCTTCCCCTCCACCCATCCTCCCCTCAAAAATATGCTGCAAAAATTATGAGAGCCTATGAGACAGACAAAATAAAACCATAATGTTCTTCTTAAGAAAATCATAATTCCATAGGTTTGGTTCCTGGGCAAAATAATAGCTTCTGTATACCTGTTTATCACATATGAGACCTTGATATGAGTGAAATTACCAGGAACTCTACTGGAAAGCAGGAAAACTCTGGTGTTCCACTGGAAGACTCTGCTGGAGCTGTGCATACTCTGCTGACCACAATGGTCAAAGTATGGTGCAGTAGCAACAACAGCTGGTGGGCCCAAGTCTAACATGTTATAGGCCAACTGACTAACACAGGCCTCCTGCTTTGCTCCCATCTTCTTTTTCCTTCAAGCAAGGGAATTCCCCTTGCAACATGAGAGACAATGAGGACATTCCACACCTCTTCTTTCACTCAGAGCTAATAATCTCTTTCTCTGGATATGGTTCCTTACTTTCTTCTCTCCACCACTCCACCTGATTTTTAGTATCCCTAGAGATGGAGATGGGGAAAGAAAGAATTCTACAGTACCCCTTCTTCCAGACTCCCACCCAAATTAGGACTGCAAGCGTCTCATCTTCAAAGACCTGCTGTGTCAAGAGCTATGAAAAGTGCCAGCAGATTGTCAGTGACATGCAGTGGTTAGCAGGGTTGCCAACTTGAATAAAATATTGAAGGGGGGTGGGGGTGGGACGACAACAGGTAAGCCCCACCCCGCATAATTGATCACATGATGCAGCGGATGAACACCATTTTAATGCCAATGCCCATCAACTTTGGTTAGAGTGTCAGACTAAGACTTCGGATGCCTGGGTTTATATCCTCAGTCAGCCATGAAGCACACTGGGTGACCTTGAGCCAGCTGCTGTCTCTTGAGGCAGCTAGACTGGTGACTGGGAGCGGCCACTGAGACCATATAACACCAGTCCTGAGAGACCTACATTGGCTCCCAGTATGTTTCCGAGCACAATTCAAAGTGTTGGTGCTGACCTTTAAAGCCCTAAATGGCTCGGCCCAGTATACCTGAAAGAGTGTCTCCACCCCCATCATTCAGCCCAAACACTGAGGTCCAGCTCTGAGGGCCTTCTGGCGGTTCCCTCACTGCGAGAAGTGAAGCTACAGGGAACCAGGCAGAGGGCCTTCTCGGTAGTGGCGCCTGCCCTGTGGAATGCCCTCCCATCAGATGTCAAGGAAATAAACAACTATCTGACCTTTAGAAGACATCTGAAGGCAGTCTTTTAAAGGGAAGTTTTCAATGTTTCATATTTTATCTTTTTTTTATTCTGTTGGGAGCTGCCCAGAGTGGCTGGGGAAACCCAGCCAGATGGGCAGGGTATGTATGTATGTATGTATGTATGTATGTATAAATAAATAAATAATCTCACTTTAACTTACTTCACAGGGTGGTCTTAGCCTAACCTATTTCACAGAATGTGGATAAAATGGAAAGAGGAGAACCCTAAATGCTGCCCTGAGCTCCTTGGATGAAAGGCAGGACATAAATGTAGCAAATAAAAGGCAAACACAAATTGAACTGGGGAGTCAGGAGAGTGACACAATGCCTGTTTATGCATTTCCCCTTACACAGCTAATATTTCCTATAGTTACAGATTTCCTCCCTCTCCCATTTGCTGTTGAATGAAGTTCTCTAAGCGTAAAACACTTTTTGGGGAGGGGGATCCTCTACCGCCATGACAACAAAGGTAAAAATAAAAGAAGCTCTAACTCAAGACATTTAATGACACGAAGAAGAGTTTTAAAGTGATACTTTAATTCATTGTGATTGCTTTTATTAAAGTGCATTTGTTGTCATGTTAATGCTTCTGAACTGTGCTGAAATGACAAGTATAAATGGAAAATACCTATTCAAATCAAACAGGAGAAGCAAAATAAGGTGCCTGTACTTTCTTGAGAAGGATGCACAACAGATCCATGTTGACACAGTAAGGATAGATTTGCATATTATCTTTGCATAATAAAAGTTTGTTGAGTTTGTTGTACACTCCATTTTTTCAACCACTTTGGGTTTCCTGCAGCAGCAGTGCTGCACAGACCTTGGAAGGAATTAAAAATAACTATATTTTTGGATGAACTATTCAATGAAATAAATTATCTTAACCCATTTCAATCTGGGTTCAGGACTAGTTATGGGAATGAAATAGCCCTGGTCGCCCTGATAGACTACCTTTATTGGAAGAAAACAGTGGGATGCAACCTTGTCACCTGATCTCTCATCAGCTTTATATTTCATTGAGCATGGTATCTTTTTGAGAAGAGTGAGATGGGTATTGGAGGCACTGTTTTACAATTATTCCAATCCCATCTCCAGAGCATTGTATTGGGCTTTTTCTCTTGATCCCATGGCAATTGTGTTGTGAGGTGCCGCAGGGTACCATCTTGCCCAAAATGCCATGTAAGACCCCTATTAAGCTGTTGGGAGTGGACATTAGGAGGTTTTGGCCAAGGTGTCATCATCCCCAGCTCTACTTCTTTGTAACCTCTGAATCACGATATAGACCATGCAAGCCCTAGACTGGTGCCTGGACTCACTGGTGGGCTGGATGAGGGTCAATAAACTGATTCTGAAGCCTGGCAAGATGGCGGTACTGTGGGTGAGTGGTTCTCAAATCTAGATAATTGGTTCATTGCATGCTCCCTCCGAAAGAGCAGGTGCATACTTTGTCACTAGAGGTCCAGGTGACCTCAGTGACTAGGAGTATGTTGTTGTTTTTGATGCCTAAAATTACCACCTCTGAACACAATGGACCTGATCTAGTTCTTGTCATGAGCAACTGCATCCATGTAGCAATTGGTGACTTAGATGCATATCCCATGAAATATGCATTAAGCTTGTTCCATGGGGAATTGTTGGGTGCTGCAATGCAAACAGATCTTCTTGTTTGACGCAGGCATGTCCAAAGTCCGTTTTGGGGGCCTAATCCCTCTGGCAGTTTATTTTTATCCTAAAAAAAGCTCAACAAGTTCCCCAAAAAGCTCAACAACAACTTTGGGGTAAAATCGCAAAAAAAGCTCTCAACAACTTTGATCCTAAGAAAAGCTCAACAATTTTGGTCGGCCCTCACGCATGTTCACTTCATCAAATCTGGCCCTCTTTGAAAAAACGTTTGGGCACCCCTTAGGGCATATTTATTTATTTAGCTATTAGTTTAGCAGGGCTTTTTTAATTTAAAAAATGCATTGCTCACATTGGAATGGATTCCTCTCATGTACAAAACAGCAGTTCCAACACTGAATGCTCTTTGTGAGTTGGTCTTCTGGAGATTTTATATATTGCTGAGTTATGATCGAGGGGAGGAGGACCAGACACCCCTATCACGAGGCAGCAGTAGAAGCATGAGTACTTCACTCTCAATGCCATTCTGCATCATGGGCCATGATGTCAGCAAATAGGAATGGGGCCTTGCGTGTGGACAGATTCCATCCATGCATCATCACATCTATTGGCTCAATTGACTGCAGAATTATCATCCCAATAATAATAGCAACTTAATAATGTTTTATCAGTGATTAGCAATATAGGATACCTATATTGTGTGGGAGAATTATTCCATCAAAATGACTTAATGGGAATTGTGATGTATATACGGTAAGAAGAAGTTCTTTCCTGTGAAGCAGTGGGAGAAACCCCAAAGAACAAATAAATAAATGTTGTAATAGTGTTACAGTAATGTGATTTCATTTAGATTTCAAAAGTCTCATTTTCCTCCCTTTGATCACTGGCTTATTGAATGCTTACCAGGCCATAAAAGTGTTTTCTGGCAATAACTTCAACAGTTGCTAGTGGAATAAGGAGACGTAGACAGCCTTTTAATAAACTCTTGCTCTTCATTAACTTCTGTTGCCATACTGTGTGTGTGTGTGTGTGTGTGTGTGTGTGTGAGAGAGAGAGAGAGAGAGAGAGAGAGAGAGAGAGAGAGAGAGAGATTGAATTTCTGCTCTTGAACCATTCTTGTCTTCTGTCAACAAAATCCTGTCCTCTTTAGATGAAAAGCTACAAGGCACTGTAAGCATCTGAGAGCTGCTGGAGTCATAAGGATTACAAACAGATAACGCTTGCCAGTTTGCCTTACCCCATATTTGCCCATATGCCTGCTTTGATCTGCATAACTGGCACTGTTCTAGGCAGTGCTCCCCCCCAAAAAAATGTTTAGGGGTACTCTCATTTTGACTCAGGAAAATCACCATTTTATAGTTCAAATCGGGAAAAATAAATACAGTAAATGGACAAAGGTACAAAATGTTTAGGGGTATGCGTACCCCTGTGTACCCCCAGAAAAAAGCACTGGCTATAGGTGCTGCATAATACTCATGGTGCAACTTGTAAGAAATCAGTTCTTTACAGTGGCAGTTCCCATGCTTTGGAACCTCCTGCCTATTTACACCAGACAGATGCCTTTTCTGTACTCTTTCAGCACCTGCTTAAAACAGGTTTATTTAGGCAAGCTAAATGTCCAGGCATGTTTTATTATTTTTAGCTAATTTTCAAATATTTTTAATATACATTTTAACTGTTCTAAATTTAAATGTTTTATTTTAGATTGTTGTAAACTGCTTAGATGCTTTTTGGGTTGTTGTTGTTTTTTAAAAAAAACCAGTAGTATATAAATTTTGTAAAAATTAATTAATATTCTAAAATTAATATTCCATAGCCTTTTAAATGTTTTTGTGGGAGAGAAGAGGGGGCTATGGTTTCATTTTAACTATTTATTTTGTGCTTTTATACTTGGCAGATTCCTTTCTGGTCCTCTGCTTTAACTGTTTTTAATTCTTAAATTTTGATTATTGTAACCTACCATGGGACTTCCCGGTGAAGGGCAGGTAATGCATTTGAATAACGATGCTGATGATGGTGCAGTGACTGAAAAATACATGGCCACATTTGTGCCAGGATTAGGCACTCATCAGCAAAGTGATACCAGCTCAAAATTTAGGCTGTGCCCCATGAGGATTTTACAGCATACGGGGTTCTCAGAGAACAGCTGTGGTAGAGTTTATAAAGTGCTGGCTTTAGACAGGAAAACCTGGGTTCAGCTCAGCTGGGATACTCAACGGAGTGACTTACTGCAAAAGTTCTGTCTAGCCTGCCAAATATTACTTCTGTGAGCCGAAGGCTGCAATCCTGTTCCCACTTACTTGGGACTCATTGGGGAGCTTATGTCCATGTGGGGCTTATGCCCAAGTGGAAATGTATAGGATCACACTGTTAAAGACTATTCTTGCACTCCCCAGAAAACATTATGATACAAATTTAGAAAATAAAACAAATAACTTTGCATATGAGGGTTTGCTTCTCTCAAGGATATACAGTAGGAATCTCAGCCAAAATGCCTTGGGCAAGACAGCAGATGTTCTGGCAGCAGAATTAGGAACTTGAGAGGAGATTGAGTTGAGGCAATTCTCTTCCACTGGCACCATGCAGTCAGAATTTGGGGGTAGTGGTAGCATCTTAAATAATCAAAGGGCTGTTAAATGAGATCTGTAGGCAGTGGTTAAGAGAGAGAAACATGCAGCCTTCAAAAGAGATGAGTGGTAAGAAGCTGGGAAACATTAAAGCATTGTACATGCACAGGGTTGCGTTAAACAGAGTTGAAAAAATGGCCCTTAAGCATAGAAAGAAACAAGTCCAAAGTTTTTCAAAGCCCTCTTGAAAGTGCACATAGTAACTGTATCTATTAGAAAAGCCCTCTGCCTCCAACCAGAGTGTGTTGATGTGCACACAGGAAGGCTGCAAGAATGTGTATGCATGTGGGGTGACATCAGGTGTGACCCTCCTATGCCACCCGCAGATTCAATAGATCTAGACTATTGGTGGTCTAGAGAGGGCTCAATGTCTCTACAGCTATAGCTAAACAATGGATTTTATTAACCAGAGAGATATGTAGAAACAAAATAAAAAAAATTCCTTCCAGTAGCACCTTAGAGACCAACTAAGTTTGTTCTTGGTATGAGCTTTCGTGTGCATGTACACTTCTTCAGATACACTGAAACAGAAGTCACCAGACCCTGTGAGAGGGTGGGGAGGGGTATTACTCAGAAGGGTGGTGGGAATGGGTGATTAGCTGATAAGTGAGGTAAACCTGTTGATGACTGTTAACGACTGCAATTGGTCTTGCAGGAAAAAGCAAGGGGTGAGATGGCTAAAAATAGCTTTGTCATGTATAATGAGATAAGAATCTAATGTCTCTATTCAGACCAGGTCTCTCCATGGTTTTAAGTTTGGTAATAAGTTGCAATTCAGCAACTTCTCTTTTCAGTCTATTTCTGAAATTCCTTTGTAATAAGACAGCTACTTTGAGTTCTTGTATAGAATGTCCTGGGAGATTGAAGTGTTCTCCTACTGTTTTCTCTGTCTTGTGATTGCTGATGTCAGATTTGTGTCAGACTAACACAGCTACCTACCTGTGACCAGAGAGATATGTCTCTGCATGAATATAGTCTGACATAGCAAAAGTCATTGGTTTCGGGAACGCACCTTCCTTCAAAACTCTCACAACATAGAGAACAATATTCACTTTGCCAGTTCTACAATGCTATAGGAACCCAAGTATGGAATAAATATGTCTCCTGCAAACATAAGAAGAGTCCAGCATATGAAGAGATCACAGGTCTACCTAGTCCAGCATCCTGTTCTGCACAGTGACCAATCACTTTGGCAATATCCTTTGATTATGATATGTTGACCATTTTATTTTTGATCCCTTTCCTAACGATCCCTTATGTAGAAATCCACCTTTGATACACTTAGTATGGGCTGACATGGTGGTTGACTGAGGCTGCGAAGAAGAATGAAGAGCAGTTGAAAGACCTTCAAAAAATTTATGGGAGTACAGTCAAGGTGGGACGTGGGTGGCGCTGTGGGTTAAACCACAGAGCCTAGGGCTTGCCGATCAGAAGGTCGGCAGTACGAATCCCTGCGACGGGGTGAGCTCCCGTTGCTCGGTCCCAGCTCCTGCCAACCTAGCAGTTCGAAAGCACGTCAAAGTGCAAGTAGATAAATAGGTACTGCTCTAGCGGGAAGGTAAACGGTGTTTCTGTGTGCTGCTCTGGTTCGCCAGAAACAGCTTAGTCATGCTGGCCACATGACCCGGAAGCTGTACGCCAGATCTCGGCCAATAAAGCGAGATGAGCGCCGCAACCCCAGAGTCGTCCGCAACTGGACCTAAAGGTCAGGGGTCCCTTTACAGTCAAGGTAAAACTGTCTTTCATAACATTTGCCATTTAGTGGAGCTCTGTATTGCTCATGGCATGAAGTGGGAGAGCTGGATCTGGTGTGAGGAAGTATTGTATCAGCGTGAGACCTGGTGCATGCATGTCTCTTGTGCCTCCCCAACACCTTATATGACCACACAATATCATAAAAAGCAAACTTTGGGTATATATGAGAAATATGAGGGACCACAACTCAGAGCACATGCACACAGAAGGTTACAAGTCTGAATCTTGACATCTCCAACTTAAACCATCAGAAAGCAGGCTATGAGAAAGACCTCTGCCTATGATCTTGGAGAGCCTCTGCCAGCCATATTGGACTAGATGCATTAAAAGATGACCTGGTTTACAGCCTTTATTACAAATATGCAGTGCTGCCATGGTATTTGGGATAGGGCAGTTCCTCATTCTTGCCAAACCATCCTACCCCTGGATGTATTATTCAGTTAAATTAACCAGGACAAATCCTCATTCCCAATGAATTCATTTCTCTAGAATATTTTTCCAACTGCAATCTCAAAAGCAATTGGATCATACATTAAATAAATATTTTAAAAGAAGAAGAAAGAAAAGAGAGAGAGAGAAAATGCAATAAACTATCAAGTGTACGACATAGAAGGGAGCCTCTGCAGATTTTGGGGAAATATTGACTCAGATCTCTTCTGCATACTTTCATAGAAGCATTTTAAAAAGCTCAGAGGGATTTTAATTAATTTAGAATAATCTCTGAGTTGTGGTTTCTCCTGTGCGTAAATTCTCTTATTGGAAGTGGGTATAAAGTAATGGCAGCATTGTTTGTCAATGCCCTCCAGTGATTGTTAGCAGTGGATTCTTGCACATATTGTTCCAGACAAAAAATTAGTATTTTGCATTAGCAGAGGATAATTAGGCAATAAGATACAAAAGAGAGAAGGGTTATCATGAGATAAACACACACATGGGGTGTTATGAGCCACAGCCAAGTATCTGCAATCCCCCCAGGGTATGATTATCTCATGATAACCACACACACTGGAGTTGTCTTATTGCTATTATAAAATATCTTTATTATAGGAAGAAATGTGCATTTCTGTGCTGAAGGAAGATGGAGCTGGCAATTTAGAATGCTGAGCAGCAGTTTCGGCTGAGCTGTGTGTGTGGTTTACATAGATTAATCTATCCCATTGGAATGTTTCCTCAGCCAAAAATAATGTTGCCTAAATCCAAGCAGCCGTCCTCATCTGTGCTAAGATACAGCTATTCACAGTATTTGCAAAATAAATAAATAAATCTCCACCTTGGTTATTTTTGCTGCTCACTTGATTGCTGCAGCGCATGCCGGTGGATCCCTTCAGATAATTTAAGGTTGGATCCAATGGAATGGTTGCACAAGCAGAACGACTTTAGAGTTGAATTCAACCAAGTCGTCACATGAGCAGAACAACTTTCACAGATTCAAACATCCTCCTCCTTCTCCTTTTCCCTCCAAAAGAAATTGGCTCTGTGGGGTTCAGGAAACCCCAGAGCAGATATGAGGAAGGTGCAAAGGCACACAAGAGAGGAGAAGAGGAAGTTCCACCACCTGTCAAAGCAGTGCCGGATTTACGTATAAGCTAAACAAGCTATTGCTTAGGGCCCCACTCTCAAATATACTTCTTCTTAACTGTATTTCACTATTAATATACTTCTTAATTGTATTTGAGTTCAACAATTACTCTGATAAAATACATATTTTGTTATGTGCAATGGCTTTAGATACCTATCAGGTCCATAAATTACCATATAGCATATATTCAACACAAAAAACAGCAACAATTTGTTGTTGACAAAGGACAGCTGGACATATAAAGGGCCCCATTACTTTCAGTAGCTTATCAAACCTAAATCTGGCCCTGTGTCAAAGTTTTCTGCTCATGCAATGACTTAATCGGCTACATGCCTTAAAATCACCTTTCGGCTCTAACACCCACCCAAAAGTTTTATAATATTACAATATTTTTCTGTCTGCATTTGTGCACAGTGTTCCACATGATGGAGTCCTAGCAGAGCAGTAAGACCACTGCTGACCAGAGACTGGGCAGAAGTGGACAATGGCCTTACTAGTGGCCATTGCATAGCGCAGAGGTTTTCAACCTTTTTCAGTCCACAGTTCTCTTAACCAACTACATTCTTTCTGTGGCACCTCTGTGGCGCTCAGGAGCCCAGTTATGTCATCCCTTGCCTGCAGAGCTGGCAGCCCCTCACCCTTTTTTGAACACCCTCCCTTGTGTAGTGTTCCCTCAGCCTTCTCTCCTCTCCCTTCTCCTTGGGAGTCCTCCAGGCAGTTGTTGCTGCCACCCCTGGTCTCCGAACTGTGCAAGAAACTTGAGAGGGCATCAGAGAAGGAAGGGAAAGAAAGAGGGATAGAGGCCATTGTTGCCCGCGGCACCCCTGACCATCATTCAAGGCACCCCAGGGTACCACGGCACACTGGTTGAAAACCACTTGCATAGCGGTATCTGGAGAAGGAACAAGGGGAGTACCCTTCAGTCCTCACAAGTGCTTCATTGGGGCAAGGCCTCCTGGAAAGAGTTGCTGAGACCATGCTCCACCGCCACCGAGAAGTAATTCCCACTATTTTCCATGGGGCTTACTCACAGGCAAGTAACTGAAAATCATGGTTATTAGTAGCTAAAGCAGAAACTTGCTCTAAGAAAGAGAGGCTCAGGGTTGCTGTATCTCAGATTGGTTTCTGATTTGCAGACTATGGTATGGAGCCAGTGCTGTGTGTGTCTAATTCACCCAATTCACATAATGCTTCTGATTGGACGAAAGGCCATGTCACATGGATAAGCAAAAGCGTGGCACTCAGGCAGGATTTTGTTTCCATACATTCCTATTGCTATTGAACAAATCTTAGTCAGGAATTAGCATTGAAATAGCCTGTAAATTGTGTGTTAAAATGTAATCAATATTTGTATTTGTGTTTGGGCAGCAAAATCTGTGGAGAAAGCTTCATGGGATTTATTTCCGCTTAGATACTTGAATGGTGGCCTTCAAAACGTGTCAGTTGTAATTTAAGATTGGTGTTTAATATGGAATATGGAGATCAATCCAATTGATTTCATTGAATAAAAAAGTCCTTGTAAGGATATATGGGTACACATTTTTAAATGCAACAAGCCCAATAATTGGTTTAAATGTAAAAATAAATTGTGTCTAGAGATATCCAGCCCAGCTATGGCTGATGCTTTATTGGTTTTTACATTTCACTAACTGATGGGCTTTCATGTAAAATCAATATTATGCAGTCAAATATATTTTGCTTTGTTATGCCGTAGGTGCCGTTGGCTGAAGCACGGTTTTTACATAAGATACCAAACCTTTATCTTGCAATAAACTTGCTTTAAAATGAAGGGAAAATTTAAAGGGTCACTTTTGCCTGCTGAATATTCCAGAGTTTTCTTTGCAATAATGTATGGATTTTTTTCCACGGGATTCTTTGTAGGTTGTTTGGTTTGGTTCCCCCCCCCTTGGCTAACTCCCAGCCTTTTAATTAAGTCCCTGGCTATTCCATCCTTTAAAAGCAATTGCCATCCATTAGATGGATGCCACAAAAAGGCAGTGTTGGCATACTTGAGAAGCAAGAGAGGAATGGAGCTACATTGATCATGCTACACCTACACTGAAGCTGACAGCAACTTCACATTGTTTCGTAATGGTGTGGAGGGGCATGCGTTTTGTTCCCTTTGGGCATTTTTGACAGTTTTAATAGAAGTGAAAGGCAGGGTGTGTGTGTTTTTTTTTTCTATAGTAGAAGAAACCATTTCTTTTCTTTTCTTGAAATTGTAATTCGTAGCTCACAGCGGGGGAGAGCCGAAGATCAAAGTGTGAAGAAAACTCGCCACATCCGACTTGGTCTTGCTTGGAATGTTACCCAAGTGCGTTGAGCAGAACTCACTGTCACAAGAGAAAGACCTTGGCAGGGTAATGTATTTGGACCACAGACATGGAAAGAAATAGCAAATATAACTCATTTCAAATGGCCTGAAATGTCAGCCCTCCCTTCAGATGGCCATAGCTTTCCGTATTGCAAAATGGCAACTTTTACTTGAGGGGGGAAGGATCGTGTTCCCATGACTGAGAACTCTAAAGGCCTTTCAGTACTTTGTGTCTAGGGAGGGCGATGGATGTTTTTGTGAGGACTCTGTACAGTGAAAGAATGTCTGGAAACAGTAGACTTCTCCCTTCTGCCTTTTCACTTTTCTTACTGACTGAATGTCACAGCCCCAACAAAATATATTTCTCTCCCCGCCCCTGCCCCCCCCCCCCAGATTCTATCCTTCCACAATAGTCTTGAAAGAGCAGGTGCAATTTTACAGTCATCTGAATTACAAAGCTATAATTACTGGGCAAATTTCACATTTTCATGAAAAAGAAGTTTCTTCTGCTACAGAGTTCCCAAACTGAAAATTGGCATTTCAGACCAGCTCCTTCTTCCAACCCTACAATTCTAAAACACTCAAAAGGTTAAAAAAATAATAGACCTAGAAAATAAATATACATGCCGCTTATTGAATTCAGTGAAGCAGAGAATTCTTCTGGACTCTTGAAGTCAGTCAGAGACCAGCTTTACACTTTTTTAGTCATGATTTAAAACAATTGAGCACACGCCATAAGCACTGAGTCACTGGAAAATGAAGTCTGATGAACCATTCAGGACCCAACTGAACTAATACGATAGAATATTATCACTTCAGAATATGTGAAGTGAATGGTAAGTCTGGCTCGCACAAGCCATTTGGGCTGAGCAATGACTGAAAGCATTTACATGAAAATGCATGCTTTTGTCAGACCAAAGATATATTTATCGTACAATACAGTACAGTATGTGACCTAGACACAGCAGCAATGGGTGGCGGCAGTGGGGGGGAGACATGTTTCATGGAAGTGGCCCTCAAACCTGCAGGATCCCTCTGGAAGCTGCCTTATACTGAACTGGACCATCTGTTTATCCAACTCAGGATTGTCATTACCACCAGCAGCTTTTTAGAGTTTCGGACCTGGAGTTTCCCCCAGCTTTGCCTGAAGATGCCAGGGAGTAAACCTAGGTCCTTCTGCATGCTGAGCATATGCCCTACAACTGAGCGATGGTCCTTCCCAAAAGTTTACTCAAAACCCTTCTATGGAAAGAAGGAACTTTTTCTTTCTGGATACAAACTTTCATATTTAACATATTTGTTTTAAATTGATTTGTTTTCATTTTAATTTTTTGTAAACTGTCCCAAGAAGCTGTTAACTTGTATAATTGCTAAAATAAAGAATTAAAAACACACACCCAGATAACTCCATAGTAGGACTTGCATAGGGATACATCAGCAGCAGCAGCCCCAAGTTCTACAAACCACACCAAATCTTTACACAGCCCTCTCAGATTCCTGGCAAGTTGAAAAGGCAAGATGGATAGTAAATGTAAAGCAGACGTTCTGTAGAGGCATAGAAGCTAACATCAGTAAGGGCGCCTCCCTCCTTGGATGCTCCTTCCCCCATTTCCTGATTTGTAATCTCGAAGTGAAGCACGAACAGGAAAAATGTTCATAGAGATAGAAGAGAGAAAAGAGTTGCATGCCCATATTTTGACTAAAGTACAAGTTAATGTTCTACTCAGTGATTCCACATGTGGATTGGATTTATATGTGCCTAATGGTACACAGCATGGTATCCTTATTAGGTAATGGAAGGAAGGAAAAGTTAATAATTTCATAGAAGCAGGAGGTTAAAGAGAATGATTTGAAGGATATTATGGAGGTAACACGGTGTAGTTGGTGGGGGCAATCCAGCGGCAACTGCCTGGAAGGAAGAATGAGCGAAGTTTATATCTTATTCGTGTTCATTCAGAAATGAGATCATTTATGGAGAGGGACCATTTTGTAGGTTTGCCTATAGAGTGGTCAACTATGAACTACCAGGCTTAATAGTAAAGGTGTCCCACAATCTGTTTTACCATGAATATCTGGACTTAAAACAAAATTTTAAAAAATCATGCAAAGCAAAATCCTTGATATTCCATAGATTGCTAGTTCAACCTGTGATGTAAGAATCTCTTTTGATTTTTTTTTTTTTTTAGTCTTAGATACCACTCTCGCAAAAGGGGGTTGCTTTTTAGCGAAATAATTTTTCTCTCTTGTTACAAAGCTAGACATCAACAATTGCCATCAGGGAAATGTAAAACGATTGCTACTTGTCAAGTCAAATGTGAATTTAATGGATCCCCCCCACAACCCCCGCCACCAAATTTATTCTGAAAAATTGGATATGGCTGATGGCGGCTGACAACTGGAGGTCCACTTCAGCAATTGGCAAATACTATCCCAAGCTTGCTAGACACATTTGATTGCCATGCCTTCAGAATATTTGAGCGCTATTGAACTATTCCACAATGTGATGGATAAAATAACAGCGATCCAAGCAAATGTGCAACTGTACAACCCAATATAAACACATTCGCTTAGAGCAAATCCTGTTGATTTCAGTACAGCTTATGCTTCAGATTGAATCCCTAGAGCTGCCTCACATTCCACACATATGCATCGCCTGACAACTGCAGTAACAATTGTTCATCCCATGTGTGAATGAAACAAAACACGCAAAAAATCGCAGGCAGAACATTTGTATTACTGTACTGCAAACACCATACCTGTTCATGGACATAATTCACACATTCAACTAGGAGTCAGCAGTTGTTGAATAACTGAGCATGGTAAGAAAACAAGCTTGGCCTGTCATATTTAGCTCACTGGCTTCGTTAATAATCAGTAGATCAAAAATCAGTAGATCAAAAACATTCAAGTGAGAAAATAATTGCTGTCTCAACAAGGAAATAAACAGTTTTCGCTGTGGTGCAATAACAGAATAACAACAAAGCATATTTCATTAAAACTGTTTAGAATGTTCAAAATGTAGCAAAGTGCACAACGGAACAGAAAAACATCTCTCTGTAAATCTGTAATGTCCTGGGCATTAATGAGCCATTGTCATGACTGTGTGCGTTTGTATTTTGTATATAGCACGACAGGGTGAAGAGGAAGGGGGGGGGCTTGGCCTTCCCATCAGCACCACTGCTGTGCTTACCAGAAGGGTGAGACATTGGGGATGTTGGTACAGTGAGGGCGCGGTGGCAGGACCAATCCAGCACTCCTGCCACTGCACTGCACCCCTCTCCCTTCCAGTAAGTGCAGTGATCCAATGGATGGGAGGCCAGGTGGATAGCAGTTCCCCTCCCTGCTGGCCTATATTGGTATAAACCAGGCATCCCCAAACTTCGGCCCTCCAGATGTTTTGGACTACAATTCCCATCATCCCTGACCACTGGTCCTGTTAGCTAGGGATCATGGGAGTTGTAGGCCAAAACAGCTGGAGGGCCGCAGTTTGGGGATGCCTGGTATAAACCAATTGAGGAGAAAAACCCTGTACAATTACACAAAATGGATACCATCCAGTGACAGGATCTATGTTTGCAAGCAGGTTTTAGAAATCTTTGTGACAGCAAGTACTGACAGGTGATTGCAAACACTTTCAGTTGGTTTATATGCTTCAAAAGGCTTTTAAAAAAAAGAAATACGAGAGAGAGAGAGAGAGAGAGAGAGAGAGAGACAGAGAGAGAGAATATCACAGGACACCTGTTTCTGCATGCAACTGAGAAATCTCCCTATTTGGGGAACCTTGAATAACTTTTCCCTTCTTTTGTTTCCCTAGGACAGGAAACCAACGAAGTCAGCTCTGGAGGCAAGCACTGGAAATCTGGCATCTTGGGAGCAGTCATGACCTAATTCAGATCTGTTCCATCCATCTCTAGGGGTGTGTGTGTGTGTGTGTGTGTGTGTGTGTGTGTGTGTTGACTGTGGCCCAAAGAACTCAAAACCACAAGCCTAACTCTAACATGTTTCTTGATTCTTTTGCTTTATATTATATGGTATATTTCTGTTTCCTTCACTTCTATAGGTTTAGCAGAAGAAAACCTTTAAAGTTCATCCAAAGACCACTTACTTTGACATGTGGTATTAATGTTTTATGACTGAGCTCCATTGCATATCCTATATTTTCAGATGGAAACTGAGCCAGAAACATTTTTTTTGGAAATGAAAGTAATGTGGGCATTTGGCAGCACACAATTTTCAAAGAAAACTGTTACCCTAGACCGGAGATATCTGAAATGCAGGTAATTTTATTACTCATGAATTACCCTTTGGTTGGTGTTTCACTGCATGCACAGCCCTACTCCAAATGTTTTTCTAATATCATACGAAATTATGGTTTACATTTATGTTTAAGTTGTCAGTTAAGCATGATGCTACAGACAACAGTAATTAGTAGCGCAGCTCAATTAGATAACAGAACAAAATATCCTGTTGGCATCCAGTGAAAGTGATAGTGAACAGACAGCTTGAATATCACCTGTTATACATTGACAGATTTCAGGGGCTTTTTTTTAAAAAAAGTGCATAACAACAATTAAATCATCAGAGAGAGAAAACATGCCCTTTTCAAGAATTTTGAGATATTGATTTAGAGTGCCCATTATCTGGTGTCAAATTGGAAATATCCAGGAAGCAATCCATGCTCATTCTATGACATTACTCTGAGAACAATGGTGTTTTGAGATAATAATGCCTTAATTATCTATCATTTTCTAATTTTATATTCACAGCACTCTACCTGATGGATGACCTTTATACAGAGCAGGACATGGGGAGTGCAACGTTGCTGTGTTACTTTCATGGACCAGCTCCGTGCAATGGGAATTGGGGTCCCCGAGCTTCTCGGGCTTGCCGATCGTAAGGTCGGCAGTTCGAATCCGCTCGATAGTGGAGAGCTCACGTTGCTCTGTCCCAGCTCCTGCCGACCTAGCAGTTTGAGAGCATACCAGAGTGAGTAGATAAATAGGTACCGCTGTGGCAGGAAGGTAAATGATGTTTCCGTGCCCTCTGGCATTCATCACAGTGCCCCGTTGCGCCAGAAGTGGTTTAGTCATATGGCCACATGAGCTGGAAAAGCTGTCTGCGGACAAATCCCAGCTCCCTTGACCTGAAAGCAGAGAGGAGCACCACACCCCATAGTCAAATTCACTG
The DNA here is from genome assembly GCA_034641385.1 of Darevskia mixta. NCBI lineage: Eukaryota > Metazoa > Chordata > Lepidosauria > Squamata > Lacertidae > Darevskia > Darevskia mixta. The sequence goes on from JAWWNH010000066.1 coordinate 37,958,680, forward strand.
GCTTTAACCATCCAGCAGACCCTTACCTTTTTACCTTTTTTTGCTTTGTGGTTCCAGTCCTACCTATAGGACTGAGTCCAGAAAGTAGCATTGGGACATTGCTTTTTCACTCTCTGGCAGTTATGCTATGGAGTGTTGCATTGCAGGCCACTACTTCTGTGCTATGTGTTTAAACACATACATACATACATACATACATACATACATACATACATACATTTTCCAGGGATGTCCCTGATTTAAAGAAACCGTTCTGGTTTCTGATTTGATCGCAGAATGCCCCGCTTTTCCTTAGGATGTCCCTATTTTCATAGGAGAAATGTCGGAAGCTACAGAGTTATCCAACCCCCGAGCCATTTGATGGTAATAATAATAATAATAATAATAATTCTTTTATTTGTACCCCGCCCATCTGGCCGGGTCTCCCCAGCCACTCTGGGCGGCCTCCAACAGGTATAAAATACATTAAAAATATCACAGGTTAAAAGCTTCCCTAAATAGGGCTGCCTTGAGGTATCTTCTAAATGTCAGATAGTTGTTCATCTCCTTAACCTCTGCTGGGAGGGCGTTCCACAGGGCGGGCGCCACTACCGAGAAGGCCCTCTGCCTGGTTCCCTGTAGCTTTGCTTCTCGCAGTGAGGGAACCGCCAGAAGGCCCTCGGCGCTGGATCTCAGTGTCCGGGCTGAACGGTGGGGGTGGAGACGCTCCTTCAGGTATACAGGACCGAGGCCGTTTAGGGCTTTAAAGGTCAGCACCAACACTTTGAATTGTGCTCGGAAACGTACTGGGAGCCAATGATGGTAATCCTGTATGGGGAAGTTTTTTAAATGTTCAATGTTTTATGATGTTTTTATATATGTTGGAAGCTGTGTGGGTATAAATAGTTAAATTATCATTATGGAATGGGCGTCCCTGTTTTCATTGGAGAAATGTTGGAGGGTATATATATAGTCACTGGGAGTGGTCATTCAGAATTTGTGGGCAAGTTTCCATCAATACGATGCTGCTGCTCAGATCTATTTCTCCATAATCTCTGAATCAGGAGAGATCATGTGGGCCCTGGACCAATGCCTGGAAGTAGGGGGGGGGGGTGGATGAAGGAAAATAAGCTGAGCTTGAATCCTTGCAAGACAGAGGCATTGTGGGTGAGTAGTTTTCATGTCTGAGAAACTGGTCAATTGGCTACCCTGGTGGGGTTGCTCTCCCCTTGAAGGAACAGATATGCAGTCCAGGGTTGCTTCTGGATCTAACTTTGTCACTGGAGACCCAGGCAGCCTCAGTACCTAGAAAGACCTTTTATCAGCTGTACCTGGTATGGTTGATTTTGCCATATGACCTTCACAACATGATGAACACGGGTTTGTAACATCATGTCAATAAAATGTGGAAGGTATTTTCTTTACCAATGCTCCAGTTTTTCCCCAGTAGAAACTCAGACACAGAACCATAAATCGTCACTAAAAGCAGCCTTGAGAATTAATTATTCAGATTAGGAATAAAATAAATTCCTGCTTCTGAGTGAACACAACTGTATAATATGTACAGTGTTAGTTGGTGCCTGGACAACACATTGTTAATTCCAATGGATTCCTTTTTATCCTAAAATAGGATTTGCACTGAAGGGCAAAGACCACCTCCATATGCATCCAGACTGCATTACAATCTAATCCATCACTTTATACATTTATAGGTGCGGGCTTTTTCTGGCTTGCTGAAAGGGTCATCATAAAAAAAGGTCCATGTGAAAAGCTGGTTTAAATTTCATGTGTTTTCACTTGGAAAGTATCTGGCTAGATGAACACCAGTTCCAGCATCAGACACTTCAGTGACCAAGAATAAATAAATCCTTCTTTGGAAGATGAGAATGTTTAAACTGTATTTTGGGCAGTAGGCATCTCTTGCCATTATTTCCAACCCCCTTGGGTGGCTACAGAGCTTTTCACATCTACTCTTTGACATCCAAGGGGGAAACATGTGCGTAGCTGGTTTCCAGCTTGAAGCCAATGAAGTGGCAGACAGTTCGGCATCAACTGTGAAGCTATAGTCAGTATGACAATTCGTCCCCCTAGGAAAGGTTTCCAAAACAGTGTGTGCAGTAATGTTCATATGTGTGGGAGGTGAGTGTCCCTCTCTCCAATTATTTATTATTGGGTTTTTGTATGAGCGCCTGCCATTTACTCTTTGGAAAACTGACCCCCCCCACTGTCCTACCACAAAACCATATTTTATTTGACTTTACTAAACATGAATCGTAATGGTTGCATCTGGAAGACAGTGGGAAATAAGCCCGAACTTGACTTCCAGCCGGTTATGTAGATCTGTGTTTCATTTGGAGTAATCGGAAGTGCCACCTCATGCTCTAAGTGTAGAAAAGAAAAAAGGGCAAGGTGTTTCACAGTGAGAGAGGGCATTTAACACGACAGAAGGGGAATGGGTAATTTCGGACTGAGATAATGGACATTGGTCTCAATAGAGACCAGTGCTGCAGAATTACATTAGAATATAGTTTCTGCAATATGTCTCCTAATGATTTGCAATTGCATTTTCTAAGACTACATATGTAAATGTTTCAATTTGATTCTAATGAACAAATAAGCAAACAAAAGTCTTACATTCTTTTCCCTGAATTAATTTAACCCAGCAATCCCGGTCACATTCATAAGGGAGAAACTATGTGTTCAGTCTCCAGATTTTCAGATAAACCCTTGAAGGACCTATTATTAATATTTGCTCTAGAGGTTTCACTGGTAACATCATTGTGATTCTTTCTTGATTGTGGTCTAATTCTGTAAAACCACATAGAATATTAATTCCTCAACATCCTTCACCAGAGCTCCCTGAGATTGGAATAATTCAAAGAAAAAAGACAGAGTTCCTGTTTTTGACATATCCTAGGAATTTCGCCACTAAATCAAGTATTTCCCCATCTCTTCAGTGGCAGACTTTGTGCAGCAGCACCGCCAGATCTGAAGAAAGATGCCCTGCTTTCTTTGTGACATTATTTTACCAGTACATAATTTCAGCTGCATAAACATCCCAGATGACATCAAAACGGCTGGAGGGACCACAATATGGAACGGTATGGCTGTGCTGCTTCTGCTGCTCTACAGCAAAGTGCAGCCAGCTTCATTACAGCTACCAGAAATATGTCCCTTCATCTCTCAAGAGTGCTAATTGCTAAGGCTGCTACTCAATAATATGAATATTAACTGATTGAGCATATGAGTTTGGTTAATTAATCGACTGATTAAATCTGCTTACAAAAAAGAAACACTTTTAAAATATGATGCATGTACTTAACATAGCAGGCATCATATTGGTGCCTAAAGTTTCTAGCCATGCAGGAGGGCTGATTGGCATGCAGTGAAACACCTTCCCAGCCAATGTGCTTTGTGACATTCTTAACATCCTGTCCCGTGGCGAGGTTACATGCATGTCACTTGATGCCATACAAGCTGCTCCTATGCATATTTGCTCAGAAGTAAATCTTAGGTAAAGGTAAAGGGACCCCTGACTATTAGGTCCAGTCATGTCTGACTCTGGGGTTGCGGCGCTCATCTCGCTTTATTGGCCGAGAGCCGGCGTACAGCTTCCGGGTCATGTGGCCAGCATGACAAAGCCGCATCTGGCGAACCAGAGCAGCGCACGGAAATGCCGTTTACCTTCCCGCCAGAGCGGTTCCTATTTATCTACTTGCACTTTGACATGCTTTCGGACTACTAGGTGGGCAGGAGCTGGGACCAAGCAACAGGAGCTCACCCCATTGCAGGGATTCGAACCGCCGACCTTCTGATCAGCAAGCCCTAGGCTCTGTGGTTTAACCAAGCGAGCATAGGATTGCAGCCCAAATCATTACTTTGATACTGCTTCCATTGGGTAGGTGTTTGAAGTGATGCAAGGTGTTACAGAAATGTGGTTGACACTGTAATATCTGTGACGCTTCATTGACATGTGCAAGTCACCAGTAAATGCTATGGTGCTGAGCATGGAAGTGTGAAGCCAGTGTAAGTCACACACTTGTGAAGTGCCCTGTGCTCTGTGTTTCCTACAGTATCCTCAGTATTGAGGTTCTTGTGAACCAAGTCAGCCGCCGTGATGTTACATTTCATCCTGGAGACCAACCACCTCCAGTCATGTCTAGCACAAAGTGAGAGGCTCAGAGCTCTCTATGCATCAAGCGGAGATGAGGAAACAGCTCCATCTCTAACTTCTTGCTGGGAGAAAGAGGCTACCTTTCCTTCCTTCAAAGTCCACCTGCATCTGCAAGTTTTCTAAACTGTACAAAAAGGGGTTAAATGCAATATTCGCTATAGAATACAATTCAAAACTGCATTCAAAAAACACAGCAAAGTCTTTGCTTGTTTGATTCCTTGTTTATTTGCGTGTGTGGGGTGCGTTACTTCACAACTTCCCCAGAGCCAGTGTGGTGTAGTGGTTAAGAGTGGTAGACTCGTAATCTGGTGAATCGGGTTTGCGTCTCCGCTCCTCCACATGCAGCTGCTGGGTGACCTTGGGCTAGTCACACTTCTCTGAAGTCTCTCAGCCCCGCTCACCTCACAGAGTATTTGTTGTGGGGGAGGAAGGGAAAGAAGAATGTTAGCCACTTTGAGACTCCTTTGGGTAGTGATAAAGCAGGATATCAAATCCAAACTCCTCCTCCTCCTCCTCCTTCTTGCTACACAACAAGTTCCCCCAGCTTATAACTTGTTTTGAATCTTCTTCTCAAGTTTTCTAAAGCATGAAGCATTGTTTTAAAGATGATGCACTTATGTATCGTAGCAGGTGCCATCTTGGTGCCATAGGTTTGGGACTTTTCTATCACTTTACATCAAGCACTGGGGGAATCAGAAGCAATACAAGTGAATTCCATTGCTTCTGGTATTCTCCAAGGCCTCTGCAAGAGGAAAGTTATTAGCCACCTATTCTCCCAGTTGTCTCTTTCAAAGATGGAGTTGGCTACCAACTAATCAACCAATTCCCCAGTGGTTAATAAACTGAAAATATGTACATGGTTTTCAATCCCAGTAACAATGTAATGTTCCATTTATCCCCCAAAGAAACAACAGTTGTAGCAGATGCTTTTAAGACTAAGGATGTTTCCATAAGTAATGTACAGTAAGTCCACAAGCCTAAGAAAACTCTACAGAAGTTAGCATTGGCCAAGGGAAAGAATAATGATGAAAACTGAAAAGCAAGCCCTCAACTGTAACATGATGCTATGAAATTAATTACAAAAGCTAGACAGCTTCGGAAATTGTATTATTCTAGGGAAATGGGGAATGTGGTCATAATATGTAAATTGTGATGTCACCAAAACAAGCAATGGAAAATATTTATTTTGGCTTGTGCCTATATTGGAGGGTTTCCAGTTATTACTGTAGCACAAATGTCACAGAGATTACACTGAGTTACTAGGAACTACTGAAAGGGGCATTGTAGCGAGACCTCTTCATTGCTCTCCAGTGCATATTGGGTTTCATTCCATTATGTAACTAAGCTCACGCTGATGGTATTTTTTTAAAAGTTTGATTAAAATAGTAGCAGTAGTTGATGGGAATGGCTGTTGTTAACTTCTGACATTCTTGGAGAGGCTTCGAAAGAATAATTGCCAGCGATAGTCCATGTGGTGCTTTATAGATCTTAGCGTGGAGCTCTTGCGCTCAAGTTATAACCTTAAAAGGTATTTGCTTATACTGAGCAGAAGGATCTCTGCTTGCTAGAGCCAGCCAAATGACAACTCACCGAACAGGAAAGCATTAGGATTTTTAGCTGCGTAATGTTCCTACAAACGGCCCATGCTGTGCTAATAAAACTATTGTGACTGGCATCGTTTGCAGTGGAAACTGACAGATGAAGCAGTTAAGTACTTTTTCAGAAAAGTTCCAACAGTAAATCATTAAAGCACACAAACAATCCTCCTTCGTCAGGCTGCAAATTGTCTCATAAAAATGATCACAAATCGAAAACAATGTAAACAAACAAATCGACAACTAATGAACATCTTCCCCCCACCCCCATCCCCCACTGTAAATAGAACTACAACTTAGGAGAACATTTATCCAACACATTGTCAACTCATCGTAAACACATCTACAACTCATTACCCAGTATGTTGTCACCTCATTGCAATTAAAGACAGTTGCAGCCTAACGGTAGTGTTTCCTTACACAAAATCAGTTTAATATCCTGATGGCAGGATGCCTCCAAGTATGAGTTAGGCTGCATTTGATGCATTCTCCTTATGCCCCTATAAGGACAACACCAAAGCAGAAGTGTTATTTTTCTCTTCGTTGTCCATGTATACACTTCCAACAAGAGTTATATAACCACTCAGAACAGCTCCACAAGACCGTCCTTTCTTCTTCACCTCTGCCACCAACACTGCATAGTCTGTAAATAAACAGACCTATTTTTCAAGCAACCAGGCATTGCCTTAAATGTTTCTGCCTTCGACTGGCCATGCTTCATCTGCTTCAAGGTCCCCCATAAACCAGGTTTAGGTGTTTGAAGATGGTAGGAGACATGGCACGCGTGTTTACAGTGAAACTGGTCTTCAGTTAGGTGGCTATCTTTTTTATGTCAGAAGATACCCAGGTCTAACCTTGTCCCCCAGACCTAGCCACTATTTATGCTGTAAACTGCATGCTGCCCTTCAAATTAAAAGAGACACACATATTACACAGCACAGATTTCACAGTAAATTGCAGGAGCCATGTTGATGAGTTTGGCAGACAATGGCAATTGTTAGAGTGGCAAAATGTGAGGTCATATAGAGCAGACTTTGGCCTTGTGGCACATCCGTAATCTCAACTTCAGCAGGTTGTATTTGAGTAAAAGCAGGCTTTTAAATATAGGATTTTTGAAGGATAGATCAACTGTGTGCGTGTCTGTGTGTCTCTTGATCTATCAGTCCAATAAAGCTTATCTATCACTCACCATGTGTGACTTTCAAAGTCACCTTGGCACACAGATGATGGGTAACAAAGTGTTTGAAGAGAATGGATCACTTTTGGCTTTCATTCTCCACAGGTTGATTCCTCATGGTGGTACAAATACTCTGCGATCCCTTGAAAAGTAAGCAGTGTTTTCGTCAAATGCAAAGCACAAGCAAGAGGTGATCCAGCCTGATAGAGAACATAAGTTTCTAAAAAAATAAATAAAATACTTCAGTCAACAGAGAGATGTTTTTAAATGAAGTCCTGCTTTGCCTGATATTTATGAAGGTAGAGGAGAAGAGGCAACCTCCTCTCTGTTGTGACATCCAGTAGAGATCAGACAGATTATTGATGGGGATTGTCAATGTCCCTATGGCAAGGCAGGCTGCTAGTGTCTCAGTCATTTGGCAGCATTCATTAAGTTCATTATTCAGCCAGATGTACTCTGGGCTACATGCATGCATCATATACAGACAAAAAAAGAGGCCTAATCCCAAACCCATTGAGGGCAGTAGGAAATTTCCTACTAATATGAGTAGGTTTTATTTTTAAGATCCATATGCTTTCCCAAACTTACCCTGTTTTTTTGCATGTGTTTTTTAAGATGCCTGCCCATTATTGAACTTATTTTTAAATTCTGACTTCACTGTTATGGTCTCTGTTTTCTTTAGGAACGTGTTCCCTTTCTTCGTTTTGGCATGGGTATTATCTCAATCACTCTAGAAAATACTCCCTCATGATTAAAACCTGGCTTCTTTACAAGCCTCATTTTATCTGTTAAATATATCCATATCTTCTTTCTCTAACTGCACAGGAGGTCTAGAGTAACATCCAAGAATCTCCAGGACAAGCAACCTTTATTTTCCTTAACTTCTTTCCAAACTGTCTCTCATGTCAGACAAAATATTTATGTCTGTTTCCTCTGCAGACGCAGTATAATCAGAGAAACTAATTTACTGTGAGTGGAAAGTCTAAATTCTGTGTTCAAGGGATAGGTTTCCTGTACTACACCACTATCTGACACACTGAGGTTATGTCCTTTTTGAAACAGAAAGATTTTGTGTACGTATGAAAGATTACACACACACAAAGTTCAATACTCATTTTACATTTTGAGATAACTTAATGAATCCCCAATTCCAAATTGAAACCCAAAAGTACACTCAACCTTAGTAAAGGGTTTTTCTTTTCTTTTTTTGCCAGACTTAGACTGTTTCGCTGATGTTATATGGGTTTGTACAGGCACCAAGGGCCTCTTCACAGATGACATATTTTCTACACAGAAATTAAATTAAATAGCAGGCATGGGGAACATCCACAACATCCAACAGTCAGGCTATGTTGTTTGAAGCAGATGGGAGTTGGAAGCCACAGGTTCCCTATCCTTGACTTATTAGAGGAGGGCAATATTCACCAAATAATTTTTTCCTGCAAGCACAGAGTTCGATGCACAGTGCAGGAAAACAGGTTGCACTACCCTAAGTCTGTGTCTGCTGGTGTGAACTTAACTGCTGACACCATGGGCATCTGGCCATCAGCAGTGCCTGGTTTAAGACCACCTGCAATTATAAGAATTGTAATAACAATATTGCACCTTTAGTGTAGCACTTCCAAATATTAGTATCTCCCATATAACAGATGAGGGAACCGAGGTCGGCAGGAAGTAGCCTGCATAGGTCTCCTATTGAATATGTAGCAGATTTCCTGATGTTAAGCACTGTGCTACAGCAACTCTTTCTTATAGAAGTCATACATAAACCATTCTAAGGTCCTCGGGAAAAGAGCAGGGTAGAAATATAGCAGAACGTAGAAGTCGCAACAGAGACAATTGCAGGTTTTCATCTAAGGCTGATACCTTTACAGCAGGGATCGGAAACATGTGGCCCTTCAGATGTTATTGGGACGCAGATGGCGCTGTGGCCTCTTGGGCTTGCCAAATGGAAGGTCGGTGGTTCGAGTCCACATGGCAGTGGTGAGCTCCCATTGCTCTGTCCCAGTTTCTGCCAACCTAGTCAGTGCAAGTAGTTAAATAGGTACCACTGTGGCAGGAAGGTAAACAGCGTTTCCGTGCACTCTGGCTTCTATCACAGTGTTCTGTTGCGCCAGAAGCGGCCTCATGACCTGGAAAGCTGTCTGTGGACAAATGCCGGCTCCCTTGGCCTGAAGCAAGATGAGCGCCACACCCCATAGTCGCCTTTGACTGGACTTACCTGTCCAGGGGGTCCTTTACCTTTTGCCTATTGGGCTACAACTCCCATCATCCCTGAAGATTGGCCATGCTGGCTGAGGGGTGTTTTAGTTCAGCAACATCTGGAGACCACCATGCTGGCTATCCCTGATTTACAGGAGGATCCGAGGATAAATGGAGAAGCAGCAGCAGAACAAGCTGGCAGGTAAAGTCATGACTTCAAGTTTGGGCTTCAAAGCTGACATTGAATCCTATATTTTCAGTTACCAGAAGTATTGTGGAAAACCACTGTGCTCAGTTGCCATACACTGGATCCCGCAAAGACCTTTCTTTACTTCTTCTTTTTCTTAAGGTATCAAAGGGCATATGTGAATAGAAACATCTTCTTGTGGAGCCTTATTGCTCTGTCCTGCCTACCTAGACCTGCTCACACTAGCCATCTTTTGGCTAGTAGCCTTCTATAGTATAGGCCAGGGAACTACATACACTAGTAAGGTACGGCTTGGCTGATTTTTTGATCTAAATTTGAAAGGCATGTAATGAATAAGAGAAATAATCTGGCCTTTTAATCATGCGTTAGAAAAACTATTTTAAAAGGTTTAAATATTTTGCAGTTTGCAATAACTATAGCACAAATAGCATTTGTATACCAGTTCAAGACATGAAGAAAAGGCACAATGACTGGACAGAGAAGGAAAGGGTGAACAAAGCCCCTTGTCCATCTGCTACATCAAAAGATGAAGCTATCCACAGGAAGAAAAGGCAATAAACACACCATAAAATAAAGATGAAGCATTTAAAAGTGTGATTTTAACTTTTTATCAACTTTAAGGAGCCTCTGATAATTTCTTGGATCCCCTTCCTAATCTTTCTTGATTCCCTTAAAGGAAAATGTGGGCGGCAGGGGATAGAAAAGTCCACCATGGCTAAGTTCTCCAGTATTTTTTTTTATTAAATCATTCAAAGGAGGTTACTTGTGTTTATCTATTGCCCCATAAAATCCTGAACCATTTATTATAATTTTTTATTTTATTTTATTGTACAAATGCGGCTTATGAATAATCTTTTCAATGCACTGTTACTGGTGTGGCAGGAAGCTACTATGGGGTGAGACAAATGAAATTACTTCACTGCAACTTATTTGATTGGTCACTGTACTAGGCTGCCATCCTTTTTCTGACAGAAGCATTGTCATTCTTCTACAGAAACATTTTCAGCTACCTGCACAGTCGGAAGCAGTAAGGCTTCGGAATACCAGTTGTCATAAACCATGGGAGGGAAGAGTGCTCTTGTTCTGCCCCCTGGTTTCCCACAGGCATCTGGTTGGCCATTGTGAGAACAGGATGATAGACTAGATGGGCCATTGGCCTGATCCAGCAGGCTCTTCTTATGTTCCTATTGCAGGCAGAAACTGTGATTTCCTCTGGATAGAGAAGGAAAACGGAGAGATATGTACCTGCTGAAATTTGGCATGTCCCACCGACAGTGTGGCCACTCAAACTGATACAGGCTAGGAGTCAACTTTAGAATGCACATTCAGTGCCACTTGGGAGGATTCAATACTGGAACCCATGCAAGTTGGTGACGTTTGCTTCTGAAGGAGCGCATTGCTAGTATTTTGCTTGCTTCACTATTTATTTTTCAAACTATTTAATTACATTACTGCTATTTTGACTTGTTTCCTGAAGTATGTGAAGCAGTGTGCTGTTATTGTGGGTGTACTTAGTGGTTATATATATATATATATATATATATATATATATATATATATATGGTCACACACACACACACACACACATACATACAATATATATATAGCCAAATGAGGGGTGCATGAGCTTTTGATTTTTTCGATATCTGGAAACAAAGAGGACCAGAAAAGCTGGAAATATGATGCTTTGCAATGAAAGCAGTAATTGTATTTAGCATGGCCCTTTTTTTCATTTGCAATGTTCCCTTTAATTATCTGTTAAAAATAAGGAGGGGAAGGAGAACCAGGTACTGAGAAAACCAGCAGATGTGTCAGAAATGGTATTGGTTGCCTTTTGGTATGGGACTGTTGCCCCTGGCAACACAACCCACAGTGTACATTAGGGCCCCCTAATTCCCCAGAGAAGTTTTTTTGGGGGGAGCACTGTGTGCTGCAGGGGGTGATGGAGAACATGGGAAAGTCCTCTTCTGCAGGCTTCTGTGTTCACAGTGCTCTGAATTCTGGGAATATGAATTGAACAGGTGAAGCTCTCCTCCCCCATCTCATCACTGTATCACCATGTCAGAAAAGGCTTCACTCTACTTCTATATTCCAAATTTCTCCAATGAAATAATAATAATAATAATAATAATAATAATAATAATAATAATAATAATAATTGTACCCCACCTATCTGACTGGGTTGCCCCAGCCATTCTGGGCAGCTTCCAACATATACCGTATAAAAACATACTAAAACATTAAACATTAAAAAACTTCCCTATACAAGGCTGCCTTCAGATGACTCAGAACTCCACACCCTCCAACATTTCTCCAATGAAAACAGGGATGTCCTAAGGCAGTGATGGCTAACCTTGACACTCCAGATGTTTTGGGACTACAACTCCCATCATCCCTGACCACTGGGTCAGGGATGATGGGAGTTGTAGTCCCAAAACATCTGGAGTGTCAAGGTTAGCCATCACTGTCCTAAGGAAAGGTGGGACATTCCAGGATCAAATAATAATAATAATAATAATTTATTATTTTTACCCCGCCCATCTGGCCGAGTTTCCTCAGCCACTCTGGGCGGCTTCCAGTCAAATGTTAAAACAATACAGCATTAAATATTAAAAACTTCCCTAAACAGGGCTGCCTTCAGATGTCTTTTAAAAATAGGATAGCTGCTTATTTCCTTGACATCTGCTGGAAGGGCGTTCCACAGGGAGGGCGCCACTACCGAGAAGGCCCTCTGTCTGGTTCCCTGTAGCCTCAGAAATCGGGATGGTTTCTGTAAATCTGGGACTGTCCCTGGAAAATACGGACACTTGGAGGGTCTGGAATCAACAGGCGCAAAGGGCCAGAAGCAAGGAACTGTAAAAATGTTGGCAACCTTAGTAGGAAACACAAGAACCCGCCCAGTCATTTACTATAAAGAAAACGAGGAATGATGTTGTACTGCATTCTCCTCCCAATGGCTCCTGCTTTGCTTGTTGCATAATTTGTTTTGGTCCCCTAAGCTCACATTAAGCCACCACAGACATTTTCCTGAACCTCTTGTCTGAAAAGCAGAAAAACAGCAACAGCACTCCATGCAATAAGTAAATCTCTTGTTTATGTGCTCCCAGTATTAAATATAAAACATTTTCATTTCCTTTGTATAGGAAATTCAATAGGGCCAGGAAAAGGGGTCAGCCAAGTACTATGACTCCCACTATAAAAAGTGAGTGGTGCTAATATTCCTTTTTCTGTTCTCGTGCAACTGCAAATAGCCAAACAGATAAAATATAGCTTTCATAAAAGTGCAGGTACAGTAGAGAATTAGCATGAGAGTTGGTGCAGGCAACTTGCGAATGGAAGGTTGGTCAGGAGCTCAGATTTATGCCTCAAAATTTGAATAGTTTTCTCTCGAGGTTGTCTTGAAAATATCGTTGTGGAGAGACATATCAGCTCACTTGTACATATTCCGGGGATTGTTTTCAAAATAGCAGGGACTAAAGGAGCTTTATGCCCCGGAGAATCCTGTTGGATCTGTTAGGGTTTAGGAACGATGGGAAAGGGTATTTATAACTAGCCAATATGGAAACCTTATAGATGAATAAACCATTTAAGAAAGTGAAAGTGGGGAGGGAAATAGAAATGTGAAGCAATTTATATATCTATGCAAATGTACATCTTTATTTATACACACATAGCAGTGACATATGGTTCTCCCTCACTGGGAGAATACCAACATTAGGGGATTTTTAAAGGTCATGCATTGTGCTCAAATGTAAACACAGAGAAGGTTTTCGCCTATAGATTTAAGCCTCAAATTGAATTCAGGCACTGGTAATTTAGTGGTCAAAACAAGGTTATTCATGGTACGTCTAGGACAATTTTAGTATCTCAAGAACACGAGGTCACAGGCTGGAGTTAAGAAGAGAGCTTAAGCCAATAAGTAATTCAAGCAGCCTTTAATTACATAACAGGGGGTTAAATTAAGGAACACACTGCTGAAAGCAGCAAGGGATGCAAGAATTGTAAATCAGTTTAAGAAAGAGCCCAGAAAGAGGCAATCAAAAAATAAAACAAATCAATATTTTTAAAGAATGGCCAAGGTTAACAGGGCAAGCTGCCATCCATTGTAAGTGCCTCATCATTTAAATTCCCCAGAATTAGAAAACAATCCCCACCCCCTGTTTTCCATACATACACACATGATCACATGTTCTTCTTTGTTCAAAGTCTATACAGTACGCTAAAATTTCAAACTTAAATCACAGATTAATAGCTATTTGTATTGTGACTACCGGTAGTTTACTTTGATCCTGGAAACAGATGTACAACTCATGTAAATAAATGCAAGGCTGCTTTAGAGAGCACTTCGCACCAATATCTAATTCCAAACTGGAAAAAGTGAGTGGCAATCTGTTGGAAACCGATTGTGGGCGTTTCCTCTCCACTTGCTGAGTTGGGCTATGCCAGCTTCAGTAATCCTGCTAGCTCACTTGGACTAGTAGAAATCAGGGCTCAGTGTAATGATGATGATGATGATGATGATGATGATGATGATAATAATAATAATAATAATAATAATTTATTACTTATACCGCGCCCATCTGGGTGGCTTCCAACAAAGACTGAAAATACAGTGTAAATCCCATGTGGCTAATAGTTACCCAATCAGATTGATTCAGCACACTTAACACATGAAAATGACCTAATTGCTCCTGAATGATACTGCTTTTGACATCACAGTGCTGCAGAGAGAGGAGCAGTTCTACCTGCCAGATTTCGGTTCAACTTTCGAGAGTTGTAAGGGCATTCATAAAATAGCACAGCAGGACACTGGCCCCTCATGCTATACCACTAAGCTGATTCTCCTTAGTTAGTGCTCAATTATTTACCCCAGGAGTTCTATTTCCACAAATGCATTTTTTTCTCTTATTGTTGCTTAGTCATTTAGTCGTGTCCGACTCTTCGTGACCCCATGGAGAGTAGGACACGACTAAACGACTAGACAGGCATAAAGGTAAAGGGACCCCTGACCATTAGGTCCAGTCGTGACCGACTCTGGGGTTGTGGCACTCATCTCGCATTATTGGAGCCGGCGTACAGCTTCCAGGTCATGTGGCCAGCATGACAAAGCCGCCTCTGGCGAACCAGAGCAGCACACAGAAACACCGTTTACCTTCCCGCTGCAGCGGTACCTATTTATCTACTTGCACTTTGATGTGCTTTCGAACTGCTAATTTGGCAGGAGCAGGGAACCGAGCAACGGGAGCTCACCCCGTCACGGGGATTTGAACCACCGACCTTCTGATCGGCAAGCCCTAGGCTCTGTGGTTTAACCCACAGCGCCACATACCAAGGTCAAAAACACCTTTTATTTTTATTTATTAATTTTCTAAATCTTCTATATCTGAAGATCACATTAAGTATAATATAAAAACACAATAAAAATACTTGTCATGGTGACTCCTTATTAACTTCAGTTTCAGAAGCAGTATACTGCCTCTGAATACGAGCTGCTGGGGAATATAAGCAGAAGGATGCTTCTGCAATCACATCCTGCTTGTGGGTTTCCCATAGGCATTTGGTTGGCCCCTGTTGGAACAGAATGCTGGAGAACTAGGCACGTCTGCGATCTTATCCAGCAGGGTTTTTCTTATGTTCTCATTTCCATCCTTCAGGCAGTGGCTATAGCTCATTGGAAGAGCACATGCTTTCCACATAGACAGTTCCTTCTTCAATCCCTGATCTCCCACCTTAAATGGTCTCAGGTAGAAGGCTTGGCAAATGCCTCTGCCTGGAATTGTAGGGAACTTCCGACAAAACAGAGAGTGCTACGTTAGGTGAACCCTGGTCTGATTCCATACAAGGCAGCTTTGTACAGAGATTGGCATTTTGTGGAAAAATAATAATGCCTTTCTTGGCCATGTTCTGACACAGAATTGACCCCTTCTATACAAGTGAATGCAGTGAAGTAAAATTTGACCTCCGGAGCAACAGTACTGGGGGAGGCTGACTGTTCTGGAAGGTATCAAATTGGTGATGTTGGATTTAATTGCCTTTGTTTATTGCTCCTTGATACCAACTATTATTGTCTGATTTATTAATAGCCGTTTCATCTGGGTGTGTGTGAAATCCTAGTTCCTTTGTCTGCATATCCTTTGGCTCCAAGAGGCTCTTGAGAGGACATTTATTAGATTTAAACCAATACCTGGATGGCATTACTGCTAGAGCAGCAGTGCAGATTTTAACTGAATGGACATGGAAAATCTTGTTTTATGCCTCTCAACTGTTTCTTCCATAGCAGAAAGAGATAAAGAATTGATTAAGAAAAAACCCAGAAGAATAAATAAAAGTGAAAAATCTGCTGATGCAACACTACATGAAGAATTGCATTGCTTATTTTTAGATTTATGCGCGGAAGACAAAGAAATCCATATGAACCCCTGCCTGTATCTCTCCTTCCAGCCCTTAAAAGAAGAAAGAAAGAAAGCGTGGAGGGGGAGAGTAAGTGTAATCACTTTGACATTATTCTATAGCAACACTTTTTCATTCCCTGCTATTGATTTAAAGCTTCTCACTTTCCTCACCCCTGTCAAAACTTCATGCACAAGTCCTAAGCTCAGGAGCAGAAATCAGTATTGTCTTGTTTTGAGTGCCATTGCTTTGCGATCTTAAATGGTCCCTAAACCCTTTTGTCAATACGTATTGATGGGATCCACAGGCACTCTGAGTGATCCCACTCTTGAGGGGCATAAACCAATAGCCATAGGGGAAGGGGAAGGGGGAGTATGCGCTAGACTCCAGTTGGTAAGGCAACAACACATAGCCGAATGGTCCATTGACAAAGTGTCAGACATTTCAAATCTTTGATTAGCTCTCTGGCTAATGCCATGCTAAGCAGAAACATTACTCTACCCCCTGAAGCAGAAGCAGGCACACTTGTGCACACGCGCATGCACACACACACACACACACACACACACACAGGTCTTTGGGGAAATTAAGCAATGCCGATGAAACAGTGTATGGAGAAAGTTCTTGGATAAATTAACAATGCAATTACATTACATGACACGCGGGAAGATGGATGAGGAAAACTTGGTCTGTATCATGTTCTGTTTTTAAATTGCAATTTATTTGAGGTTTTTAATGGATGCCTTATTAAAACATCTTGGCGTTGGTCGGGCTTCAGCGTATGTCACCGTGGCCCATGATTGATGATACCCTCTGCTGCTTCCCTTGCACTTTTGCAGGGAATTTAAGCAAAGAGGGAATGAGCAGAGCCCCATATTTGTATTGATCGTGTGAAGGTGCACTGCCTGAGAGCACAGTCTAATAACATTCTCTCTTAGTCGAACTGCTCCACATGAAGGCATTTATTGCGAGGATGAAAACATATCGCACAGAATAAAAAGAGCGTCAGACAAACGAAATGGTAAACAAAGGAAGAGGGTGAAAGAGAAGCAGAGGGGGAGAGAGGCAGGAACAGGGACGACGCGTACCTTTAAGCAATGCTCAAACCAAAACAATGTTTCATGACAAATAATGTAAGTCGTATAACACATAACATTAAAATACAAATTTAAATGCATTATAATTTCAGGATAGAGTAGATCGAGGAGGGCTAAGCAGAAAAGCTAAAGACAATCATTTTTTCTGTATAATTTAAATGAGAGAACCAGCAAACCTAATAAGGAAACCTAGCCATTAATGACTTGGCTATTTCTCTTTCTACATGCTATTGTATTTCTTCCACATGCTACTGTTAATCAATTTGTCACATGTGTTAAGCAAAATACAAGGAAAGGGAGGGAAAAGGCGGAAAAGGACTTAAAGCCAAGCACTATAAATCTCTTAATTACAATCCACTAGGATGTTTTCTCATGCAAGACCTATTGGGAAAAAATAGAAGCTGCAGAAAAAGAATCTTGAGTTCTTGCCAAATCCCATTCATTCCTGTGGGATTTGTGCAGGAAGTGTTCCTGGTGGTTTTATGCCAATGGTTCTCTCTCTTTCCCTGACTGAGGTTAGATTATCATAATATGGTCTATGAATTTGGCGGTCTTGATTATAGTGGATGGACCCATCTATCAACAAAGTCTTGCCTAACTTGGCATCTCAAAAGGGATTCATATTTCTTAATGGGTGGAAATTGGTCTCCAGCTGTTGCCATGTCACAGACTTCAGTTAGCGAGCATGGCAGAGAAACAGTTTGTTGCAGAAGACAGAACTGGGGATTTTAAGTGAAGGTAGCTGAAATTGGGATGCAGTCTTGGGGAGAGGGGCTAACAACTGTCCTTTTTGGGGCAATTCAGTGCAGAATTAGTGGTTGCTCTATAAATTAACATATATAACCAGGAAATAATAAGTCACCACTGTTTTATTTTACAAGTAAACCCACCACATAAACAGTCCCTACCACTTGGGGATGTGGGATACATGCCTCTTTGGTAGCTTCCAATGTGGTATGGGAATTTGCAGATGACTTGCTTATTATATTTCAGGAAACACCCATGATCTCAGATGACAAACGCTGCTGACTGCTTTCCAAAATGTATTTTGTGAAGGACAATTACTCCACATCAGCAGTATTTCTGGCTAATGGATATGCACATATTGTATTGTAAACAGAGTTAAGCTAGATGTAAAATAAGATAATGGACCACAGATGAGCTGAAGTAGAGCCTCTTGCCTCATTATTAAGAATAAAATGTAATAAGAAAAACTGGGATTGAGTGTTATAGTTTGGTTTCATCAGGTGCCAGCGAATGGGGCTGATATCCTTAGCTACTATTACCATAAGTAATGTTTATAGTTGGAAAATAATGACAAAAACATTTGTAGCATTCATCACTGTAGCAAGTGACAGCAGAAGCCATCTGTGATGTCACCCTGGAAACTTGTGTACCATTAGAGCATAAGGACAGCATCCTTTACATCATTCTGATATTGTGAAAGTGGTAGAGGTGCCTCTCCTTTCATTGCTAGCTTTTTTTTTTTTTGAAGAAGGCAGGCACATATGTCCATATGAAAGAACGTTCCCTCCACCTCTTTGCATCTCCAGCACTTATCTGATTCAGTCTTATACATTTTAGCAAGCCTACTCAGAGTTAAATACCATCTGTGAATCTTTTTCAGGTAGTTCTTCTTCAAAGAATAACATGCTATAAACTTCAAGTCACTTTTCCAGAGTTTTCCCCAGAGGTTAAAATCTATATTGTGTTCTGTATCCATTGCCCAGTGTGTCATCGAGCCTTTAACAAGCTCGTCTTTTGTTTCCCAGTCTAATAACAGATTATACATTTTAGACAAAAGTTTCTCTTTGTTTTGTAGTTCTTTTTCAAATTCTGAGCTTTGGTCCAAAAAAACACACCACTTTTTCTAATTAATGTAAACATTTCATGTAACTGATGGTATTGTAACCAATCCGACACATGGCTCCTTACATTTTCCATTGATTTCAGTTTAGGTCTCTCCCCACCCTCACCCCCCGTAAAGTGCAGCAATTCCCTGTAAGTCACCCACTGTCTATCCATATTAACTCTCTTAATTGTAATAGCCTTGATAGGAGATAGCCATAAAAGTGTTTTCCTTTCCAGCAGATCTTTATATTTCTCCCAAATTCTATACAGATTTTTCCTAAGAATATGATTCATAAAACTTTTATAAATTTTCACCTTCCCATACCAAAGACATGCATGCCAGCCGAATTTTGTCATGACCTACTAAGTCCAGGGTGTTTGCATTATCCAATGTAATACATTCTTTTAACTAACACAAACAGGCTGCCTCATAATACATTTGCAGGTTTGGCAGGCCTGGCATTACTATTATTATTATTATTATTATTATTATTATTATTATTATTATTATTAGATTTGCCTTGAGAGAGTCTTTAAACCTCTTTTGTTGACCACCACCATTATGCTTTCCATTTTAAGTTCGGAATAGAGTAGTTGCTTTGGAAGATGATAATCAGGCATCTGAACAACATGACCAGTCCAATAAAGTTGATGTTGAAGAATCATTGCTTCAACACTGGTGTTCTTTGCTTCTTCCAGTACACTGGCATTAGTTTGCCTGTCTTCACAAGTGATAAGTAAAAATTTTCAGAGACACCGCAGATGGAATCTTTTGAGGAGTTGGAGATGGTGTTTATAAGTGGTCCATGTTTCACAAGCATACAGTAAGGTTGGTAGTACAATAGCTTCGTAAGCAAGCAGTTTGGTTTCCCTGCGAATGTCCCAGTTCTCAAACACTCTGCACTTCAATCAAGAGAAAGCTGCTCTTGCAGAACTCAGGCGATGCTGGATTTCAGCATTAATGTTGGCCCTTGTGGAAAGAAACTGCCCAGGTAGGAGAAGTGATTGACACTTTCCAACATTACACCATTGAATTGGATTTGTGTTGCTGCTTGTTGGTGCAGCACTGTGGTTTTTTGGATGTTGAGCGATAGGCCAAGCTTTTTGTAAGCTTTTGCGAAGATATGTAGGATGGTTTGGAGGTCATCCTCTGAGTGTACACACACTACATTGTCATCAACATATTGAAGCTCTATGATGGAAGTTATGGTAACCTTACTCTTTGCTTTCAGCCTATTCAGATTAAGCAGCTTTCCATCTGTTTGATATATGTTTTCTACTCCAGTGGGGAGTTTCCCTTTGACATCATGGCAATGAAAATAATAAATAGAGTTGGGGAGATAACAAAACCCTGTGTAACACCTGATCCCACTATGAATGGTTCACTTTGAAATCCATTGTTATCTGTGATTGTTGTTGACATATTATCATGGAGGAGCCGAAGGATGTTCACAAATTTATCTGGGCAGCTGATTTTCAGAAGGATGGTCCACAGGGCATTACGATTTACAGTGTTTAAGGCCTTAGTCTGGTCAATAAACACCATATACTCATAATTATAGTACTACATATGTACTAAATTGTAAGTACCTTAACTGTTCTGATACTTTGTGCATGAGATCCACACATCTGATAGTTTGGAAGGCTATATAAAATGTAAGTGTTTGTTTTTGATGTGTGTATACACACTTGTGTGTTGCAATCTCCTTAATGGTTAGGAATTGACTTCTCCATTTAGGATTTTAAATAATTGAATGAAACATATTTTTAGGTGTGTAAAGGGCCAGTTCTTGACAAAAATTAGACAAAGCTGCAGATTGTAACAAAAGACCATCTAGTCACAGTTTCTTGTATGATAGAATGCAGGTTACTCAGTGCTATGATCAAAGAAAGTGTGCTGCAGTACAGCTGCATGTAAGGTCATCATCTGGACAGGGAACATGCATGTTGTAATAATGACAGAAGATGAGACTTTCTGTCTTAGAAAACAATCACTCCCGTAAAGTACTCGGGGGTCACCATAGTGGACTCCCTTGTGCCTTAGTGTGCTGTGTTAAGTGCCTGTAGCATCTGGCTAAGAATATGTCAGCTCCCTAACCACAGGTGGTTCTTTTTGGCTGATTGGTTCCTCCTGAGAGAAGCATATATAAAACTGAGCCAAAATGCAAACAAAGAGGGATAGAATGAGGACTGCTTTTTTCTTCTTCTTATTTTACATACGTGGATGTTCTGGCTCGGATCTAATTTTCCACGAAGACAATCACAGCCCTCATCAGGCATTCTTCCCCACATGCAATTACCACATGTTTCTGATTGATTGATGTATGAGTGGTTGATAGAGGTAGTGCTTGAGGTTGTGAATGGTTTGAATGGCTGTGTGATGTGGGTGGTGAGTGAGATGGGCTGTGGTTGTGTGGATGTTGTGTTGTTTGATTGTCTTTTGTAACATGTAGGCATACGGATACTGTTTAATGTATTTTGACATTGGCATTATTATGTACTTATTATGTATTTACCTGCTGTAAACTGCTTCAAGATCTTTTAGATAGTAAGCGGTATATATATGGAAATAATGAATAAATACAATGTTTGGGGCTGAAAGCCTGCAGGAGGGAGCCTGTTGTGCGTGTGAGGCTCCTCACACAAATTAAAACCCTGGAAAAATCAGGTTTCTAAATCAAGAGGGTTGCCTGTATGAGTTAGGCCTATATGTGGAGCACGGCAGCGCTGGTGATACAAGGGAGGGACCAGGGAGTACACACTCTCCCTCACTCTCCTTTCTCACATTATGGTAATCATATGAGAAGGAACACCTGAAGAGGAGACCCATCTGCCGTGAAGCAAATTTCTGCATTTCCTCCTCTAGAGGCTCGTGTAGGAACTTCGCCATGTATGAAGCAGTCCTCAGACGTTTGGCGGGGAGCATTCCTGTGGTAGAAGGTGAAGACTGAGGATTATTGGGAGAGATTTCCCTCAGAAGAAAAAACCCAAATGGGAGATGAATGGAAAGCCTGGTGAAAGGACTGCCACAGGATCAGTGTAAGAGGAGCAGTGGCAGAGCCTCGGAGCAATTAAAAGCACAGGCGTTTTCTCCGTATGAGAATCATCTGACATTGCTAGCTTAAACAAGTCTTTTACTACATGCTTTTAAATCTTCCCTGCTTTTAATTGCCCCCCAATAGTTCATGCTCACAATTAAGAAGCTTCTTTTTAATTTGCTTTGCAGTTTCATCTACTATTTAAAACGGCAGGCCTGATGCCAGCGTTCCTGCTAGCAAGAAGCACTAAAATGGCTGCCATCAACTTGTAGCCATGTTTTACAACACAAAAGAAATGGCTTCTGAAGCAAGGGCTCTCATGCACTTAAACGAAAAGGCTACTTTCTTCCCTGTGATAAATCTTTCCCCTTCGGAATCGGAACCAATGACAAATGCGCCTCTCTCTCTCTCTCTCTCTCTCTCTCTCTCTCTCTCTCTCTCTCTCTCTTTCTCTTTATATATATATACTTGCTGAAGTCCAATAATTTGCCCTTTTGTCAGAAATGCTTGTCTTGACTAAAAATAAGCTGCTAAATCCATGACATCTAAGATAAATAAAAAGATAGTTTTCTAGCACAAATGCAGCCTCCCTCTCCTCAGCATCCAAAGGTCAAAAGCTGCAAAACCTAGTCCATTAACCTCTCTAAATGGTTGTGATATTAAAAACTGACTCTCAATATCCAAGGGTCATGATCAAGAGCAATAACCATCCGCAATAAAGAATTATGACTCTAGTACATTATCCATCTATAAAATGGTCATTTACGACACCAGCATACTGGCCATCTGTGCCAGCTATAGACCACCCATCTCTAAGAATCATTACACACATTCAATTATGGGGTTATGATAGAAGTTGTAAAGTCTTATTAAGTTTCAAAGGAGAGTACAAAGATACCTACTGTGCCTTTAGTAAAGGGGCAGGGAAACTCAACAGCAAATCCTCCACCTGAAGATTTTACTAAGGATGAGCGCCTAGCAGGAAATGGCCACTCAAAGGATGCTTTTGAGCACAAGGTGGTAGCTGTGTTTTATGCCACTACATAGATATTTCAGATTTAATTAGAAATTACCTTGTCACTGCATCTTCCTCTCTGTTTCTCCAATCAGCCTGAACCAACGGAGAGACAGAGAGGTTTTCTTAATATATGGGTATAGTTACTTTGCACCTGAAGCAACCTCTCCTAGCTATTTCATGGTGCTATAGCTCTTCCAAGTAAGGAAATATAGACTGCATGACAAAGAACTGCTGAATTAGGTACAAAAAGGTGGGATCAGATAGATGCAGCCTTTGAAGAACTAATTTAGGAATAAATCTAGCCCATGCATGCATTAAGTTGATCCTTGGTTTCAAACTGAAATCTTTGATTCACAACCACTGAAGTGTATGTATTAAAACACACACACACATTCATAGTGCAATTCTGTTCATGCCTATTCAGAAGTAAACCAACAGAGTTTAATGAGGCTTGCTCCCAGGCAAGTGTGTATAAGACTGCAGCCTAACAGTGCAATCCTAGCCATGTCTACTCAAAGTACGGTAAGTCCCAATGAATTCAGAGGGGTTTACTGCCAGGTACGTAGGGTTAGGATTACAGCCTAAAACTCTTGTTTTTCTCCCATAATCCTACAAAAGGGAATGTGTCTTTATCTTCATACATCTATCTTAGAACTTTAGAATAAATTGTTCTTTGTATATGTGACTCAGGTAATATATGTCAACATTTGCAGCAGAGAGTTCCTGACCTGCCTCAGTTGTCATTATTCCAGTAGGAGAAAAACTTTAGGACTTGCTTATCTGTGGTAATTTTTTTTTCTTGTCATGAAGTTATGAAGCACTTGTCATAAAGTTATACAACCAACCAATAATAATAATAATAATAATAATAATAATAATAATGTGTTTGTTTTGCGCTTGGTATTATGATTATTGTGGATTTTTTTTTACCCAGCAAGTAAGGTAGTAATGCCTTTGTGATAATTTCAGGTGTTAACTAGTCCTGGTTAAAAAAACCACATTATTTTTGGTTTTTACTTCTGAAGTCTTCAAGAACTGTATCACAGAGCATATGAGGTTGCCTACAGTCTCCAGTTTAGAGATGGGTCAATAACTGCAAGAGGTATCTTCAACTCTCTAAAGAGCTATCACAAGATGGAGCTAGCTTGTTTTTCCCCTGCTCTGGACGGTGGGATTGAAACAAATGGCTTCAAGTTAAAAGAAACTCTAATTCTATGAAAAAGCTGAAGTGTTCTGAAATGGCTTGTTAATTCTTGCACATGTGCAATTGGTTTGTGTAACAAATATTTTAATGGATTGCATCACAAGGCAAGGCTGTTGTTGTGTGCCCCCCCCCCGTTAACTAATGACTTGCCTTTTTAAAGGTCACATCTATATGATGTATGGAATCCCCTGCCCTTGGAGGCTGCTTGTTTCCTGGAAATTACCAACAAAAGTGATGGTTGAAGGCATAAGCCAATGTATTGTTCTGCAACTTATATACCCACTGTAAATAGTTCATGTCAATTGTGATAATCCACAAAATCATGCAACAACATAGCACCATTTTTCTGAGCACTTAGTCTGAGAAGCACATATTAGGCTCAAAATATAAACTCATAATATTGTGCAAGAGCGCAAGACCACTCTCATGATTAATGGAGCTCACCTCAGAATCCAGTTGCTCACTCCGAGCTGGTAAATCTGTATTTGCAGTCAGTTATATTTGAACTTCAGCATCGTCCGTAGTCTTCTCTGACCATGCAGTGTGACCGGCTACTGTAGACACACATACAAAACATCACAGGAGAAGCTATACCTTCCTCCTTTTTCTCCAGTGGTAGTAGCCCATGAGCAGATTCTGATAATGGGAACTCTGGATCCAAGCCATTATTTGGGCAGTAATGTTATGAGCTGTGGTATAGTCTTTATAATGCTTGACCTCAAAAGTCACAGATTTTTACCACTCTTTTATACTCCTGAAATAAACTTTAACTCAATATCTTTGATAAAGCAGTGTGAATTTAGCTTTAAGACTAAATTGATAGTCTTCCGCATGATCTGCATGGAGGGCTAACACCCTGTCACCTTCCTGTTTGTGCTTATATTTATTTGTAGACTGTTCACAGAGAAAAAAGGAATATACTGAGGTCAGGGGTGGGGACAGTGTATGATTCGAGTCCCCCACCCACCCTTATGCTCACATGTTCAGCATATGTTTCCATACCATGTCTAGAAGAGTTACTCATTATAAGAACGTAAGAGCCCCGATGAACCAAAGGCCTATCAAGCCTAGCATTCTCTTCCCAGTGGCCAACCAGATTCCAATGGGAAGCCCAGAAGCATGATTTGAGTGCAACAGTACTCTCCCACCAAAGTTCCCCAAAACTGGTACTCAGAAGCATACTGCCTCAGATGCTGGGCATAGCATATAGCCATTATGAGTAGCCACTGATATCTTCATCCTCCAGAAATGTCTCAAGTCACCTCTTAAAGTTCCAAGTTGCATCGCAATTAACATCGCCCTTCTTTAGACAGGTTTTCCCTTGATCTCCTGACCTGAATCCACTGATCTAATTGTTTTAATTGCTGTTTTAACTGTTTTCATTCTTATGTTGCATGTTTTATTTATGGATGTTTTAATGTTTTGATGACATTATTTTATTGTTTTGATGACATTATTTTATTGTTTATTTTAATTATGTGTGGTTTATTGTTATAATTGGTTTTACACTTAGAAACCATTCCGGCAAATAAGCAGAGTATGTGCATATAAACATATATATATTGTTGTTGGCATCCATCTATCTCGAGAGACAATGGAGTGCGCCTCTGGAGGTGAAGTCAAACCAATGCACTAGCAGCACTAAAGTGACCTCCCAGGGGCACATGCCTGGGCAGGGTGTATGGGTTGCCAAGACAACAAGAGACCTCTCCCAGCCTCACTGATGTGATCCAAAGGAAAGCAGAGCAATACGTTTTGCACCAGCTTGACTGCAGAATTTGCTGGAAGGAGCCATACAAAGGACCATCCAGCTGTCTTAGGGACTCCACTCTGAATTCCCCCAAAGATATCCCACAAGGCAGCGGAGGTTTAGGATCAGATTTTTCCTTCTCCTAGAATGGCTACCTTCCCAGGTTGATGGGCCCCATCTGCTGCTCACTTCCCTCTACAGCACGTGCAGAAACCACCTTCTTGATCTTGACCATTGAACTCACTATTAGTCTCATCAGCTCAATCTGCTGGAGCCTGTCTTTGGATGCAGGGGAAATCCCTAACTCATTGGTTGAGACTCATCGGTTACCGTCACCTAGCCAGCCAGTTGAAGCCGTTCCCAGAAAGTGGCTGCTGTCACATGCTGACAGCTTCTAGGAGCCATAGGTGAAAGCTGAGTGCAGGGTGAGGACCAAAGGTGGACAAACATACCCCAGAAGGTACATGGCATGTCTCCCCCCAGGGGTACTGCTAACACCCCATACACCCCAGATATCTAAATGATACAGTCAACTATTTTAATCCAAGTTATTTAACTTCTTGACACCTAATTTGGGTAATTTGAAAACTGATATCACCGAAGAAAAAAATGTTTCTTAAATCACTGATTGCTATCCACTTTGATATCCTGGAAAACATCGCTGTAGAAGTACTTCAACACATCCACAAACCTTGTAACAGTTGGACTACAATTCAATTTTATGCATGTCAACTCTGCCATAAATTAAATGGCACTTACTCCCAGGTAAGTGTGTATAGGATTACAGCTATAGTCATGATAAATAGAAATCCATCTTGACATACAAAGTAGCCACATGTCACAAATGACTTAGAGTGCAGTTCTGCACACAGTTATGCCACTTAAATCCTATTGAATTGATAAAATGGAATTTAAATACCCTAACTGTGTGCAGGACTGCAGACTTGTTGTGCACTCCATCTAATTATAGTAATTATAGTACCCAGATGCGTTTCACATAAAAGGTTTGTCTAGAAACTTTGAAATTAACCTCTTTTCCAGGACTCAAAAACCTGGTACATATGTGCAGCATAAACAATGAAGCTAATCATATCAAAGGTTAAAAACAGGTCAGCAAACTGGAGAAATCTTTAAGACTTTTAACAAAAGGGATAATGTTTCAAACTATGTTCCCTATGATTGAAACATTTTTTAAAAAAAAAAATCAGCAGCACATATCAGATAAAATTAGTTTAAATTACTTTGGTTTCCTTTTTAAAGAATGCTGTATAAATTAAAATTAAAGGGAAACTTAAAAAAAAAATCATGCAACTATATTTTACTTATTTATGGAATAACTCCCCACATTGATTCAAGGTACCTTAACATATATATAAAAACCATAAAAGAAGTACACTGCACCAAAAGGCAAAACAAAACAGCAGAGACTAAATCTGAGTCTGTCTGTCTCTCTCTCTCACACACACACCATTTTAACCACTCACTCAGAATGCATGCAAAAATATAAGCATTTCCAACATTTGTGACTGGGCAAATCCCCAATGGCAATAATGTTGTGGGGGTGTCCACAATACTTTTTGGAAATTACAAAGGAGTTAAGGGCCCAGAAAAGTTGGAGGAACCCCCACCCCCACCCCGATTTAGCCTAAGAAATCCATATTTTAATTCTAGTCATTAGAGTGATGCATTGGTGTAATCCAAGAGCACATATTCCCTGCAAATCTTTCCTTATTGGAAATCTGTTGAAGTACATAAGGGATGTACTTTTATGTTTGCAATGCATACCTACATGTTTTCTGCATCGGTCTCTGTTGGAAGGCACTTTTACAGTTTATTAGCATCCAAAAGTGGAGGAAATTGATAGCTTATAGGAATTTGACCTTATAGGAATTTGATGGCTATCTAACACGGTCATATACTAAATTATAAGCTTGTTCATAGGTCCTTGCACCGAAACTGTTTCAATATTTTTTCTTGCATCCCTGCAAAACCCAGATGTAAAACAAATCTAGGAAGAAGTGCTAGAGTTTTGCTCAGGGGAAAATGACTAAAATATAGAACAGGAGATGCACTCTGGAGGCCTGGTATTTTCTTTAGAAGACTATATGCTCATCATCTCTCATCCACCACTTTATAAAATGAACTTTATACTTTCTATTTTATTTTTATTTTATTTGGATGTGCTGAGAGTATCTAGTGCTTTTATGTGTCCCTTTATTTTATTGATTCTTTCTCTACTCTAAAAAAATAATGGGCTTTTAGAATCCCACTGCTACTAAAAATTTATCTTTCTCACTTTCTTGTTCATTTCTTTTTAAAGCCCATACATTTAGCTAGTAACCTTTATACATGATCAGATGTGATTGGCCAATTACAAACCTGAAAAAAAAAACCCCACAACGTCTAGTGGAGTTTATGGTTCTGAGGGAAAATACACATGTATAGTTATGTACATTTTTGCTGTTTCATTGACCCACCTTTTGGCTATCCCCCCCCCCCTTGAAATCTTTGTTGATATAATGTTGTATGAGATCCAAGTGTACGTTCTTTGTGCTGGTGAAATTAAAATTCATTTCCCAGTGAATAAGACTAATTGCTTCTTCAACCAAAGCTGGATTATTGGTCTTATTACAGGAGCAGAAATGATGGGGGGGGAGGAAGGGGGGGCAGAAGGAAGGGGCAGGGTGCCAGCAAGACTGCAGTATTCAGTTACACTTGAAATGATTTGTAATTCTGAGTAATCACTTAGGACAAGCCCTTGCACCATTTTATCTATACATGACTCTAGGCCAAAGTCAATACTCATAGTAAAATAATGAGATGAAGCTAACTGAGCCCTTTTATTAATGCTCCAAGGAGCAAATCCAATGCTTGAGCTTCTCCCATGGAAAGTATCCACTTCTTCCTAAAAATGAACAAGTGGGTCACGATGCCCAGTGGCAACTGGGGTACCTGCTTCTGCAGCAACAATAAGAAAAGTATCAGAAGCATTTCCCCCACCTTCCCGTAGTTGTTGTTTGTCCACACTGCCCTGTGAAGCTGCAGGTGAAACCGCATGAATTTTGCATTACCTCTAGGCTCATTAGAGAAATCTGTCTCTCTCCTAATAGTTTCTTCTGACTGGGGGTGGGAGGGGGAGGAGGGAAGAGGGGGGAATCACATAAAGAAAACACAATGAACCTAAACAGATAACACACGGTGTGAAGTATCTGCGGTTTCTCTTAGCGCTGCCAATATTGCGCTGGCTAACTGAACCAACTGTGCAAGGTTTCGCTGGAGCTGATGTATGTAGCAATCAATATTATTGTTCCTAGTTCAATGGCAGCATTTCTGAGCCTGACTGGACTCTGTTGTGAAAAGGCTTCCCATTATTAGTATGGAATAATAATTAGTTATGGGTAAGTGTTTGGGCTAACTGATAAGAAAGAAACTGACTTCATTGTCTTTTTGATGTAGCTTTCATTGATTTCCCCCCACACACTGAAGTTATTTTCTTCATGCACGATCATTATTTCTTTCATTACATGGCATCTATATCCCAAGACTTTTTGATGCTTTCTGTTAAAGAAATATTCTGTTTATAAAACAACAATGGTTTACGGTGTGCAAGAATGCTTCTAGTAGAGACGCCGGCTAAGCTTAAGAATGTTAAGTTTGCTCAACAATAAAGTCAAGCCACATTCTGGAATTTAGCTATTGAAATCCACTCACATACCAGATTAAAACCACCCACATTATCCCATCTAGATCCTGCCTATTACAAATCTAAGGTTGAAAAAGTGTCCGGTAGACTAGATCCAGAAGACCCCCAACACCTGTCAGCAACTTTGACAAGCCACCTGCCCTGGATATTGGTGTATCTCCCAGCCATCTGTAAATAAGTTAGTGTGTATAAAGTAGAGCCCTGGAGATAAAGGGCCTTCAGGGACATTGGGACTTGATTTTGGCATCAAAGATGTTGGGCAGAGACTTTGGCCCCCCAGATGTTGCTGAGTTACAACTCCCATCAGCTCCAGCAATTGTGGCCAGTGGATGATGGGAGTTGCAGTTCGGCAACATCTGGAGAGTTAAAGCTTCTCAACTCCTGATGTAGGGTCCATATCATTGGCCATCTGTTGTTGGAAACTTTTCTTCTTGGAAGTCCACCACACATATTAATGCAAAATGAAAGAATCGCTCTCTCCAGGTTGCGGAGTTCTTTTCCTGTCCATGTGGTTCATCAGCAAAGTACCATTCTCTGAGAAAGTCTCATTTCATTTGCAGAACAGATAGCCTGGCCCCTGGAATACCCATTGTGTTAACCCCATGGCTCATAGGATCAAACTAGCCAATCAAAGTCCATCAAAGTCCCATCAGTGGAATTTGCTGCCAAGGAGTGTGGTGGAGTCTCCTTCTTTGGAGGTCTTTAAGCAGAGGCTTGACAGCCATCTGTCAAGAATGCTTTGATGGTGTTCCTGCTTGGCAGGGGGTTGGACTGGATGGCCCTTGTGGTCTCTTCCAACTCTATGATTCTATGATTCTAACTTCAATAGTTTATTGACTGAGCTGTGATAGCTTTAGGAAACTTAATTTCTGAGGTTTTACATTATCTCAACCACATGATCCGTGTCCAGTATTTGTCTTTCTGCATTTCTTCCAGCTGCCCTTCATGATGTGCTTAGTTCTAGAGGTACCGGAAAGAAGGGATTAAGATTATTGAATCTGTTCAAATGAAACTCCAAATGCTAACTGAAATCAACAAAACAACTCACGATGGACTTCCCAGGCACATAGCCTTGGTATTGTCTTTAATGAATGGCAGTGTCTTTCCAGGGTTTGAGACAGTGGTCTCTCCCAGCCCTACCTGGAACTACTGGTACCAGGGGTTCAACCTGGGTCATTTTGGATGCAAAACATGTGCTCTGTCATTCTATTATTATTAAAAATAGGTTTTAACATACTGTGCTTTCATATCAATAAACACCTCTTTTTTTAAAAAAAGCATAGATTGTCTTCAATGGCAGCGTTAGTTTGAAAGCTATAGGAATGACCTTTTGCAAATCTAGGGCAGAAAAAGTGACATGCCCAGTTGGAGGAGCAAATAGCATTACAATACAGAGCACTACATAATTCTTCCAGTCAACCAAAAAGTGTGTGTGTTTGTGTGTGTGGAGGGGAATGCATAGCTTCATTAGGTAGCTTTCAGAACAGTTTCCCCAAGAAGAAATAAGAACATTGTTTGAGTAGTCAGACATTCATTTGTGTGAGTGGAGATTGCATTTAGGTCATGCAGGAAAAACAGTGTGTTGCCCTAGCTATCAGTAGAGCAATACTCTTTACAGCGAGTCCTACTGTGAACTAAATTCAGGCCCAGTAGGTGTACCTCTATTGTCTTCAGTGAAGCTGCACTTGCTGCCACTGAATTGGAATTGGACCCTATTCCCTATATGCTAGTTGAAAACAGAATATACTAGTGCCAGAACATGTGGGCCAATGGCTTTCAGAGCCCAATACCCCATTACCAGCTACTGTGTATTTTGTATATGCATAACTATACAGAATTCTAGAGTTGAAAAAGGTCATCTAGGTCCTTGCAAAGTGGGAATCTTTTGGCCAACATTGCACTCAGACACACGACCCTGAGATTAAGAGTCTCATGCTCTACCAGCTGAGCTAGATAGCTAAGACATCACAGTCCTATAGTCCTATAGTCCACCTATACAGCTAAATAACTACTACAGTCATTTATCTGGTGTTCCTAATGATTATTTAAAATCTTCATTTAGTTCTTCTAATAACCTATGGAGTAAGACTCTATTACTCCCTTTTTACAGGTGGGGGGAAAGAGTGATGCCAACCAAAGCTAGCCAGCAGATTTCTAATTGACATGAGATCTAAAATATATAATGATACCCAATTCTATTTCTCCATTACATCTCATTCAGGAGAGGTTGTGCAAGCCATGGAATGCACGAGGTGGGATGCACGAGGGTCAATAAACTGAGCTTGAATCCTGGCAAGACAGAGGCCTTGTGGGCAGTTCCTCATGTTCTCCCTAATCATTCTCTGTCACTAGAGGGCCAAGTGACCTCTGTGGCCAGGAGTGGTTCTTATCAGCTGTGGCCAGCATGTAATCTGTTCCTGTTCCTGGACCACAACAGCTCAACCACAGTGGGCCATACATTGAGATTCCCAAAGCTTGATTACTGTGCCATGCTTTATATGGGGTTGCCCTTGTATATGTGTCTTGAAATTTCAACTAGTGCACAATGCAGTGGCCAGACTGCTCACTGGAACAGATTACTGACAACATGCTACTCTGCTGCTGAGTGAACTGCATTGGTTGCCAATTTACTACCAGGCCAGGTTCAGAGTACTTGTGTTAATTCACAAACCCATAAACAACTTGGGCCCTAAGTACATTTAGGACCCTCTGATTCCTTATGTTCTAAGATCCTTTTGTGGTTCTCCATGTTCCTGAGGTTCAGTTGGTACTCACTAGGGACTACAGCTTTAGTGTGGTGAACCCTTTCTTGTGGAACTCCCTATTCAAAGAGATTCAGCAGGGACCATCTCTCCCTCCTTTCAGATGTATTTTGAAAACTATGTATATTGTTTAGCCAGGCCTTTGCAATATGAATTTTCTCTTTTTAACAGATCAGTGTTTCTTTAAATTTTATGGATGCTCTTCTCTAATTTTATTTTTACTTATTGTGTATTTGCTATATTTTTATGAAAGGGTGGGTTATAAACACATAAATAAATAGATAAAAACTCAGGCTGTATTTCAAACCCATGGAAGGTTGGATTTTGCAGGGACAGGGGAAGCTTTTCTTCTGGAATAAAAAAACTTAAAAATTATCTATACACTTAATCTGTTTATTTCTCTGTGAAATCCAGGCATTACATTGCGCAAAATGATATGCTAAGGACTTCTTTACATAGAACAAACTTTCTACAGACAGCACTTCTTTGTAGGAAATTGCAGGTTTCCCAAACATAAATGGTCGGATCTCATATCTTGATGGAAATCCAGGTGTATGTATTGCACAGTAATTGTGTGCAACTGTTGAACGTATTTATCAACGTGCAGGTTACCCATTATTCACAAAACAGATGTTAATCTTTTGTGAAGCAGACCTAGCAGCAAAATCCTGAAACTATAATATTTGTAAAGACGTTCTATGACTACTCCACTTCCTCCTCAATATGCTCAGTTTAGGATTGCCATTCAGTTCAAATGAGTGGGTTGTCCAAGTCAGCATGGTTTGAATGAAGCTGCTGGTCATGGAATAACATCACACGGAGTCTTACATCATTCCATAGGCTGTAATAGGAAAAACTATGCTGAACTCCCACGAAACTCTGCAGCTGTATATAAAAGCATGTCAATGTGCCAGTATTCAGACTCATTACCAGTCTCATTTTAAGTTTATCAGATAACTAGATCAAAGTAGAGCGTGCAATTTTAGCAACAATTTTTGAATGTGGCTTTTATTTTCAGAACCTTGACTTCCCTCACTTCAGAAATAAAATATGGCTAATGATGATCTGGAAACTATTAACTTTAGAAAAGAACAGTTTAAAGTATTTGATTCCCCTTTGATGAAGTGTGAACACTAGACCTTTCTCCCAGAGGTGTAATTGAGATTTGCACTTTTTAAAAAATAAGTTAGTAAGGGGAGAGGCAGGGTGAAGAGGATGAGGGAAATGATATTTTAGGTTCGTTACTTCATTGAAGAGAAACCATGAATCCAATGAGCAATCTGTTAGCAAGCCTTGAATTTTCATTTCACACCAAAGTTATCAATGCTGCATAACCTTCTTTGTTGAAAATGCCATTGATTTTGCAAACTTCAAGCATCAGTTGTCTGTGACCAGTTGGGTATTCATCATTGCTCTTTTGCAGATTTTTCAAAAACAAACCTGGTTTGGGCTTTGGTCCCTACCCCCATCAACAACCTTTGTTTAATTGTTGATGTTTTGGATTCTCTTTACTGGCCAGGATTTTAAAAATGCAACTATTTCTGAATGCACAAGGGGCTTTTGTGATTATCAAAAGCAGCCCCCTATCCTTTCTATCAGATGGAAACTTGCATTTGAAACTCTCAAAAGCAATTTGTGATCTTCAGTGAATCAAAAAACTGCTACTCTAGATCCATTTTGACTGGGCTTTAGTGCGAGTTTCAGCACTGAGACTGCCTTGGTTGCTCTGTCTGATACCTGTGTTAGGGAAAGGGGTGT
The DNA here is from genome assembly GCA_034641385.1 of Darevskia mixta. Lineage (NCBI taxonomy): Eukaryota > Metazoa > Chordata > Lepidosauria > Squamata > Lacertidae > Darevskia > Darevskia mixta. Next base: position 37,992,586 of record JAWWNH010000066.1, read on the forward strand.
GTATGTTCCCTCTCAATGCTCCTTGACATGGTCACGAATGCTGTTGGGATTGGAAGAGCAGGACCAGATGGTGGGGGAAGAAAGGAACGGCCTGAACTGCAGAACCTAGATTGGAGGAAGGTTGATTTCCACTTTCTCCCCACTATCAAGAAAAGAAAGGGGAAAGAGAAAGGAGGGATGCTGGCTCTCCCTGCTGACTCTCCTGTGGAGAGAGGAGCCTCAGTGGAGGTTGATTAGGCCTTTGATCAGTCAATGCGGGAGGCTGAACATAAGCAACTGAACATGAGCCTGAACAGGAGAGTACAGTCTTGTCACCTAAAACAAGGCACCTGTTGGACATTGTTGTCACTTCACTCCATTGGAGTAAATGGCAATTCCGGTTTTCTGCAGATTGCTGTTTGTTCTGATTTAGACCTAAACAGTGGGTTTTCCCTGGGAAAGGAGCGGGGCAAGGGGGAAACTGCTCGGACCCATACCTTCTAGGCACAGCACAAGCAGAAGTGCAAACGAGCCCTCTGTTGTGTCTTGGCCTCCCTTCTCCATGGCCCATCAATCACTAAAGCTTTAACTGGTCCATCTACCCTACAACTATATAATGGTTAATAGAATGGTTTTACTTTCTTCAGTTCCATTTATGAGCCCCGTGAACTGGAATTTTGTGAGGTCATTCAGCAATCTTCAGGAATAAGTCATAACAGTTCAATGAATCATTATACTCTTTTCTCATGCTATTTCAGTGACCCATCTTTTCTATTTCCTCAGTTATTTCCCTTATCATTAAGCACATTCTGTCCTTAGCGTTTCTTCCCAAAGCACTTCTGGTCAAAACGATTTGTGCTTTTGTTATCATGGTCAATGTGATCAAACTTCCAGCAGATTAAGGAGATGTGGTGCTTCTCCATTCCTGCCAACCCTCAGACCACAATTTGGCAACTTTCCATTTTTGCAGCGTTTCTTACAAAGACATCCCTTCAAGGTATTACAGTCTTGGCAAAATATGCAATATAATAAAGTCTTTGGAATGTTTGGCTGCAGCCATGGCTTTACATCTGAATCCTCCATTTGTGCTGGATTTTATTTTCAAATCGATCCCACCAGATGGTTTTATATCTTCAATGTTTTATATCATGGTTGTGAACCATCAACCGCAAGAGGTGGTAATGGTCACCAACTTGGATGGCTTTAAATGAGGGATAAACAAATAAATGGGAGATATCAACCTATACCTGCCACAATGACTATGTTCTACCTCCAATGTCAGAGGCAGTATGCCTCTGAATACCAGTTACTGGGAATGGTAGGTGGGCAGGTGTTGCACTCATATCCTGCTTGTGGGCTTCCCAGAGGCATCTGGTTGACCACTGTGAGACAAGGATGCTGGACTAGATGGGCCACTGGACTGATCCAGTGGAGTATTGAGTTCTTATGTCCACTGTCAGAGGCAGTATGTGTCTGAATACCAGTTGCTGAGAATCCCAAGTGGGAAGAATGCTGGTGCTCTCAGGTCCTGCTTACAGACTTTCTGGTTGGCCACCATGAGAACAAAATGCCAGAGTAGATGGGACTTATTCAAAAGGGCTCTTCTTATCTTCTTATGATCATCATTTAGGGAACATAGGAATATGTCATATTCTGATCCACCACCTTTACTATACAATTTGTATGCTCAGATGCAAGGTGAATTTAACCTATATACAGCTGTGTTTCATACCTATGGACAGCTGTGTTCTGCAGTGTACTAGGGTGCTTTTATATTGGCCCAAAACTCTTATATATCTATTGAATGTGCATGCATAATATATTATTCCTGAGTTGCATGTTTTCAGTATAATCACACTGCTGCATACTAGATTGGCATGAAGAGGCACAAGAAAACCCAGACGATATTTCCCCCCTGCACAAATACTGAGCCAGGCTACTTTAATTTTAAGCATGTGGATTCGGAAGAGAAATGTGCTTCTAGGTTTACCCTTGACTGTCCCTGGTGACAAATAATATAAGCTCCCAAATGTGTTTTGACCTTCCTAGGCTAAAGGCCAAATCTTCAAAGCAGTGCTGCTAAAAATGTTCCAAAGGAGATGGTTTACTAGAGTGCCACAACTCATAGCTCAGTCCTGCATGAACACCTTTGACAGCAGACGATGGCTAAACAAAAACAGAATAAGAACATGATCTCTGTAAAAGATCCCTTAAGCCCCTTTCTTTTGGGTGGGGTGGGGCAGGGGGAGGGAGAGAAAGGAAGTGTTCTGAAATAACTTCCCTTTACAGCAAGATCAGTTTAATCATAGTCAGTTTACAAATTCTAGCTTTGATTCAGAAAATCAGTGGTGATGTTATCTTACAGGACACACAATGTTTCTATATATGCCAAACTAACACATCTATCTCTTTGGTACATATACCAGGCATCTCTGAACTCTCTTCTGAAAACTATGGAGTAGAGAAAAAAACTATGAAAGAATTCCAGCTTAATTTAAATAGATATTTGAGAAATAAAAACAAGGAATTTAATAGCAGACTTGCAATATGTTTTCTACAATTCTCTCCCCCCCCCACAAGGAAATGTCTTTGGTGTGAACCAATAAATATATATCAGCCTGACATCCCAGCCATCCTATGATGGCAATCCTGGCAGAATGCTTGTGAAATAGGGGACAGAGGAAGAAAAGAAATTAATAAGGATACAAGGAAGGCTGTATTTTCATATTTTGTTTGGACAGTCACAGAAACAAACCAAAAAAACCTATGCAGAGGCAAATATGTGGAAAGATGGTGGATCAACAAATATTTTGTGCAATTTAATGATTTATAAGTCAGAGGACCCTTAGGTATTATAATCCAGGGCAATCTCTGAGACATTAGTGGTTTTATTCAAAATCTCAAGTGACAAGTGACGATTCAGGTAACTGTAGAAGGGTCACGTTAATGGATCAATGCATAATGGAAGGAGGATAAAATATCAAAGTTCTGATGTTTATCTAGGATACTTATTTCTGCAACACAAGGACATAGTGAAACACCTCACAGAAACATGTTGACTTGTTCCATTGCTTTAATTCTAATGAGATAATTCTGGAGATGTATGAAGCAGTGTATATTAAAAATCCTGAACTGTAACTTGAGTACCCTGATATGTGTTTATGAATTTTAGATTCAACCCTACACTTTTGCTCCACAAAAGAACGCTGATGCAGTTTCCAGAATAAAACCACAAAAATACAGTGAAAAAAACAATATAAAAACCAAATACCCCAAAGCTTGGGAATTCTAAGAAACCAATATATCCACTTTGAAAACAGTGGTTAGAAACAGCGCAGTTTTGAAAACTTCAGTCTGCCATCTTGATTCAAAATGGCATCCAACTGTATTGAAACATAGATGGTAACCTGCTCCTTAATCTCAGGAACCATCATACAAAATTTGGTTACAATATCTGAAGAAGTGCCAAATACGTACAAACAACTTTCCAAAATATATAGTAGATTAAAAAATTAACTTGATCAGTTTAAAAACACATTGCCATAGGCGAGGGCTGAAAGAGATTCAAGGCATGGTGAAATATAATAGTCCTTTGCCTCCATCCTGAAATATTAGCTATTGCTGTCTTATGAACATACTGATATATATTTAATAGTATATTTTACCCACATTATCAGTCTCAGAAATTGAAATGAAAACTGTATGTACTCCCTCAAATTTTCTATTCATTTGCCATGTAGCTGAGCAAGGTCCTAACTTCCTGCTGGTATCCTGTAGTCATTCAGAAACATGGAGTTTGGAACCAGTTACAATTAGCAGGCGCTAATGTTTTACTCTAAACCTAGATAGGACATACTATGTCTTCAGATGCTATTTCCCCATTACAGGAGAGGGTATTAGCTGATCACTGATATTAGTTTTCTAGTGAAAGATGCACAGGCATGCTATATTATGGCATGAAGAAGGGAAAGGTTTTCCCTTAGGCACGAAAGGTTGATACAAGATTATAATTAATAAAGGAAAGATAGCTGTCTAAAATTCAGAAACTATTAGAATCATAGAACTGCAGAGTTGAAAGGAACCCTGAGGGTCATCTACTCCAGCCTCTTGCAATTAAGGAAACTCAACTGATTCATACATGCCACATGGCCATACAACCTGCTTAAAAACCTCCAATGTAGAGAGCACCGCCTTTTAAGGGATTCCACTGTTATTCATTCCACTGTTGAATAACTCTTACTGTCAGAAAGTTCTTCCTGATGTTTAGTCGGAATCTCTTTTTGTAACTTGAAGCCAGTGGCTTGGGCCCTACCCTCTGGGGCAGGAGAAAACAAGCTTGCTCTATCTTCCATGTGACAGCTCTTTAGATATTGGATACTATTAATCATGTCACTGACTACTGAGATTGCATATTTAGCTGAGAATAGACAGCGCTGGACCCAGGAAAATAGGTACACAATGTAATTCATTAACCTCTCTGTTGTTACTCAGACGGTGACTTACCATCAGTAGTGACCCATGTGGCAGTGTAAGCAAGTCGCTGATGCTCTCGCAGCTTCTGAATACAGCAGGGTGCTTACAAGGTGGGCAGGGGTGAGGTACAGGGAGCTTGTGGCTGTCCGGTGTGTCTGACACACTTGTTGTTACATGCCTGCAGAGCCCAGGGATCCTTGCACCTCCTTTTCTGGTTAACACCAGTGATACCCTACCTTAGGAAGCCAAGAAAGTAGTGGTATCCCACCTATGCCATCACATGAGGGACGCGGGTGGTGCTGTGGTCTAAACCACTGAGCCTCTTGGGCTTGCCAATTGGAAGGCTGGCGGTTCAAATTCCCCTGTCCCAGCTCCTGCCAACCTAGCAATTGGAAAGCACACTAGTGCAAGTAGATAAATAGGTACCACTGCGGCGAGAAGGTAAATGGCATTTCTGTGCGCTCTGGTTTCCGTCACGGTGTTCCGTTGCGCCAGAAGCGGTTTAGTCATGCTGGCCACATGACCCGGAAAGCTGTCTGCGGACAAACGCTGCCTCCCTCAGCCTGAAAGCAAGATGAGCACCACAACCCCATAGTTGCCTTCAACTGGACTTAGCTGTCCTTTACCTTTACCTTTATGCCATCACATGGGGTACTACTGCTTACTGAAAGCCTGCGATGTCTCACCTTGGGATGGTTTGCTCATCTGTGAGATTCCACCAAGAGGTAAAGAGAATTTTACCACACATTAGGTACAGAGGGTAAAACGTCTATGCAGAAAACAGTATTCACTCAGTATTGTCGAAAATGGTATTATACGTGACATGGCCTTGTTTTGGTTATGTATGCTCAATATTTTATTTTATTTTTTAACATGAAAAAACAACAACACTAAGACTTTGCCTCCTCAAGAATGGTTGTGAAAGTGGTGTGTTACTGCTGGTGTTACTTCTATGACTTAAAAAGAAAATACAGTGACATAAAATATAATTTTGAAGCGCCTCTTTTGGTCTTCATGTGAAGTTCAGAAAGAAGATGGAAAGAATACTTCCTCTAAAATAAAACCAAGATATTTGAATACCTCTTGTTTACAGTCTTTAGAATAAAGTAAGGAAAGAAAGAAAGAAAGAAAGAAAGAAAGAAAGAAATCCTTACGCCTGGATTCAGAATCTCTCAGAACAGCTCGGTAAAGCGTTGACCCTCATCTGAGCATTACCTTAAACATTACAAGCTCCACTGGCTCCTTCCTTGTAGAGCATTTTTGAATTTCCAAATGGAGCAGAGGGGCAATATTATTGCAAGGCTTGAAACTGACCATAGCAGACACTTTTAGATTTAGCAATGCATTGTAATGAAGCGCCAGCCTGACAGGCTGACAATGAACTTTCACAGTGTAAGGGGCTTATTCCCTCCAGTAGATTGCCCGTTCTTTGAAGTGTGCATGAATGAGTGTCTGTCAGTATATCTATTCCACCAGCAAACATTCAGATAATACTTAAGGAAACTACAGTCTTAGAGCAGGAAGTACTGAAATATTAAAATTTTTTTGCTTCTCTTCACACTTATGTCTGACTTTAGATTTGATTTGATTGCGTTTGCACACCTAGCTGTCTTTGGTGTTTGCAGAGATGTTGTGTCAGGGAGTTTTCTTATACAGTCCTCCTTGAGTTGTCTGTTGAACTTCCCCTATTGAATTCAGGTTCCACACAGGTGATAGCAATTTAACTGACTTATTTACAAGGTTATATACCAGTGATGGCTAACCTTGACTCTCCAGATGTTTTGGAACTACAACTCCCATCATCCCTAGCTAACAGGATCAGTGGTCAGGGATGATGGGAGTTGTAGTCCCAAAACATCTGGAGTGTCAAGGTTAGCCATCACTGTTATATACAGTTCCCTGGAAGAGCTCTTTACACAGGCCTGCTTGCTGTTTATCCTAGAAGAGATAAAAGGCAGGGAAAAGTCTAGAGGTTACTAAGCTGTACCCAAAGAGACAGCGCACACTTAATTCACTGCCTCAGAAACCAGAATACAACATGGCCTTGATTCAGAAAAGGAGAACCAAAATGACCAGGGGATGGAAAAACGCCCGATTAAGAAAAGTTTAAACATTTGAATTTATTAAGTTTAGGAAAAGGGGGTAAGTTGAAGTGGTGTAACAGAAGTGTATAAAATGTGTTTGGGGTGGAAAAAGTAGATGGAAAGGTGTTTCTTCTTCTTTCACAATGCTAGAACCCAATGTAGTAGTAGTAGTAGTAATTATTATTATTATTATTATTATTATTATTATTAATAACTCGCCCATCTGGCTGGGTTTCCCCAGCTACTCTGGGCGGCTCCCAATCAAATATTAAAAATAGAATCAAACATTTAAAACTTCTCTAAACAGGGCTGCCTTCAGATGTCTTCTAAAAGTCAGATAGTTGTTTATTTCCTTGACATCTGACGGGAGGGTGTTCCACAGGGCGGGCACCACCACTGAGAAGGCCCTCTGCCTGGTTCCCTGTAACCTCACTTCTCGCAGTGAGGGAACTGCCAGAAGTCCCTCAGAGCTGGATCTCAGTGTCTGGGCAGAACGGTGGGGGTGGAGACGCTCCTTCAGGTATACTGGACCGAGGCCGTTTAGGGCTTTAAATGTCAGCACCAACACTTTGAATTGTGCTCAGAAATGTACTGGGAGCCAATGTAGGTCTTTCAGGACCCATGTTATGTGGTCTCGGCGGCCACTCCCAGTCACCAGTCTAGCTGCCGCATTCTGGATTAGTTGTAGTTTCTGGGTCACCTTCAAAGGTAGCCCCACGTAGAGTGCATTGTAGTAGTCCAAGCACAAGATAACTAGAGCATGCACCACTCTGGTTAGACAGTCTGTGGGCAGTTGGGTCTGAGCCCTTGTACCAGATGGAGCTGGTAGACAGCTGCCCTGGACACAGAATCGCCCTGTACCTCAATGGACACCTGTGAGTCCAAAATGGCTCCCAGACTGTGCACCTGGTCCTTCAGGGGCACAGTTACCCCATTCAGGACCAGGGAGTCCTCCACACCTTCAATGAATCTGAATGGTGGAAGTTTTGAGACAAACAAATGCAAGCACTTCTTTACATACAACATACTTAAGCTGTCACATTTGCTTCCATGGGATACTGTTGACTGCCACCAACTCAGGTGCCTTTAAAAGAGGATTAGACAAATTCATGGAGGATACTAACAGCTACTAGTTGTGATGGCTATATACTATCTTTAGGTTCAGAGGCAGTATGTCTTTGAATACCAGTTGCCTGGGAACCATAGCAGGAGAGGGAGATTTCCCTCATGTTCTTCTTGTGGGTTTCCTCATATGCATTTGGTTGGCCACTGCAGGAAGCAGGATTCTGGACCAGATGTGCCTCTGGCCCGATCCAACAGGGCTCTTCATATCCTTGGAGCAACATTGGTATGAAACAGAAGGGTTCCTTTTCTTACATTTTTATTTCTTACATTTATATCCTACCTTTCTACCTAGGAAATCAAGGTGGTGTACATAGGTCTCCTCCCGATTTTATCATCCGAACAACCCTGTGAGGTAGGTTAGACTGAAGAGTGAGTGACTGGCCCATGGCCACCCAGGGAGCTTCATGGCTGGGTGGGGATTTGAACCCTGGTCTCCCAGGTCCTAAGCTAACACTTGTACCACTACACCACACAGGTTCTCACTTGTTCCTGTGTCTCCTTCCATGTCAAACCTGCAAATGGTATGATCTTTTTAAAACTGTTGAGGAGGGGATGAAAGGGGGTATCACAAATTCCCATGCTACTTTCCAATGCAGGCAACCCAGCATCCCACAAAGATCACCTGGGTAAATAGGAAATGTTTTTCAATTTCTTCTGAAAATTGGTGATGAGGGAGACAGATGCATCTCACCAAGAAGAACATGCCACAAACAGGGAACTGCCACTGAGAATGCCCTGTCACAGTCAACACCAACTGGGCAGCAGTCAGAGATGACACCACCAACAGTAATTCATCTGGATGATATTGGGGAAGGCACTCTTTTAGGGACTTGGGCCCCAAAGCCATTTAGGGCTTTGTATGCCAGTACTAACACCTTGAATTTGGTCTAGTAACTCACTGGCAGCCAGTGCAAAGCTGTCAGGACTGGTCCGATTAGGTTGCCCAACTTACCAACCTTGCAGTCACATTCTGTACTACCTTGCAACCTCTGGACCATCATCAAGGGAAGCCCAACAAAGAGTGCATTACAGTAGCATAACTAGGAGATGACATAGAACATTGGGTTCAATTTTCAAACTGCTCTGGCTGTTAATAAGTCTATCCATGTATTCAACTGGAATCTACTCTCCAGTAAGCCCATATATATAGATTTGCACTCTGAGGCAGTAATGAGCAAGTTTTTGGCTACTCCTAGGTGACACTCCTTCAATTAATTATTAATTATTATTATTATTACTACATACATACATACATACATACATACTCCACCCATCTGACTGGGTTTCCCCATCATGTCTTCCCTCAGCCCTTTAAGCTTTCCCAGAACCATTCTCTATAAATTTGTATTTCTGCTGAACCTGTTCCTGCTTAATGTCCCTGTTGACTCATTCTCATAACCTTGGAGTTATGAGTTCATGGAAGCTATGGTTCTTTGCTAGCCCAGATGGATTTTCCCCACAGTCTCCAGTGTTTGTGTAAATATGACTGCTGTTGCCAGATATGCATGGAGAAATCTTTGGCAGCGTTCATGTTTGTAAGAAAGGCGCATCCAGCTTATTAATTGCAAGCATACCTTGTAATCGTGCATACCATAGCAAGCCTTTCTAATGTGGAGTGAGGAGCACTGTGCTAATATAGGGTACGGACAACCCATGTGTTGAATCATGGTGAAATCAAAACTGGAAGAACGAATGGCTAACCCTGTGCAGAATGGTTGTGTGAAGTGCCCCTAAGCTGATCCTTAGAAGAGAAAACACTTTTTAACAATAGTAATATTGTTTTCACTGCTGTTGCCCCTCTGTAGGGATCATCTATAATCAGACTCTGTCCCTATCCTTCTCTCTCTCTAACAATGTGCAAGGTGGGCATCTGCTTATGACGTGCAGACATTTAAACAAGTGATCTATCTAAGGGGAAACAGATTTCATTTGCCTGAATGCAAATCTGTCTCAAGCAGCCTTCCACTATCCTACTTCCTTACTCCTTCCTGCAGACATATTCCTTCATGCTCCAAGGTCTCCAAGTATCCCTATTTTCCATACAAACAGCATCCTGGTTGTATGAGTTGTACAGGAAACAAAACACACAGCATTACAGAAACATACTTTTGACCCCAAAGTTGGAAGGTCCCTGGCGTTTAACTGACAGGCACACATCCTTCATCCGTATACAATGTGTGTTGCAGAGCTTATTCACATAACTAAATGGATATGAGAAATTGTGGGTTGGATGTGGGGGGAGGCAGCAGCATACAAAGTCATCCCTAATTTGGAAGTGAACCTACATTTACTACTATGCTGTAGGAAATCAGATGAATGGTGGTGAGTTGACCTGACAGTTTGGTTGAGAAGTTAAATCTCACTAGGATTGCTTCTTCATGGGTAACAACAATGAAAACAAAAACAGAAGACTAGTTCAGGTGGTTGCTGGGCCCCGTGAAATCACAGGAATCTGCCTTGCACCGAATCAGACCTTTGGGTCTACTAGCTCAGACTTGTCCACACCAATTAATAGTAGCTGCCCAGGGTTTCAGACAGTGGTTCTTGGAGCCCAGCTTTATGGCATTGCTTTCTCTCTAGCTTTGATGAACTAGACTAGTTCTCAGCTGGTTTCAAGCTGAACTGAAAGCTGAAACTTTCAGCTGAGTCTATTTTTTCACCTACAAAAAATGCCTAACCCTTTTAGCCTAGGGAAACTGAGCTAGTTTCTTAAAGGCTAGCCCTACCCTTTTTAAATTTAAACTGATTCTCCCACTAGATAGATCAATATTTTGTGGAGCTATACACTTCACTGCTGCAACGTGCATTATTGCAGCAGACCTTTTCTGAGCCTTAAAAAAAAGGGGGGGAGCATGAACAGCAAATGTTGGTGCTGTGTGAATTTTTTAAAAAAATCAGATTGACTTGATGAACTCTCCTGTAAATGCCTAAAAAGTGATATTTGGATGTATCCTCAATGTTGTTCATGATGTCATATAATAACAGCCAGCATCTGGGCAAAGATTAGAATGCATATAGAATGTACCTATAGTCATCTGGAAATGCAAATATATTTGCAGCCATTATCTGATCACATCTGCATCCATTTAAATCACATAAGGGGTAGATTCAAATGACCAGTCAAGTAGTATTTGATAGGTGATTAATAAACTACCGGTACTCACCATGTGAGCCAGGATGCCAGTCATCTAACAAGAGGTATGGACGTACGTAGTACTTAAAAGGGAACTGGAGAACAGAAGTACTTTTCTGAATTTGGGCCAAACATATTTTGAGGATTTCCAGTCACTTTTGTGCTTCTTTTTCTAAGGGTCCTAGCAAATGAGTCATTCAGCAACTATGTTAATTCAACAATAGTCACCAATTTAAGTTTAGATGTGCAACTGTGTATAAAAACAAGAGTATGCCACAAAAAATAGCTACATGGTCTAGTGCAGCTTTCCCCAACCTTCCCCAATGGTCACCCCTGACCATTAGCAATGCTTGGTTGGTCTTATGGGAGTTGTAGTCCAAAACATCTCAAGGGCACCTGGTTGAAGACAGCTTTAGTCATAAGAGCTGGAAGAACATTTACTACTTCAGAAAATGTAATTATAAATCCTAAATGATAAATGCTGGGGGGGGGGGGTGTTTGTTTTTTGTATCAGCAATCTGTATTTGAGAAAACACTAATCAGCTCTCTGAAACACTGATGCATCAAAGGCAATCTTGTACATTGAGTTCAGTCAGGACTGGTTCCCCCTGTGCCCCTCAGATAAATATTACTATGAATATAGAGTTTCTGACAATAGTTTCTGTACCATGTGTCTGGACTCTTACCTCTCTGGAGGCACCATTACAAAGTCAAAATTAATCAAAAGAAAATAAAGGAAACCCCAGTGTTGATTTTCAAAACTGAAACCCAACAGAATCGCTGCTAAAATAACATAACTGCCTGATGCAAAGCCTACAAGTACAAGGAAATTCTGAGTTAGGGCAGATGCAGTAACCTTAACGCAACCCTGCCGAGCCGACCAATTGCATACATATGGTATGTAAACTAACCTGCTGCTCTGAGACTCTCTGTCGGAGGACCATATGTCTTGTAACGGGGAGGCAGAGGAGAGCTAAGTGTAGGGGGTATTTGAGATTGTCTATGTTCAGAATGTCTTCATGTCTGATTGGATTACATTAACACCTTCATGCTACCATCATATTTCCTGCTTCTTAACTTTGGTCTCTCCTTAACCCTGTACTGTTGGATTCGGTACGGCTACACCAAGTGCAACGGCACAGGGCCTTTTGCCGAAATAAATCACGCACCGCAAAACATCCTGAGCTTACATAAACATTTGATTGTAGGCCTTTTCTGTCAAATAACCCAGCTGCTTTTTTTTTCCCCATAAAGGCGAGCGTATATTATCATGCCCTTCTGCAGAATCCAGAAGTCCTGATTCCGATTCCACCACCTGCCCGCCCGGAACCTCAGAGTGTTTTTAGCTCTGAAGAAACTCTATATTTTGTCCTACCGGATGTGGCAAGGGGCTCTACAGTGCATGTCAGGCTTGAGCTGCAACATTTCTCAGCTTTGTTCTTTCCACCACTTCGACTATCCTCTGGACAATTCGGCGCAGATTAACACAGCCCATTTTCCTGTAAGCAGTAACACAAACCAAGATGTGTCTTTTACTCCATTAAATATTAATTCGCATCATTTAATATTAAAGAGGTTGCATTCCTACCGCTCCCCCTCCTTCCCCCCACACCTCTCCTCTGATCCATACAACCCATTTCTGAGTGTCTCAAATATATATATATATATTACAAGGCCCATTGTATGATGGGGGGAAAAACATTGTTAATTCTCCAAGGAGGCTGAAGATGCCAATTGGATCAGTGACCTGCTTCAGCTGCATACACAGAAGAAACATACTGAACAAAACACTGAGGAGGAAATTGTTCATCAATTGAGAACACACAGCAAGATGCCAGTTTATACCAGAATACCTATAGCACAGCCACAGAATACACCTTAGATATATAATAGAAATGGGTGGTCATGCCGAGGGATGTTGGAGAATTGCGACAAAAACTGAAACGGGATCAGAAATTGTTGGTGTTCGCTCATTTGTCCCGTGCCCAGAATGGAAAGCAATCCAGCAAACACAATTGGTATTTGCAGTTGCTGTTGCTTCCATTCTGCAAATGATACGTAGTTTGTTACGTTGCCCCCACCCCCGCCTCCATCGGCATTGCGTTTATCTTGCAGTGAAATGAATGGGGGTGGAAGGACATGATGAAAAACACAGTTTACAGGATTTATGGAATTAATTACTCATGTAATTTTGCCACAGGGTACAGCAAAATAATGTGATTTTTGGTGGAAGGCGAACTGCAGTGGGACAGAAACAGTGCTGCATGCAATGAATAGAGGGCAGAAAGGAAAGCGCTGCCTTCATCCATCCCTATTCAGGCTACAGAGTTGTCAGACCTACCTTATTTTTTACTGGAACACCATGATCTATCAGTGAAGCCTGCTCTTAAAATGAAGCAGAGTGTCTTAAGATGATATTTTTAGTATTTCTCTCTGGGGATTTTAGAGCTAACTACATTCAATAACTTTCATGAAAAAGCAGGATATAAAAATGAAAAAATAAAATAAACTGTTGAAGAACTATCACTGAGTCTTCCCACATCCCCAACCAGCCATGTTTCTGGACAAAACCCAGTGCATGCTTTGAAATGGGATGACAAATGCTTTTTCACATCTGTACTGAATCATGATAATATTAGTAAAATCAAAGGGCCCTGGGCACCTAAGATATAACCTTAACTTTCAAATGGGCAGGGGAGCAGGAAGAACAGAAAAACAGGCACCACCATTTCCTCTTGGGTTAATAAGAAAGATTCCTAATTGAGGATCCATTAGTACTTAACAAAATTTGATAGGCTTCAATGTACATATGATGGCAATGTCTGCCAATTAACTCCCACTTTTCTAATGCACCTCCATTCACTCACTCTTGTGGCCTATAGGCTGACGGAGGGGGATAAATGAGGAGTTCTCTCAGATTTCTTGCCAACAACAGATGGTGCTAAGAGCCCAGGCAGTGAGTTGGCAAATCCCTCTCCCTCCCATTTCCTCATTCCCCAAGCTCTGTAACCAATTTAGCCTTTGGAGCTGGCATTGCTCCGACCATTCTGACTCAATTCCCAACCTAGGCTTGCTAGCATGCTACTCAATATGCTACTGGTTAGCCTGAGGACTGCTAATCATGGATTCTTTCAAATACTATGAGAATCAATTAGCACTGGGGGTGGGGGAAGAAGAAGAAGAATTAAAGGCCATGCCCTTAATAAGCAAATTCGAGCAGAAAGAGATCCCTTGTTTAAATACAGTGTCTTCCCAGGATGCTTGAGGTTGCGAACTACATTGCCCAATACAGTTACCAGCACAGCCACTCGATGTTTTTTTTAAAAAAAATAAGGAGCATGGTGCTAAACTTCTGTAACACCTTTCCTGGGTCTGGTTCTTCCATTCAAATTAAAGTTTGCTTTGTTGATTGGTCCCAGTTTATAGATTCATTTATTTATTTCTCCCCTGGGGTTACAGAACAGCTTTCTTGGCATCATGCAGATTTTGGGAAGGCCAGGGATGCTATGGGGAGAGGAAAAGAGCTGCTGTATTAAAAGCAATTAGCTTTAACCAAAGAGTTAAGGCAAGCTTGTTGGCTGAGAAGTGAAGAAACTTCACCTGGCAGGGTTGCTGCGTCAAAGGGAAAAATACTGTAACTATGGATACAGCGGCTAACTGAAATATAATTCACCCACCAAAAAGGCCCGAGCAAAAGGAAACAAATCACTTTGCCACCAAAGCCTTGGATATCAAACTCCCGGCATTAGGCCAAAAACGGAAACCCTTTCAACGGAGAGACTGACAGGCACGTAAATTTCAACAGAAAAATTTGCAGCATGAATGTCTCTTTTTTAGTGTTGTGTTTCTCCTGAGAGACTTTGTGTGTACAATAGGATGTTTTCTCGTGGATTTTTTCAGCTCCATTTCAGACACAAAAGACAGCCTGCTCCCCTTCAAGTTCTCAAAAGCTTCATTCAGAGCAGCATCCAATAAAATCTGAAATAGTGGAAGCGCAGATACGTTAGAAGATTCTGAATGGAGAAAAATATGAGATGACTGCTATTGGGATGCCATAAAGTTACACAGGGAATTCTCTGTCTAATTCTAAAAGATGGCAACTCATAGATTTGAAGTTTTGCATTTTGGCAAGGTTGACTCCATACCCCTACTTCTGAGTCAGTGCAGTACAGCTGAATAACTGATTCAAGTTTACTGTGACGCCTGCAATGATGTTACTTGGCAACTGAAATTTTATGATTTTATTGTTTTCTTTGTACTGTATATCACCCTAAGAACTTTGGCTGAGAGGCAGGCAAAAAAATCTAATTGATAAAAATAAGTAATAAAATGGGTCCAATTTCTATTTGGTGAAGGTGAACAAATCACTGTCTCTCGGATTCAGTTTGTATCTGTGCCACTGGAATCTCCAGCTCTGAAGTCACATTAAAGAATTGTGAAGGACTTGGCAAGGCAAAGATGATTAAGGGGTTGAAGCAACTTGTTGACAAGAAAAGGCTAAACTACATGGGAGCGGTTTTTGTCAGGGTCACAGAACAGTAGGGAAAGGTGCAGCTTCCACTCCCTTCACGTTGCATTCTTGAATATAATCCCACATTTTTGGGTATCTTTCTTTTAGACAAACAAATTGATATAGCTGCATGCTACGTATTTAATGTAGCGTATGGTTTGGCCAACAGTGCAATTGATTGGCAGTAGATTCTGGGCAAAGAAAGGCAAGGCCTTCTTCCACACAAAACAAAATGAATCCCCATACTTCATTCTTGTAAGATGTGTTGGTGGCCGGACAGCTCTACAAGTGGATTAGAGAAATCCACAGAGTGCGGGGCTATCAATGGATGTTAGCTACATGCCATCACCACTGAGGCCTAGGAGTCATGGGGCTATTGCTTTCATAGCCTATCTGTAGGCTGCCTAGAGGCATCTGTAAAAGAGGATGATGGACTAGATGGGAAAGCAGGGGTCTTCTAATGCTTACCAACTACTATTTTAAATCCGGCCACACGTCTGCTGTGCTTGCATGCCATGATTCCAGATATTGGCAGGCATCTCAACTGGGGACAGTGTAGCTCTCAATCTGTCTCTATGACACACATGGCACGTAAAATTGGTGTCGAGGAAAACCTGGGGAGAGGGTCCAATAGGCTAATGAACTATGTCGCACGGTTTCAGCCCATCTCTAACAAAATCCTGGAAAACAAAATCTAGGTGGATACATGTCACATTTGGGGACAATAAATTAAACAGTAGTGCCAGTGAACAAAGCAATTTGTCAAAGAGCAGCCAGATTTGGAAAGTGAACCATTATGCTCACAGAACGCAATATGCAAAAAGAATTTATTCCAGTGCAATATGTTTTCAGCATAAGGAAGAGGTCAGAGAGTGTAACTTCTAGCATGACTTGGCACAGAGATTTGGGCCTAGTCTATTAATCAGAACCAATGGGTAAAGGCAATGGCCCATGCCCATAAAAACTCAGTGTTATAAATAATAGCAATGCTGATACTTCAATATACAAAGAACTCAATGAATGCAATGGTCATATCTTTGAACAGTGAAATTTCTTCTACTTTGGGGCATGAGCTCAATCCCAGAAGTCCTCCATTTTAGTCATTAGCAAAAAAACAAAAAAACAAAAAACCAACCAACCTGTAGTTTTTACTTTAAATGCTCTGTGAGGGCAATTCATATGTTGCTTTTTGTCAGTCAACACACCACTATTGAGAGTGATATCTGTGCCTAAACTTCCACAGAAACATAATGTGTGATTGCTTCTCTGCCAATGTGTATACTGCAGGGCTCCATATCAATACTGAAAACACTCCATTATCACAGATGGATATATAGTCTCTATGCCGGAACAGAGATCACTGAAATTATCTTCTGATTCGAAATCCATCACATCTCATTTGAAGAGTCACAGAGTTGCATGAGATGGCACCTTAGTTATGTCATTAACACAGCATGGACCAGATTGCAGCAGCCAGGCTGAGGGGAGTCTCAGTGGACCTTTAGGATGGTCTGTCTTTAGGGAGTAACGCAGCCCAAAGGATTACAAGTGATGCTGAAGGTTGACCCGGGACATGTTCTAGTTGAAATGTGGAGCTCAAAGCAGCATACCAATTGTATGCTCACAGCAGCCCTGTGAGGCAGGTTAGGCTGATAGACTGTCCAAGTGTCACCTAGTGATGAGTGCCATGGCTCAGTGGGGATCTTAAACCTGAGTCTCCTGGTCTCTGTCCAATGCTCTAAGCACTACTACACACCAACTCACTTAAAGCACTGTAAGTCCATCCAGCCTGCTTAGAGAGCTCTGAAAAAAGATGGAAGGGAAGTTCCTTTGGGAACATGTCTCACATTCACTTACCAGATACATATATGGATCACCTTGGTATGCTATGGGGACTTTAACTCAGTCTGTGGGTTGCTGTTCCCTCTTCTTCCAACCAGCCCCTTCCAACACTCTCAGCAACTGTTTTGGTGGGTTATATAGAAACAATGAAGAAGAAGAAACCCCCCCTCAAAATACCTTCTCAGTAACTGTCTTGCTGCTGAGGTCTGATAAACAATGGGACTATTAGCAAGAAAGCATTATCATGCCTGGTGATATTTCATAGGGTATTTGACAATCCATAGGGGCTGCTTCTGCTGCTCCATAAATAAGATATACTATTTAATGGGTCTCTTTTATCATACACATCATGGTGAATCTACAAGAACATCACTTAACTTGGCCTATCCATCTTTCACCCACCACGTCCTTACAGACATCAACAAACTGAAATAACATGTTGGATTTTCTATTATGAATATGTATTTTTGTACTTTACATGCTCAGTTTTGCTTCCTCCCCATCAGGTCGGGTAGTGCCCAATATATTATGAAGAGTGATTGACTGAGGGAGTGTAGTTCTCAGACACCTGAGGGTTTATGTAAAACACTGTGGAACCAAGTGATTGTGAGCTATAGTCCACACACTTTAGCTGTAAATTTACCCCGTCAGCTAGGTACACTGGAAATACATATTATGCTAATACTCTCTTGCCCTTCCTCAAGAAACTCTCTCCGCAGAGATGCACTGTACCTATGACATGACATGCTTTCTCAGATACAGTTTTGTTATACATAAATATTCCGTTCTATCAACCCATAAGTTATGAACTCGTTAAAATAATGCATCAAATGAACTGCGTTGCAATGTTTTAAGGCCAAGGGGTTGGGCGTTTTGCAACCACAAACTAATAAACTTCTATAGCTTTTCATGGCAATGTACCTCTGTTGAAAATAGCTCCAAGCTTGGTCTTGAGATTAGTATAAATGAATTCTTGCTCATATTGGTTAATGTGAATTTTTGTATCAATTTTATTTTATTATATATATATATAGAGAGAGAGAGAGAGAGAGAGAGAGAGAGAGAGAGAGCAAAGTCTTCTCATCATTATTATCGTTTCTATGTATAGCCTGCCTTTGATTTCAACAGGGCCTCAGGACAACGTACAACTTATCAGATTTGGCTCTGATCCACTGGCTCTGAGATGCTGAGATGCTGAACCCAGGATTTTCTGCCTGCAAAGAGACTAAATTACAGTCTCTTCCCATGTATGCATGTAAAGTAGTACACAAGAATACAGTGGTACCTCGGTTCTCAAACGACTTAGTTGCTGAACAAATCAGCTCCCGAATGCCGCAAACCCGGAAGTAAGTGTTCTAGTTTGTGAATATTTTTTTGGAAGCCAAACATCTGACACAGCTTCTGATTGAGTGCAGGATGCTCCTGCAGCCAATCAGAAGCTGTGCCTTAGTTTTTGAATGGTTTCAGGAGTTGAACGGATTAAGTTCGAAAACCAAGGTACTACTGTATGCTCATTATAGCACTAAACCTTTCATGCTCGCTTCCTGAGAAAGTTATGACTATTTGCCCCACATCTTCAGCAGTGAAGACAGGGACAGTAATTCATTCAGCTTTCTTGTAATCTCCTTACCTTTATTTAGGACATCTTTTACTCCCTATTCATCCTACAGTCCAACAATCTCCCTTGCCAGTTTCCTGCTTCTGACACATTTAAAGAAAGGTTTCGTTGTTGTTGCTCCTAATGGTTTTAGAAACATAGTCCTCAGATTCTATTTTTTAATCCCTCATGGCAGTCACAGGGAACCTGTGGCCCTGTAGTGGTGTGTTTCAACCACAAGATGTACAGTAGTCCAGGGCCTGATTCAGTATCTCAGAAAATGACTCAATTCGACTTGGACCAATTTGGAAAGAGCCTATTTTGGCTCAGATCTGCCTGGCTTCAGAAAATATGAAGATGCCAATATATATATGTATATCTGTAGCTCTTGAAACGTCTACCTCAACTGTCGGAAGTATTAAGCCTCCGAATATCAGTTCCAGGAAATTATAAGTGAGGAGAGTGCTGTTCAAGCTTCCCATAGGCATCTGGGTGGCCACTGTGAGAAGAAGATAGCAGAACAAGATAGGTCTTTGGCCTGATTCAACTGGCTCTCTTAATGTTCTTATTTGGATTCAGATTCTGACATATTTTGGGTACTAAATAATAGAAAACCATAGAAGAAAATGTAGACTTTAGAGAAGAGAATAAACAGTTTCATTCGTATATATTGTTCCACACTTTAAAACTACTGTCATGGGCATTTATCTCTCTTTTTGCTTCACCTTCTATGTAGGAGACCCCTCCCATCCCACATAATTCAGTTTGGCTCACTACCTTCCATACAACACTTTAAGCTATTTATCTTCAATCATACACCCCAGGGCTCCATTTTAATATTGTTACGTTAAGTTCTGAGGAATAAAATACGGAGTTGCATAGCTCACCTGGTGGTACAGAATGACCTGAGATATAAAATTAAGTCTGCATCGCATACAAGCTGATATTTAAAGCTGGAAAAGCAAATAATCTGTAAGCAAAAGTTTTCAGAAGTCTGAGAATGTTCAACTACATCCAAACCATACTACAGCTCTCGATCCACAATTAGTTTATCATAGTGGCATGATGAATCTTTTTCATCTATACAGCCACAGTACAAAGTGGATTACTAGACAGTTTGGCAAACTTACATGGCAATCAGTGAGAATCCTTAAGAAATGGTTTCTAAATTAAAAACAGTTGTGACTGTGAACCTAAAGAATCAAATGATGACTGTAAATAAAATTCTAGGTCAAGGTCACAATCAGTAAAGTCTAAAATATAAAGTCTAAAAGGGACTTCCAGGGTCACTTCCAAATATATGATTCTGTGAGTATTGTTCTGATCCATTTTGCTGCAAAAGGTGTCTTTAGATGGACTTTTGGATAGTGGAGTTGAATTGCAAATTAGTTTTTTTTAAGTACATAAAAAGCAATGAGTAGGATAGTTCCCCTAAACTCTTACTTCTTCCAAAGCCACTGGCAGCATGTGTGGCACAGCTACTGTACATACCAGATAATTGTATGGTTGTGCCAATGTGGCAAGAGCAGAGCTTAGGAGTCGGGTCCATTATACCGTATCCTATAAGCTGATGCTCCAGTGCAGTTGCTCACAGGAATGGAATTCCTTTATGGCCTTGATCGGGGGAGGGGGGAACCTATGGCACTCCACATGTTGCTGAAATACAACCCTAACCAGCAAGCATGGTCAATGGGCAAGGATGGTTGGAGTTCTAGTGCAGTAACAACTGGAAAACCAAAGGTGCCTCACATGCTGCCAGTGGCTTTGGAAGAAGTAAGAGTTTAGGGGAACTATCCTACTCATTGCTTTTTATGTACTTAAAAAAAACTAATTTGCAATTCAACTCCACTATCCAAAAGTCCATCTAAAGACACCTTTTGCAGCAAAATGGATCAGAACAATACTCACAGAATCATATATTTGGAAGTGACCCTGGAAGTCCCTAGATGAAGGGTGGGTAATCACAGTACCTGAGGTCAAATGTGGTCCTCCAGGCCTCTCTAGCCACCCTTCAGGACTGTCTTCAAGCCATATCACCTCCTAGACCTGCTCTGTGTCCAATCCTCATTGCTGGATTTTGCATGGCTGGAATGTGTCCTTGGATCGTGCTGATGTCTCTTGCTTGCCTGGATGGAGGATGCTGAGGTGTGTTTGTGTGCATCTATTGTAGGATGCAGGTGGCGCTGTGGGTTAAACCACAGAGCCTAGGGCTTGCCGATTGGAAGGTCGGCGGTTCAAATCCCTGCGACGAGGTGAGCTCTCGTTGCTCAGTCCCTGCTCCTGCCAACCTAGCAGTTCGAAAGCACATCAAAGTGCAAGTAGATAAATAGGTATCGCTCCGGCGGGAAGGTAAACGGCGTTTCCGTGCACTGCTCTGGTTTGCCAGAAGCGGCTTAGTCATGCTGGCCACATGACCCGGAAGCTGTACACTGGCTCCCTCGGCCAGTAAAGCGAGATGAGTGCCGCAACCCCAGAGTCGTCCGCGACTGGACCTAATGGTCAGGGGTCCCTTTACCTACTGTAGTAGTCTCGTTGCTGAGCAACGATGTTCAAAGCTCAGTAGAGTGGGAGACCAGCCAACCAGAAGAGTATCTGAGGTGTACTTGCCAGGAGGCAGAGTCAGCATCCAAAGTCCTAGGTCCGGGCAAATAGCAATCCATGTGGTCAAACAGTCTGGGGGTCAGGGAATCTAATGATCATGGGGTCAGGGGTCAAGACAAGCAGGAAGCAGCAAGGTTGGGCCAGGAAATCCAAGCGCTGTAACCAGGATCTGACTGCTGCCGAAAGCTCTGCTGAAGAAGGCTGCAGCCAGCTAGTTCTCACCAGTGCCTTCTCCTCTGTGTCCTTGAAGGCTAATAAACTGCGGGTGAAGTCACTCTGCCTTCTCCCCCTGCAGGGTGGCTATTCAGAAGGTGAAGCTGACTTCTAGCCCATGACACCTGTGTGCAGACTATGTGTGTGTATAAAGAGAAGAGTCACATTCATTGTTCTGCCCACTTTTGCCCACTACTGGCATGCCCATGAGGGCTATGATGTTTCCCAAATTTTGGGGGGCAGAAGTTGGCAAAGGGTGATACTGAATGGGTTGGAAGAAGAACGGTGAGGGATGGCATGCTATGTGCATAAGAATGTAAAAAACAGCATCTAGTCCAGTGTCCTTTTCTCACAGCGGCCAACTAGATGCCCAAGGGAAGCGCAGAAGCAGGACCTGAGCTCAACAGTGCTCTCCTCACCTGCAAATACCAGCAACTGGTATTCTGTGGAAGTGGAATAAAGCCACAAACGGAAGATCTGGTGCCCTATCTACCATCCCATTGACTCCACCCTGCCCCACTGGCCTTTAACTGCTTGTGAATAAATAAATAACAGAGAAAAACTGTTCAGGGGGAAATAATCAAATGTATATGGAGATAGGTTAATATTGACAAATTGTCCTCCACAAATGTGATGCTCTTTTGTGCTTTCCCTCCCTCCAAATTTCTCTACAAGCGTCGTGCCAGGGCTTCTCGTCAAGCCATGACTCTCTGCTCCATGCATCAATTGGGGTAATTGGGAATAAGCCAGAAGCGTGTCTGTGCTTCCTTTCATTGCCTGCAGTGCTCCTTTTGAACTACATGTTCAAGTGCTTCTTATTCATTTCCCCCCTCACAAACATACAACCTGAAATCCCAGATCAGTTCTGAAGCCTCAGGATTAGAAGCCAAAACTGAGCTGGTATTTGAGGATTCATATGGTTTTGAGCCATTTTTATTTTTCACTGCAAAAAAAAAGAAAAAAACAAAAAACACCCCTGACACATAAACTCCTAACAATTTCTGCATTTTATCTTGACATTAGGCATAACTGAGACAGAGTAGTCTCAACCTGCCGATAATTCCCATTTTACAAAAGCAGGAGCTGTATTATAATGGGAACATACAAATAAGAGCAGATCCCTGCCTCCTTGTATTTCAGATGCAGAGCAGATAAAAAGCTAGATTCAAACTGATAGTTCTCATCAGGGAATGAACATTAAAAAGCTTAGTGTCTAAGGCAGGCTAAAGAAGAAATGCCTTTAAAACAGGGGATCTGACAAGAATCGCATCTGCAAATGAATGTGCAAGCACAATCCTGCACGTTTACTGAACACTTAGTCCCACTGTGCACCTCAGGGTGGATAAGTGTGCAAAGGGTCGCAGTCTTAGAGACCCAAGTGCCAATAATTGTTGTGATCTTTAATAATTTAGATTAGAAAGTGCTGTGCTGGATTACTGCTACTTGCTCTCCATGGGGCTGCCCTTGAAGACAGCCCAGAGGATGATACAGGATGCAACAGCCTGAATGTTGGCTGGGGTGAGTGGCTGGGGAGACCCAGCCAGATGGGCGGGGTATAAATAATAAATTATTATTATTATTATTATTATTATAATGTAGATGGCCATTTCTGCAGGACACCAGTTCTCAAAGGCCTGTGCTGGCTGCCTATTTGTCACTGGGCTGCCAGGTTTTGGCGTATAGAGAGCTAAACAGCTTATCTGAAGGAGCTCCTCTCCCCATAACATAAACAGTCTTGATATCTCGTTAGATGAAAGGCAGTATAGAAGTATAGGGAATCCTTCCACACGCATGGTGTACAGAAGGAAGCTGTGGGCTCCTGCACTCTCCCACAACGTATAGAGAAGAAGAAGAGGAAGAAGAAGAAGAAGAAGAAGAAGAAGAAGAAGAAGAAGAAGAAGAAGAGGAGGAAGAAGAAGAACCCCACCCACCCAACTGAGTTGCCTCAGCCACTCTAAGCAGCTTACAACATAATATAAAAACACTGTGAGACATCGACCGTTAAAAACTTCCCCATTCAGGGCTGCCTTCAGATGTCTTCAGAAAGTTGTGCAGTTGTTTATCTGAATGGAAGGTGTTCCACAGGGCAGGCGCCCACTACTGAAAAGGCCCTCTGCCTGGTTTCCTGTAACTTCACTTCTCTCAGTGAGGGAACCATTAGAAGGCCCTCAGAACTGGGGGCCTTAACTGTGAGCTAGAGCTCATGTTCCTTCAAAATGCAGCCCTTCTTGAAGCTGCTGAGGATCAGACCTGAGACCTTCTGCATGCAAAGTAGATGCTCTGCCACTGAGCTGTGGTTCTGTCCCCACCCCCAAACAGGCCCATCTGTAAATAAAAAAGGGGGGAGACATGGTTTCTTCCCATGATAGTATCAACAGTGGTGAGTGTAAATCTCCCCCCCCTCCAAAACTGTTTTTGGAGGAGTGAAGAATAAAGCGATGGGGAATCTACTTCACCCCAGTAATGTGAGAAGGGCCCTTAATCTGGTGGCTTTTGTTATCCTTAAAATTTCAAGGGCACTGTCATATGAAACCGGACCAATTTGAGTAATCGTTGGGTGTACGTGTTGTTGTTTTTTAAAAAATTAACTAGTTCTTAAACTGCCACGCCTCTTCCATATTCACATAGATATTTTTAGGTGCCTTTTTTGTAATATGGCCCAAGTACTGTTGCAAATTATTTCCTTTCTTTGCCCCCCTCTCTCTCTTCATGAAACATCTGAGCATTTGCTATTTGCCTTTAAAGCTTTGAAGCTCACATGATAGGAGAATCAAATTTTGTTTCTGCCGGCAATAAATCAAGTGCTTAGTTCTCAAAGTATTATTTTTAAGACCGGTGAGAAGAATTTGGCTACTCTCTCTGGCAAATGCTCATATTTGTATCATGTGCAGATCAGGCAACTCATCCATCTAGCTCTGTAGTGTCTACACTGACTGGCAGCAGCTGTCCCGGGTTTCAGATGGAAGTCTTTCCCAGCTGTACTTTAAGATGTCAGGGAATGATTCTGAGACCTTTTGCATGCAAAGTTTGTATTCTACCACTGAGCTGCTCTGTCTTACCAAAATAGAAGTGTCAGAAGTGGGGTCTGCAACAGGATCAAAGCTATGGTTTGTTGGAAGACTAGTTTTTTATTGCAAATAAATATTACCATTAGAGATTAATAATGTATAAACAGCTTTCTGATATATGTCAGTTGTACCTTAGTGCCATATAATAACAGTTAGATTATGCTATCCACCACCATCAGTGAATTCTTAAAAATACTTATAAGAATTTTTCCAACAAAAAAATGTAGAATCTTTTTTAAATATTTTTCTTCAGTGGAAATGTGTTGGAATTCAAAAACTGTTTCATTATTTTTTTTCCAGAAGGCCTGTAATCTTGGCAAGGCTCTGACTTCCACATACTGCCTCAAAAATACAGTAGCAGAAAGAGCAATACCCATCTTGAATATTGCCACATTGACTTATAGAACTGTGCCCTTGAGAAAAAGACTCAGAGAAAAACGGAGAGCCATGTGGTGACAAAAATGAAATAGAACTGTCATCTAGCAGTTCTTCATAGTCCATCAAGTAAACTATTAAAGATATAAGAAGAGGCACAGTGTGCTCGGGCAAAGGTTGTTAAACCACTACTCCAAGGGCAGGTCACAGCACATTGCTAAAGATTGTTAGTAAAAGATAAACCAGTTTTCTCTATGAAACCTGACACCGCCAGTTCCCAGCCTCACCTTTAATGCTATGTGCTTGCAAACAGGGACCCAGCTGGATAAAGTAATATTGTAAGACCTTTCAGAGAGCAATTGTACTTCAAGTTCAGGATATTTTGCATTAAAGAAGATTCACACTCTTGTCGTACTGTTGGACTTCTTATTTCCTTCAGCTCACGTATCTTAGCCTTACTGTAATTTAAATAAAGGCATTGTTTTATTTATATATTAGAATTTCCAGCTGTTCACATCTCCGAAAACTCAAACAGGCAAATACTCTTTCCCATATAAATTCCAAAATTAAACAGCTTCAGAATGTAACAAATATTCAGCCTCGAACCCTACTAGAAAGCTAAGCCAGCTTGAATTATGTGTCTTCCACCCAAATCTTGCTTAAAGGACAAGGTAGGCTCTGAGGGATCAGAAGTAGGATGAAACTTAACAACTAGAGCTAATTGGAGGCAGGATTCAGGGTGTAAGTCAAGGGTCAAAAGGAAGGAAGTATTCCCTGTGTGTGACACCAGTTGTCAGCAGTCAGGAGAAGTCTGCACAAAGAACCAAGTAGCAAACTGGGTCTGGGGATTTAGAGGAAATGGGAACCTGCAGAGCAGGCATATGGAGCCTTTGGCTCTCGATGTCATTGGACTGCAACTCCCATCACCCCTGGCAATTAGCCATGCTGGTTGGAACTGATGGGAGTTGGAGTACAACAACACCAGGATGGGGGATCCTCTCCAACTCTGCTGCAGAGCAAAGATTCAGAAGTCTGAGCTGTTAGCTTTTGTATGTGCAAAAGCCTACAGAACATGTACTGTATTAGAAGCTTGTTCTAGTCAGTTACATTGAGAATTATAATGTTGCAGTAATTTTGAGAGCCCAAGTGCCTTCATAGGCTATTGAAACAGAATGTCCTCACCTTATACCAGTTTCCCAGACTCTCAGGCTCTACTCAGTTATGTTCCCAAGAGGATAGAGTTTCAAGCTGTTGGGAAGTTTCCAAATATACTTCTCTCTCTAACTCACAGCCACAACTATTGGGAGGGCACCCACCAACGATCTTATGTAACATGATGAAACATAGAAAAGGATACTATTGCTGATGTGCATTGAGTCTGGGCTGCTTGAATCTTTATGAGTCAAATCCCAAATCAAGTGTCTTTAATTACCCCTGGAAGACTAGTTGTAGCTAGTGTGAACAGTGAAGAGTCTTGTGACACCTTAAAGACTAACAAATTAATTATGGCAGAAGCTTTCATGGGTCATAATCTACTTCACTAGATGCATACAATGCCATCCTAAGTTGGCAGATATATAAACACAGATGGGGGGTGGGGGGGCAGATGGTAGCAGTAAGATCAGAGGGGAATGAAATGCAAGGAATACAAACATCTGACCTATCAATGTAAAAACAAAAAATGATATGGTGCACATTCTTAGAGTTCTTTGAATGCAAAAGTAAGATAGCCAAATGTTACTGGTTGTACAGAAACCAGGAAATGCTCATCTATCAAACATCAAGCATAACTAATCAGTGCCTCCTTTCATTTGAAACACTAGAAATAGTTCTCCCCATGGCTGAAAGTGGCTGAGACAAGTTTGAGATTCCCCCCCCCCCATACCAGAAAAACTAGGACCTCCTCCTCCTTCTACAAATCCATATTTGGATATATGTCTCTTCGAGTTCTCTCCATCACTTTCTGTTACTACCTGCTTCCACATAAGCTCTGCAGTTAGTTTTAGATTGTCCACATATCACATAGGTACCCTTGGTCTTTTAAAATTATAGGATCCACACGAGAACTTCTACACACTAGGACCTTCTTATACCCCCCCGTAATTTCACAATAAGCTTCCTTTAAATATACCCAAACACCATATTTCACCACTTCCACCTCATTGCACCAACCCTGTTCCCCACAAACATAGCAAACTTCATTACGTGTTTCCATAGATTGATCATCTAATAACAGTCTCTTGTCCAATCTCACCATAGTGATATCTCAATTGTTTAACCATGCATTGAGCATTCTGTACAGCAGGAGTGGAGAACCTGTGGTCTCTCAGATACTGTTGGACTACAACTCCCATCATCCCTGACCACTGGCTCTGCTGGCAGGAGCTGATAGGAGCTGAACAAAGACATCTTGAGGGCCATGGGTTCTCCATGCCTATCATAAAGGTTGGGTCATCCATTTCAAAACAGGCACATTAGGACAGGTATACAATGGATTTGCAACAGTGATCATGTGTGTGGAAAGCTTATGTGAAGTTATTAAAAGATTAAATGGATTAAACCAAAGATCAGAACTGAATATCTTAGGAAGCTACTGTGGCTTTCAGAGGCTCCATTGACACTGTCTGCTTCCCAGGAGAACTTATAGGTCATCCCCAGTTATGCCCCAAATAGCAATATATCAAAGAGCAGTGTAGTATTTTCAGAATGAGTGAGTTCGTCTTGCATATTTGCAGCAGCAAATCAGTGGGGTAGGGTTTTTTAATTTTTTTTGCGCGATATAACTTTTCTCTAAAGATACATATTTTTCTTTGGTTTCTCATGAATGCCTCAAGCCCAGCCTGCTAGTCAAATGACCTTGACATTATCGAAAGGGCTCTGACACACATCTGGGGAACAGAAAACACTTCAACAGATCCATTATGTAGATCAAAGCAGAACTCACTTCTTATGCCATGAAAGAGGGATGGAACACTTGGTAGAAAGAAAACATTTTCTCTGGGTTAAATTAAAAGTAAAGATTTTCAAAGCAATTTCACATGCATGTAGTCATGGTGTGGGTATAGTGGTCTAACATCTACCAGCTGAAGACAAACTCAAGGTCTTGTGTTGCCTACAAGATATGATTGTGTTTCTTTTGATAAGTTGAAGTTTGGGGAGGATGTATCTCAAAGTTGCTGTAAATCTGTTCTAAAGAAAACCAGAGCAGACGTCTGCTGTCTGGAATTTCTGCAGCAAATATTAAGAAATTTTATGATGCATTCTCATAATATCTTTCACACCCCACACATTCCTATCATTTTTCTGTGTTCTGACATTTGATCTTTGCAGTACAGGGAATGGTTTAGAGCAGCTTCTGAAAACCGTTGCCCTTTTCTTGGCTCATGAGTTTCTTTGTGAAACAATGCATATAAGGAGGTCTGCAGTGGAGCCAACAAGCAGTGCAGAAGCATGTCGTTCCTGACACCTTGACAGGATCAGGAAACACCAGAAAGGTGTTGCACAAATGCACCACTGAGGTTTAAATAATGATAGTGCTGTTGAGCCATCTGATGCTCCCAGCCAATCCTCCCCAATTCATGTCAAGATGTAGAGTGTTGTAATAAGTTTAATGGCTCCAAGTGGGTACAAGGATATCATACAAAGTGTTTGTTGGGAGGCTACGTCTTCCTAGATACTCAGGACAACCATAGTGTAATTGTTCTTATGCTGTGGTGAACTGCATGTGGCAATCTTTGCCTGTGCAAACTACAACTTGCTGTTTCTATAGCCACATTCTGGGTAGCATTGGAGTTGCCTAACAAGTTGGCAAAGCTTATTGTGTCTGGTGCAACTATGTAATGATAGCTCTGCTAGCACATCTGTGGTCCACATCAGGACATTTGCGTAATGTTGACTGTCACTTAAAGATCCGTAGGCCAATATTATGCTTGGTGTCTGCATATGTTAGAATGCTGGTGCCAGTGTTCACTAATGCTCACAGTTGTCCTAAAAGTAACGTGTGTAAAAAGCGTATTTGCATGTGGCCATTCGTTTGGGCTTCACCTTTAATACAAATGTATTTCCCCACGCAAATCAAGCTGTGTTAATTAAGTAGGTGAGGAGACAATGTTCACCTTGTTCAGGAGCATCCGCAGCATGGCCACATCTCTTGGCCTGATTGAAGGCTACACAGCTAACTACATTATCTGTTAGGACAGTTATATTCTCTCATATGACAATGACTCGCAATATGTAGTCACAGTCTTCCGGGGGAAGGAAAAAAACAGCAATTACCGTGCAGCACTCGAATCTGCCTGCCAACAGCAGAACAGTGATTTGTGAGACACATCAAGAGCTTCTGGCAAGATCAATCTACCAAGATCCCTCTGATAGAGGAATAATGAGTTGACAAAGACCAATGTTCAGTTGGGTCCAAGCCCAATAAGATTACTGTACAGCATCATCAATATTGTCTGTGTTTGGAACTGACACAATCAGAATGGAATCAATTGCATTTTCCACAGCACTGTCACACATGATTTTTAACTTTGGCTCACAGCGGTGTGGAGGAGCTTGCAGATGTTGGCAGATTTTTTGCTAACTTATGGAATGTCATTATTAAGTAGGAACTGCGCAGTACAGTAATTTGCAGTTCTGCTGTGTTCCCTTGTATGGTCTCTCGTTTGGAGGAGGGAGGCGGAGGAGAAGATGCAGTAGCCGGAGGGATTTGTCTGTTATCACCCTCATCTTGCTGTGATGGTTGAAAGTACCACATGATATACAAGGTACAGCTTGCTCTTTTTCGTGTTTGTGTGTGCACAGGTTTAATTTGGACCGCATACTCTGAGCAATGTACACAGATGCACGGATTCCACCCCCTCTTTGACACAATAAAGAAAATAGCTTGTTCGGGTTTTTTTAAAGAGCTCAGTGGTTATGTAGATGACCCTATTTGCCAGATCATCATTCCAGAGTTTAAAAAAAGCTTAGAAATGGATTGAGGCGGTTAAAAAAAAAATCCTTCAACCTCTACTTGGGTGTTTTATAACCCAATGTTCAGCTGCAAAAAGCTATCAGTGATATGTTCCCCGCAATCTATTTTGTGCAGTCCATCCTTTATATAGCTTATGGGAAAGCCCCATCTATTATGTTATTTTACTGGTGTGGTATATAGCATGATGGTAGATTTGTATGTAAGGGGAAATGAAAACATCTTTGAAATGAGAGGGAATATTCAATATGCAGGGCCAGGTTCCTTTGGAAAATGATTATGGAGATAGGTGCAGGAAATCACAAACGCTGGAAGAGGCAAAGTGGCCACTCGTAGGGCAACAACCCTCCACATCAACACCCCTCCCCAATAGATCAGTGGATGCAATCCATACTAAATGTGGCATAAATCAGGATGGTTACTTAAGCAGGAAAGCTGAGTCAAGTGCTACTGGGCGGGGACGGGGTGCATGCATCTAATTGGATATAATTTCTTCTCAAATGCAAACATAGCAATCAATTAGATATTGACGGTGAATCAGACCCATTCACTAAGTTCTACTTGGTTCAGGGCAAGGGTTTGCCAACCTTTTTTTGGTTCTGTGGGCACACTTGCAAACTGGATAAGCTACTGCAAGCACCACACACACACTGCAGCCAAGCACATTCCACAACCTACTCTGGCTACAACAGAATGCTTTTTTCAAGCCGAACTCTGGGGGGTGAGCGGGGTTTTGTGGGCACCAGTGGAGACCTCTGTATGCCTCAAGTACAAAGTTGATAACCCCTGGGTTAGGCTCATGTTACCCAACATTATGCTTCTATCAACCTCCTGGTGAGCCAATGCCCTCAGAGAGATTGCCCTTATTTTGCCTGGGAAAACATTTGCGACGAAGTCCTGAAAATGTCGCCCTAAATGCTGTTCTGTACCAGAGTGTTCTGTTTTGGGGCTGCAAGTGCTTATCACAGTTACGGTTATGAGCAGCATTACTGATGCTCAAAAAAGTTTCCATTGGGCAGTGGTTCCATGTGAGGGCTCAGGTTGTCAGCTTGACCCAATGGGCCCTATCAAGTGAAAAGCCTCCATTCCTGAACCACTCCTTTCTGGGAGCTGCTGGTATGGAGCCTTTCCACAAGCTAGCTCTGATCATTCACATATAAAGAATAAGCTGCCGCTACCATGTAAACACCCCTTCATGGATCACTGCCTTGTCGTGGCGAAGGGGCTTGAATTACTCAGGGAAGCTATGGACAGTTCAAGATGGACAGGTCGTAGTGGAGAGTTTGGACCAAACGTGATCCACCTGGAGTAGGAACTGGCAAGCCACTCCAGTATCCCTGCCAAGAAAACTCCATGGACAAAGACAACAGGCATATAAAAGATATGACGCTGGAAGATGAGCCCCTCAGGTCGGAAGGCGTCCAACATGCTACTGGGGAAGAGCGGAGGACAAGTACAAGTAGATTCAGAGCTGATGAAGCGGCTGGGCCAAACCCGAAAGGACGCTCAGTTGCAGATATGCCTGGAAGCGAAAGGAAAGTCCAATGCTGTAAAGAAAAGTATTGCATAGGAACCTGGAATGTAAGGACCATGAACCTTGGTAAGCTGGATGTGGTAAAAAATGAGATGGCAAGAATAAACATTGACATCCTGGGCATCAGTGAACTGAAATGGACGGGAATGGGCGAATTCAGTTCGGATGACTATCATATCTACTACTGTGGGCAGGAATCCCGTAAAAGAAATGGAGTGGCCCTCATAGTTAACAAAAGAGTGGCGAAAGCTGTACTGGGATGCAATCTCAAAAATGATAGAATGATCTCGATACGAATCCAAGGCAGACCTTTTAACATCACAGTAATCCAAGTTTATGCACCAACTACCAGTGCTGAAGAAACTGAAATCGA
Source organism: Darevskia mixta (assembly GCA_034641385.1). Classification (NCBI taxonomy): domain Eukaryota; kingdom Metazoa; phylum Chordata; class Lepidosauria; order Squamata; family Lacertidae; genus Darevskia; species Darevskia mixta. The sequence continues at coordinate 38,024,465 of JAWWNH010000066.1, forward strand.
CCAATTCTATGAAGACTTACAACACCTTATAGAAATGACACCAAGGAAGGATGTTCTTCTCATTATAGGGGATTGGAATGCTAAAGTAGGTAGTCAAGAGATAAAAGGAACAACTGGCAAGTTTGGCCTTGGAGTTCAAAATGAAGCAGGGCAAAGGCTAATAGAGTTCTGTCAAGAGAACAAACTGGTCATCACAAATACTCTTTTCCAACAACACAAGAGACGACTCTACACATGGACATCACCAGATGGGCAACATCGAAATCAGATTGATTATATTCTCTGCAGCCAAAGATGGAGAAGCTCTATACACTCAGCAAAAACAAGACCTGGAGCTGACTGTGGCTCAGATCATCAGCTTCTTATAGCAAAATTCCAGCTTAAACTGAAGAAAGTAGGAAAAACCACTGGGCCAGTAAGATACAATCTAAATCAAATTCCTTATGAATACACAGTTGAAGTGAAGAACAGGTTTAAGGATTTAGATTTGGTGGATAGAGTGCCTGAAGAACTGTGGATGGAGGCTCGTAACATTATACAGGAGGCAGCAACAAAAACCATCCCAATGAAAAAGAAATGCAAGAAAGCAAAGTGGCTGTCCAATGAGGCCTTACAAATAGCGGGGGAGAGAAGGCAAGCAAAATGTGAGGGAGATAGCGAAAGATACAGGAAACTGAATGCAGATTTCCAAAAAATAGCAAGGAGAGACAAGAGGGCCTTTTTAAACGAGCAATGCAAAGAAATAGAGGAAAACAACAGAATGGGAAAAACCAGAGATCTGTTCAAGAAAATTGGAGATATGAAAGGAACATTTCGTACAAAGATTACCACAATTAAGGACAAAAGTGGAAAGGACCTAACAGAAGCAGAAGACATCAAGAAGAGGTGGCAAGAATACACAGAGGAATTATACCAGAAAGATATGGAGGTCTCATACACCCCAGGTAGTGTGGTTGCTGACCTTGAGCCAGACATCCTGGAGAGTGAAGTCAAATGGGCCTTAGAAAGCCTTGCTAACAACAAGGCCAGTGGAAGTGATGATATTCCAGCCGAACTATTTAAAATTTTAAAAGATGATGCTGTTAAGGTGCTACACACAATATGCCAGCAAGTTTGGAAAACTCAGCAGTGGCCAGAGGATTGGAGAAGATCAGTCTACATCCCAATCCCAAAGAAGGGCAGTGCCAAAGAATGCTCCAACTACCGCACAATTGCGCTCATTTCACACGCTAGCAAGGTTTTGCTAAAAATTCTACAAGGCAGGCTTAAGCAGTATGTGGACCGAGAACTCCCAGAAGTGCAAGCTGGATTTCGAAGGGGCAGAGGAACCAGAGACCAAATTGCAAACATGCGCTGGATTATGGAGAAAGCTAGAGAGTTCCAGAAAAACATTTACTTCTGCTTCATTGACTACGCAAAAGCTTTTGACTGTGTCGACCACAGCAAACTATGGCAAGTTCTTAAAGAAATGGGAGTGCCTGATCACCTCATCCGTCTCCTGAGAAATCTCTACGTGGGACAAGAAGCTACAGTTAGAACTGGATATGGAATAACTGATTGGTTCAAAATTGGGAAAGGAGTACGACAAGGCTGTATATTGTCTCCCTGCTTATTTAACTTATATGCAGAATTCATCATGCGAAAGGCTGGACTGGATGAATCCCAAACCGGAATTAAGATTGCCGGAAGAAATATAAACAACCTCAGATATGCTGATGATACAACCTTGATGGCAGAAAGTGAGGAGGAATTAAAGAACCTTTTAATGAGGGTGAAAGAGGAGAGCGCAAAATATGGTCTGAAGCTAAACATCAAAAAAACTAAGATCATGGCCACTGGTCCCATCACCTCCTGGCAAATAGAAGGGGAAGAAATGGAGGCAGTAAGAGATTTCACTTTCTTGGGTTCCATGATCACTGCAGATGGTGACAGCAGTCACGAAATTAGAAGACGCCTGCTTCTTGGGAGAAAAGCAATGACAAACCTAGACAGCACCTTAAAAAGCAAAGACATCACCTTGCCAACAAAGGTCCGTATAGTTAAAGCTATGGTTTTCCCAGTAGTAATGTACGGAAGTGAGAGCTGGACCATAAAGAAGGCTGATCGCCGAAGAATTGATGCTTTTGAATTATGGTGCTGGAGGAGGCTCTTGAGAGTCCCATGGACTGCAAGAAGATCAAACCTATCCATTCTTAAAGAAATCAACCCTGAGTGCTCATTAGAAGGACAGATCCTGAAGTTGAGGCTCCAGTACTTTGGCCACCTCATGAGAAGAGAAGACTCCCTAGAAAAGACCCTGATGTTGGGAAAGATGGAGGGCACAAGGAGAAGGGGACGACAGAAGATGAGATGGTTGGACAGTGTTCTCGAAGCTACTAACATGAGTTTGGCCAAACTGCGAGAGGCAGTGAAGGATAGGCGTGCCTGGCGTGCTCTGGTCCATGGGGTCACGAAGAGTCGGACACGACTGAACGACTGAACAACAACAACAACAACCATGTAAACATTGTATTAAAGGGGGCAGGGAATGGTGTTCTAGAGAAGGGTATGCCAAAATATGAATGGGATTTACAGAACAATCCAAAAGCAGAAGGGGAGCAGCAGAACAGAAGGTTGAAAAACCACCTTTTCCTATGACCTGCTGGGCTCACATCAGCATGGTGGAAGATGGAGGTTTGTGGTTTTCCATTGTTCTGTTTCCTGTTCTGAGTCTTTTAAATATATAATGAAAAATCTCCACAACCCTTTCTGGGGGCAGGGCAGGGGAACAGGGGGCGTTCTCCCAACACAATCCCAACATGCCCTCAGAGCATCGCATCATCACCATCATCATCATTTAGAGGTCATCCCCCACCCCCAGGTGAACTCAAAGCAACTTACAAAAACAAACATTAAAAACAAAGTACAAAAACAAGAGCAAACAGAACATAAAATGCTTGCCAATATATGTATAAAAGAGCAGATCCAACATAACCCAATCCCGCTAAAATAAAAGCTGAAAATATTTTGCCCTCTCCAATGTCAGAGCTCCAACTCTGGAGAGGCGTCAAGTTCCACAGCCTCACAAAGGCGACAAAGGAGGTCAAACCGCCCTGTTCAAAGGCCTACCTCTCTCTCCACCCTTGGAGATGGCAATCCAATGAATGCTATGACTGTTGGGACACCCTCTAAGGGCCCTAACATCTGAAAAGCATGTCTGACCTTGAGATCCTCTTTTCCTCTAGGTGCTAAAGCTAATTATTCTGTTGTCCACTCTTAAAAAACCTTTGTTGCTGATGTTGTTCACTTGAAACATATTGGCCACAATTCAACACAGTGTGCTTAAGTTTGTGTTGGATTGTGCCCATTGCATTTGAGTTGGTTTTAAATGTCCTTTGACATACACTAAATAAACCTTTATTTTATTTTCTAGTATAAATTGCAATCTGAACTGTTTTATAGCAAGCATTTTTGTATAGGAATGGAATTTTCAGTGCCTTTGGCATGCTTGAAATGGAAAAAAAATCAACATTTCTGCTGAAACAAAGAAACTGTTGAAATGAAGGTAGGCTGAATTTTCACATAAAGTTCAGCTTTTCCTGAATATAAATCTCTTCCTGGATATAAAACCTTTTCCTGGATAAAATCCTTTCTGGATATAAAATCTACAGAAGACAGGGTAGGTCATACAGGGGTGGTGTTGCCCTATTTGTCAAAGAGGGGATAGAGTCTAATAAATTATAATCTCAAATGGAGAAAAAATAAACTTATTCACAGCAACACTATGGGTAGAAATTCCAGGCCAAAAAAGGAATATAGTTCTGAGGGCATACTCCTGTCGATTCCTCCTAACCAAAACTTTGATGGGTATCTTGAGATGCAAATAAAAATCAGAGTGGCAGCTACATTAGATACTGCAATAATAATGGGAGACGTCAATGACCTGCAATCTAAACTGGTGAATATAAATATGAAGTTGAAGAAAAAATGCAAAAGACATATCCAGTTTTACAAAGCTCAATCTGGTGATCTCCAATGGAAGTTTATCAAGCTGAATACCAACAACAATGCTGTTTGACTGTCCTGGAATGGATGTAGGCCAGCCAAGGCCATATTGTATAACAGAGTGCTGCTATTGGAGCTCTCTTCTTCATCACTCACCATTTAGGATTTGGCCACGTAGATTAAGCCATTGCAGCCTGTACCCAACCTGGTGCCATCCAGATGTTTTGTACTACATCTCTCATCAGGTTCAGCCTACCCCATCCTCATTCCCAGCATGCTTCACTCACAGAAGCTACTGCTAGGAATTCCATGCGCATCCTTATTTTGCATTACACTGCTTAAATTTATCATTCACACAAGCTGTTATTGTGCAAGTTAACCAGCTGATGTAGTCAACTGACTCTTAGATTAGATCTTTAGCAATACCGGGACAGCTAAGTCTTGGTCAATCTATAGCAGTCATGATCATCTTGTAAAAAGGCAGAAATTCAGGGAAAGTACAATAACTAGATTTTTTACAGTTACCTTTAACTTCTCAAAACAATCTTCCAGCAGCCATTTCTGTTGTTAAAGCCAACATTCCATATATATTTTTGAGTGCTTTGGTTTCCATGTTTTAAAATCCCTGTAGATGCAGTTCAGGCCTACATTTTAGATTTATATGGCATGTGTTGCTGGTGCTGCTCTTAATATGGAAGGTGGTCTAAATTCTTTGAGCTGCCTGGCTTGGATATTAGCCCATTCCCTTTGGGCTTCATTGCTATCTTCTGCTCACTTCCAATTCATTTGGATTCCGGGCAGGGGTGCCAACTTTAATAAAATATTGGGGGACGGGGAAGGTAAGCCCCACACCACATAATTAATCATATGATGCGGTGCATGCACACCATTTGAATGGCAATGCCCATCAACTTGGGGGGGGAACCCCTTCATATATTTTATTGGGGGTGGGGCAAAGACTCCTTTGCCCCTAGGAGCAGGTTTCTATGATTCCAGGTGATTATAGACTCTTATACATCTCCCTGAATGGAGGAATTGCTGCAAAAAGTTGTTTCAGTTGGACTTTTCCCTTCTCATGCATAAACATGAGCAAGCCAAACATATTGTCAGACAGAGATTAATGGATGTTGATCTATAAGAGCATTAGAGTGTGTCTCAGGGACCTTGTTCACACATCTCTTGGTTTGCCAGGCTCCAGTCCTAAGTATGACATGCCTTATTTGACCTGGCTATCCATTTCTAGAAAAGCCTTTTCTTTGGCACACTTTAATGCCTAACCTTCAAAACTTTTAGATGAGAGATGTAATAAAATTCCTCTAAACAACCGATTATAGGGCTGTGCATGGGGGCCAAGATTTGCTTATCTCTGCATTAAATAAATAAATAAATAAATCTGTTTCCGAGTTGCTCTGTGCCATGTCTGCTTTGATCTGTGTATGGGTTGTGAGACACTGTAAAACGAAGCACAGTCTTCCCCACACTATAAAGGGGGAATTCAAAAGAAACAAAGCTCTTTGTTTCTCTTTGGACCAAAATGGATGAAATTTTCAGGGACTGAAGCTCCTCAAGAACAAATTAAACCAGCCAAACTACAGGGACTTTTTGTGGGGAAAGTAAAAGGAAAGTAGAACGTCTAATATGACGCTAGGCATTGGACAAAGACTCCCTGACTGGTGAATTCCATAACAAGCTGCCTATTTTATTGGGGGAGCCATGTTCTAAACCAGCTGGCAAAAGTCCAGTTCGCACTTCCACTTAAAAGTTCAGAGGGACCAGCCATCCACTTTACTGAAATCAAGAGGCAACCAAGTCGGGTGTACATGTAAACTTTGCAGTTTCATACAGACTTTTCTAGTGCTAGGTTTTAGGCAAGATTTTGGGCAGTTTCACTTCTTGCAAAGGTCATGGACCTCAAGAAGCATGGAGATATTTAGGAAAACAGAGAGCTATATAGACAGAAAGAATTAGAAACAGAGAATTAGAATTAGAAACAACAGAGCAACATGAAGCTTTGTCTGGGCTCTGATCTAGCTTGAAATAGGAATTAACATTGTGGCTTCAACAAAGGTTGGTGTTTATCTGTTTGCTTTGTAACACAAAACCCCCCAATAAAAACTAATTTAAAAACAAAACAAAATAAAGGATTCCCTAATTACCTTGATTTGCCTTGCTATTTGACCCACGCCCAGAGGTGATGCATGCCCCTAACACATACTGTGATAGAATCATAGACTCTTAGAGTTGGAAGGGACCCAAGGGTCATCTAGTGCAACCCCCTTCAGTGCAGGAATCTCAGCTAAAGCATCCTTTAATAGCAAAGGATGTCCTTTAGTAGCAAAGAGGTGGAGTCAGTACCACATGTTATTTTAAAATGTACTTTTTATCAGGGGTCTAAATAAGCTCTGAAGTGCCTCATTACACAGGCCCTCCCAGGATGATCTTAAAGAGGCTCTCTTGATTGTTTTATTAGAGGACTTTAACTTTTTAATTACTAAGCAATTGAACATTACTAAGCATGACAATTGTCCTTGGACAATTTGTAATGGCTTTCTAAATTTCATTTCTTTTAACAAATTTATGTATTTTGTATTCTGGACATGTTGGGAAAGATGGAGGGCACAAGGAGAAGGGGACGACAGAGGACGAGGTGGTTGGACAGTGTTTTCGAAGCTACCAACATGAGTCTGACCAAACTGCGGGAGGCAGTGGAAGACAAGAGTGCCTGGCGTGCTCTGGTCCATGGGGTCACGAAGAGTCGGACACGACTAAATGACTAAACAGCAGCAACAACAACAACATTCTGGACATTCTGGAATGTTTTTTATTTCTGGTTGGTGGACCATAAATAAATTACATTTATATTCATAAAACAATCTAGCTGAAACTAGGCTGGACAACTACTAGACAACTGAAACTACTAGACAAGGTAACTGCTCATGAAGGCTCAGTTATAAATGGTTGTATTATATACCACAGGCAGTGGTATTAATTTTTCCACATTCAGCTAGCATTTTCATTATTATTCAGAAACTTTACCAGAAAGTGTTCAACAATTAGAATAACAGAATGACACCCAGCAATTTGGAACCAGCACTTACACAAGCAAACTTAGTTAAGCCCAAAGGCCTTCTTCATAAACCAGGTTTTGGCCTAGAAACTGAAAGTATACAGTGATGAGGTTTGGCAGGCTTCCTAGTGAAGGCATTCCACAAACTTGGCACCACCACTGAGAAGACATGTGTTTCCTAGTAGACATATAGATCAGGACCTTAGCTGTTGAATGGAATATGTGAGGGAGTGTTTACAGGAGAATTAATCCCGCAGAGTGACCTCTCTAAAGTTATCATTGAACATGGGCCCCAAAGTGCCATTCATTTTCATGGACAGCTATAAACTGCATTTAAATTATTACTTCATGCATATTTTGCTGCTTCAGCTATAATAAAATAAAAAATTGTGCTTAAATGGCATACACCAAAGTGAGGAAAAATATATACAGGCTTAACTGTTCAGGTATTTAATTGATCTTTTGCACCTTCCATTTAAAACATATTTATAAAATTGCTTTTTCCCGTACTTTGTACTGATACTTGGAAAGTCTTAACTTCTTCTTGTTGTTGTTCTGAAGGTGACAGGCAGTTCTCAGCCTCCACATACTTTTCATCTGTGAGCAACAATGTTGAAACCCATGCATTTTAAAACATCCTGTGGTGCCATCTCCCTTATATAATTTGTTGAGAATGCAACAATTCTATCTTGCTCCTTTTTTCATATTTTCTGTAACAGAATGTAAGACATTTTTGTTGTGTAGGAAGGCTGTGTCTTCATATTGTTATGCCATGCATATCTTTTATTTCCTTTTGTTGTTCATCATTCTCTCCCCATCCCTGTTTTATATGACATTTCTGAGATGGTACCCATAGCAACACCCACTAGTAGGGATGAGACTCTGAAGCTGTTTTAGTCATCCCCATAGCTGAGCACTGACAATGCCAGTCATTAATCTAGCGGCGTCTGCCTACTCAGATCTGTACAGTTCCTTGTCTGGTCTTTCCCCCCCTCCAGCAAGTAACCACCTAGTGCACAGAGATCCAGAGACTTGCAGTTAATGATTTGTCACTTATTCAGAATAGCTCCAGTTGGCAGCTGTGCTAGCCATCCGCTATGGCACAGCCACACTGTATTATGATACAATTAGGTATCTCTTGGACTTCAACATGGGTACCTGATATTTCCAGTTAATCAGTAGGGGTTTTTTGTGTATGTGTGTGTTTTTTAAGTGACTACATACTTTAGATGTAGAGTAAGCTCCACAAAGGACTTAAGGAAATTTGATTTCAGTGTTGCTGTTGCGATGGTGGTGTGTGGCTGTATCCCAAACGAGTTTAGATACTTTGCACACCCAGTTCCAAACACTCTTCAGCTTTAAAGCCCAAACTTGTCATATTTGTGAGTCGAGGACCCGCCACCCGCTTCGAGATAAATAAGACACAAGGACACATGTATTTTAGGTTAATGGACTAAAGAAGGCCACAACTTTATTGGTTACAGCATGTGAGTGGTATTGGCTTAGGAATTGGATCAGACATGACTCCACAGACCAAGGCTTCGCGTTGCCTAGGCTTTGGAGCAATTACTGGGGAGAAGGAACACGTGTGCTAAGGGGAAACGTTTTAAAATTCTCAAACCATCCGGCCACAGCTCTTTTGCCTTGCCGCAAAACCGAGAGTGATAAGAGCAAGGGGCAAGTCAGCAGTGGCTAGGGGGAAACTGGAGCAGCTGCCATTTTCTTTTCCTCAGGGAGCCCTGTTCAGAGGTGTGTTTCTTAATCTTGGAGAATACAAAATGGCTGTTACCATTTAAAAAACAAACAAACAAACAAACAACCTCTTGCCACACCATGACGACTGCAATTATAATGGACAGCAATTGAATAGCTACAGAGAAACACACACTTTTACTGAATGGACAAATCATTCACCCAACACCTCATTTTATTTGAGAGGTACAATGTTAAAAACGCTTCAAAATAAGAGGTAGTGACTGAAAAAAATTACAGTGCGATGTTGCATGCACGTCTATTTTTAATTATGAACTAGTGGGGGGGAACAGACCTTATTTTCAGAATCTTTAAAATATAATAATGCCTTGCAAAAAAAATAATCAAATATGCTTTACTCAGAGGTTTGAAAAACTTATGCTGTTGGAGTGGGAGGGGCAAGGGACCAGACATTAACAGTGCAGGCCTATAAGTGTGTATTTTTGAATCAGTTTAGCCAGATGGATTTGTATGCTGTTGAGGGATTCTTGTTGTTGTCTTGTTGGGCTGTGTATGTGATAAAGGGGAACCAATGGTATACTTATGTGTATAACATTATTCTTGTTTGCAAAACTCAATAAAAACAAAATAAAAAACAGTGCAGGTCTATGCATATCTACTCAGATGTTAGCCCCATGAGTTCAAATGAGACTTACTCCCAAGTTAATGTGCTGTGAAAAATCAGCAAAATGAATTGGAGTAGCAGCCTCCTTCTTGCCAGCCCTACAAGTCAGTAAAAGTAAGAAAAGGAGAATATTTTTATAAATATTTATTATCTGTAAAGGGAATATTTGTATTACCGTAGTTAATACTTTGTTATCCCTTCGGTTCTATGCTGTATCTTTATATTTTTGTATTGCTAGGCTGTGGCACTTGATGGTTTAAATTTTTGATTCTTCTTTTCTTTCTTTTTGTTATGTTTGTACTTTTTCGATTTAAAAAAAAAGAACATAGGCGTGGGGGAGGCCAGGTCTGCTTCCCTTGGCTCAACTTGCTGGTTCTTCACTCCATGAGACTATTATATCACTTTGACCCATCTTCATTTCTTTCAGGGAAAGTACCAACTTCGTCTATTTTTGAGAGACAGAATGGTGTAAAAAATACAAAGCAAGCAAATTCAAATCAATGACCAGGGAGTATGTGTGTGTGTTTAAAAATGGCATGTGCAACATCTTAAGAGGCAAACTTCCATTAATGGAAGTCCATGGGGTCACGAAGAGTCGGACATGACTAAACGACTTAACAACAACAACAACAATGTCTCCAGTTGAAGCTGGCATTCAGAATCAAATGTATTCTTCTGATCTAGCCTCCATGTCAGAGTGTCTTAATGCCCACAGTTGTTTCACGTCATGTGAACAATATCTAAAGTATCAGTTTTATTTAATTGAATGGGAAACTCCCATAAGTAAGAGTGCTATGAGGGTGTGGTAGGATACAGGGGTTTTGGATCATGTTAAAATACTTGGCCCATTAGACGCAGCTCTACCATTAGACAGCTAACTTGGGTGCCGTGAAAGAAGAGCAAGTGGTTGATTTTGTTGTTGTTTGTTGTTGTATTTTTACTGTATGGGAGTTGGGAAGTAAATGTCGGATTTTTCTGCCTCAGGGGAGAAAATAACTTGGCTAACTTTGAGCACTTCTTGAGAGGCAAAGGAAGAGGCATTTGTTGCTTGACCTCAGGCAGTAAACTGTCTCCAGCTGCCCTATAGCTAAGCATTGGTGAAAAGTGGCAGATCTGGGTATTGAACAAAGTGCTTTATGCATGTCTTAAAATACAATTAATTCTCTCTGCCAAGGAGGATTCCACTGCTGCTGATCCATTGGAAACACTCCTGATCATTATTGACCAGTTTACATTAAAATCTATAAGCAAAAGACTGACTTATAAAGCAAAAATGAACTTCCTTTAATATATAACTCTATCCAATATTTGATCTTAAATTAGTTCTAAATTCTCAGCAAATTAGAAGATTACATCCACATTAATCCAAATTAAGTCATCATGATTAATGAAATTTCAAATACCAATAGAATTAACTATAATTAGTAACTTTTGTAAAGCGTTGCTGAATTAAATCTCTTGGGCAATAGATTTCCCACCCCGACCCCAGCATTGACAGTAAATTCAGTACATATTTAATTATATGGAAAAAGTAATAAGTATGCTATACACACTTTATAGTACTATCCAAGTATGCTAATGAAGCTGAGAAGAGTGTTTGGAAGTCAAGAAATTGGTTCAAGAATACTTGAAATGAGTGCATGTGGAATCTATCCCTAAGGTATCACAGTAGGTATGTGTAACGCCTAAAGCTATGGGTCACAGAGAAGTATAGCCACTCAATCTGCTGCTTCATGTATGCTGACATATAGTCCCCCCCACCCCCATAATCTAGGATGCTAAATCATGCTATAATGAAGTACTGAATTACTGAGGCTTTTCCAATTTCCACCGAAATGGACTTTAATTCAAAACTATGCCCAGTTAATTAAACTTTCCCCATGATCTAATTTGCTCTAATTATTTCTATAAATTGAAATGAAACTGGGGTTGTATAAAATTACCCTAAATTGGAGCCAGTCTCCAGTTAGAGGAGAGTTTTTGAAAGAGGGGGAGAGAGACGCTAAAATGAGTGAAATAGCAGAAAGTGTGGGTACTCAACCGCATAATACTTGCTGATAGTTTGAACAAAGCTAAACAAAATTTTTTTAACTTTTTTTATAACTTGAATTTGAAATTGTCCAATCTCATTCCATTTATTTATTTATTTGAACAGTTAGCTCTCCATACCTTGAGGGCTAGGCACAGGGAGTAATAAAATCAAAAAGCAAATGTAAAAGATTCCATTAAGCTTCAAATAAAATCTAATTAAGGAGATTAAAAAATATAGCAAATGCTAACAACTTCAACACCGGCCGTGAAAGACCTGTTTTAGAAAGTGGTTCGAGCACTGGCAGATTTCCAAGGAAAGAGAGAGCCATCATTGTGGTGAAGCCAAATGGCTGCCTTCTTGTACACACTTACTTGGGAGAATGTCCATAGAATTCAGTGAACAGACAAATATAGGATTTTTTCTCAGCAATATTTATACAGTGACATATTCAATACCATGTATAACACAATAAACCAAACAAGAAAAGAGAACATTCAAGCAGCAGATTACTAAGAACAACAGAACTTCATTTCAAAGAATGCTGGTTAGTCTCATACAAGGCTGAGAAAACACAATGCTTCAAGGAACCCACTCCAAGAAGAAGAAGAAGAAGAAGAAGAAGAAGAAGAAGAAGAAGAAGAAGAAGCCTCCATGGATTCAAAAAGATAGCAGGAATGATGGAAGAAGAAGAGAAGAAGAGTTTGGATTTGATATCCCGCTTTATCACTACCCGAAGGACTCTCAAAGCGGCTAACATTCTCCTTTCCCTTCCTCCCCACAACAAACTGTGAGGTGAGTGGGGATGAGAGACTTCAAAGAAGTGTAACTAGCCCAAGGTCACCCAGCAGCTGCATGTGGAGGAGCAGAGACGCGAACACTTTTCCCCAGATTACGAGTCTACCACTCTTAACCACTACACCACACTGGCTCTCCAAGGATATGGAAAAACATTTTCCCCAACAACATAGGGCCAAACTAGATTTATAAGAGGGAGAGAGCTGTCGCCTCTCCATGACTTTCCCACCATTCTGCTCAGTCCCATTGTCTAAGACTCATGAGACTACCACCTTGCTGAAGGCCAGCAGGTCAGATTTTGGTCAGTGTCTGGATGGAGGACTTCTTAGGAGCGCTCTGTGCACCATTTTAGGTTCCATAATGGAAGAAAGATGGGATATCATTAAAAGGGAAACAATATAGGGGGTAAAGTAAAGTCTTACACACCAACCTCTCACACCAGCATCCAGTTTCCAGAATGTATTACTCTTCTGTTTCTAGATCTTTGGAGACAAGTGTGTTGGTTATTGTTTTGTGTGTAAAAATGTTTTAAATAAAAACCTTTTTTCAAAAAAAGAAGAAGGGGGAAGGAGGAAGAATGCATTACCCTAATTCTACTCACTGCAATGAAGTTTTCAAGCACACTCATAAGACCTTAGCTGGAGGCAAACAATTCAATCCTTTGTGATTCTCTTGATTAATAGAAAATATGTTTCCTAAGCAACAAGATGCCATAACACATATTCACATGAATTACTGTAAAATAAAAGTACACAAAAAATTAAAAACATATACTTCTTTGTCTCTTTATCTCACAGCACTCTTTGTCTCATGCTCACAACTGCTCTGCAAGACTACGGAATGCATGAGTATTTGAAAAAGTAAAAGAAAATAAGATATCATGTGGATTTAAGAAACACCCAAGTTCAATCTGATCGCACAGCAACAGTTTCAACATAAGCTCCCTGACCTTCCTTTTCCACTGATTCCAACCTTGACCCGAAGGGACTCTATCTCTTGGGACTGAGGGATATATTATTGCTTGTTATTGCATTACGAGGTTCCTGCTGAGTAGAGACAGCCAAGTGGATTAATTAAATTAAGTGTGCCTTGCAATAGAGGTTTGCAGCCTATTGGAGGGAGTGTGACTTGCAGTTTACTGGTGTGAGTTGATACTGACAGACATATGTCATTGTGTTCAAAATGTACTATATTTAAATGCATGCACTTTCTTGGCTCATGCAATCCCACTGGATATTATTTTTGTTGAACCAGAATAATTGCAGCATAAATGTATAATCTAAATGCTATGGATTTTCTTTGTCCCTGCCTCACTGAAAGTGATGGATTGAGACAAACAGTGGCTTCCAAATATAGTTTTGAGAGGTGCCTGTCCTTGTACCAGACAATCAATGAACGTATTCTTTCAAAGTGAGCAACTATGCACAGTTGCAGTTTGATGACCAACATATGCCTGAAGTCCTGTAGCAAATCTTCTGATTTAATAGTATATGCCTCCAAACATTTTATTCATTTATTTATCAAAGTAATGTGTATACCACCTTTTATTTTGAGAATAAAACCAACTCAATAACACAAAATTTAATATCAGTCAAAATAAAATAATGTTAAAATATCAGTCACAGTAACCAGGAATGGCAGGAATTGGTATTAATGATTGGGAAAATTCCTGGGTAAAGAGATATTTTTTCAACTGTTATGGAAGCAACCAAATTCACGCACATATGAAGACTGCTAGCCTAGGCTCTTCTTTCTCACCTTCTTCTCTAAATGGCCTCGGCTCTGTGTACCTGAAGAAGCGTCCCCACCCCCATCGTTCAGCTCAGACACTGAGGTCCAGCTCCAAGGGCTTTCTGGCGGTTCCCTCACTGAGAGAAGTGAGGTTACAGGGAACCAGGCAGAGGGCCTTCTTAGTAGTGGCACCTGCCCTGTGGAAGACCCTCCCATCAGATGTCAAGGAAATAAGCAATTATCCTACTTTTAAAAGGCATCAGAAGGCAGCCCTGTTAAGAGAAGTTTTTAATGTTTAATGCTGTATTGTGTTTTTAATATTCAATTGGGAGCCACCCAGAGTAGCTGGGGAAACTCAGCCAGATGGGCGGTGTATAAATAAATTATTATTATTATTATTATTATTATTATTCCTTCTTATTGCTCAGTTAATGCTTCTCTATTTCCAACCGCCTTCCTTAGTCATAAAGGATAAGTATCAATGGCTACCAGCTATGATAGTTACCGTATTTTTCTGTCTATAAGACGCCCCCATGTATAAGATGCCCCCTATTTTTGAGGACTCAGATTTAAGAAAATGGGGTGTCACTTTCTGTGCATAGGATGCCCCATAATTTTTGACATTATTTTAAAGGGGAGGAACCTAGTCTTATACACGGAAAAATACGGTATGTTCTACCTGAGCTGTTGGAAGGAACGTGCCTCTGAATATCACAGTTTCTGGGAATCACAATTGGGGAGACAAATAATAAGTAGTCTTGCTTACCTAATTGCCTATCAACCAGTTTATCACCCAAGACCGAAGGACATGTCCTCCAGACACCTATTTTATAGCCAAGACCAACATTGAAGTGAGATTTGGCTGCATAAAATAACTCAACAAATAACCACCAGGTAGGCATGCCCTTCCAGGCACCCAATGTTTGGTCGGCTCTTGTCTAACTTTCAAAAGTCTTAAAGGAACGTGGAAACAGTAAAAGGTCAGAAAATGTCCTCATTACAAATAGATGGGCATCGTGTCACTACCAGTAACAGTTGCAGTTACAGAGTAACTACAGATAATTACAATCATTTAATTCAAAAGTCCCAAGTCACTTCATGCAGAACGCGAGTCATTTATCATTATTGACCTTAGTTGAAACAAATCTACCAAATCAATAAGGGTTTCAAATATCCATTAGAGGAGGCAGTGATTGGTTACAAATGATAAGCACTTCATATATATATACCTATATTAATAGGGGGAAAGCTGTCCTGGATGTTTTGGATTAATGAAGAAGAGTTGGTTCTTGGTAGTGACAGTTAAATAAAATAGAGTTGACCTTAATTCTCCTTTAATTAACATTAAGAAAAACTGGTTGTTTTCGGTGAGTCCTATTAACTACTGAAACATAGGTAATTAAAAAAAAACCCTATTGTACGGTATAAGTGGAAATTTAATACTTTACCCCTGTTCCAAACACAATGGCCTCAATCCAACAAGGGTAAATGGGTGTGGTGTGTGCCTTTCAATTCAAGGCTGAAAAGTTCGACCCATGAGCCAGAGAGAGACCAGACCATATATTTAAAGGAAGCGAAGGGGAAGTAGAGGATTCAGATTTCTCTCTCTCAAACAAAAATCATTAAAGGCAGTGTATTGTATCTAATTAAGTCCCTTCCGTCACAGAAATCTCTTCAACCCTGCAAAAACTTCTGTGAATGTAAGCATGGAAGGAGATTTTTGCTGATTTCCACTGGAACATGATTGGAGGAACAGCATCGGATACAACCCAATCTGACCAATGTTATACATGTCCTGTTCTGGAAGCTGCAT
The DNA here is from genome assembly GCA_034641385.1 of Darevskia mixta. Lineage (NCBI taxonomy): Eukaryota > Metazoa > Chordata > Lepidosauria > Squamata > Lacertidae > Darevskia > Darevskia mixta. Next base: position 38,040,264 of record JAWWNH010000066.1, read on the forward strand.
TACGGTTTTTAGGTCAGAAAACCCATATGCAGTTCCCATTTTTGAGTGGTGAATTTGCTTTTGTCTTCTGGCTGGGAGATCCTTGCTCCGACATCCTTGGAAGTCTTCTGGGACAATTTTTGAGCACTTCAGTAATAAAACCCCACTCATATTCTGATAGAATTTGATGCTACAGAGCAAGTCCTATAGAAGCATTCAGAGCACTTTTTGAGGATCATTTTTGAGAATGCGGACAAGGTGCTTGCAGCGATGCAGTCAAGCACCTGTCTTCTTCACTCTTGCTCAACTTGACCTCTTAGAGCTAGTCAAAGGATTGCCTGGGTAGGTCAAGGGAGTGATTAATGCTTCATTGGAGCATGAGGAGGCTGGATGAGGAGGTCAAAAAGTTGGCTGAATCCTTCTGGGGCTGAATTTCTTGGGTTCAAGATGTGAGGAGATGGCTAGCTCTGGACCAGGTTACAGAAGGAATAGGCCCATAGACTGGGGATACTAATGGATCCAACATTGCCTCTGGAGGCTCATGAGACCTCAGTGGCTAGGAATGTCTGGCTAGCAATAACTGCCACTGATACACCAGCTATGACCCTTTCAAGAGATGATTCAGCCATTATACTCCATGTTTTAGTAACTTCCAGACTGGCTTATTGTGACATGCTCTACATGGGTCTGCCCTCGAAGAAGACTCGGAAACTTCAACTGGTCCAAAATGCAGCATCCAGAATACTGGCTGGGGTTCCATTTAGAACTCACATAACCTCCATTTTAAAACCTCTGTTTAAAGCCTCTATTTTAAAACCTCCGTTGGTTGCGAGTTTGTTTCCAGCCTCAATTCAAGGTGCTCACATTAGTGTTTAAAGCCCTGTAAACAAATGAGGCCCCATTTCATAAAGACTTCTGCTTGCCTGATGGAATAGTACCCCTCCTCTCTCCCTCTACTGTTCTGCTCCCACCCCCCAGAAAACCCTGGTTAATTTCAGGGGTGTGGGGGCATGCAGGGCATGCTGAATGGGGAAAGCTAAAAAGAAAAAAAACTAACCTCTTTCTCTCCTTGGTCCCAATCTGTGGGCCCTGCTGTGCATATGCACCTGAGTACCAGTTTCCTCCCCACCTGCATCCTGATAGCCAAATTGACAATGTCACAGTGGCACCTTCGCAGAAGTAGTTTGGGTGATCAAGTGCAAAACAGGACAGCTATCCTGCACCTTTGAAAACTTGTTATGCAAGCTACACCTGCTGAATTTCTCTTTTCTCCACGACTGTTAAAAGTGAAGGAGCCATGTTGTCTTTTGAAACCATACAAATGGGGTCTTCTAAGCTTCAAGATAAGCTCCCTGTCATGCTAAAGAAGCACTGGGGTTTTTATTTAAAAAAAAAAGATTTGCAATTAAATGTTGACCAATCTCTGTTGCATAGAATAAAACTGTTTAATAAAAACAAATCACTATCTTTTTTGTCTGATAGCTGCTTTCCCAGAAAATTTATTTTGTGGCCAGCCTTATTCCCCAGAGAGTGTGAAATGACATAGGATATTAAATACCAACACATGTATCACAGAAAATATAAATTTAATACTGTGATCGGTGTCTAAAATAGGAGGAACAGAAGGGAGGGGGCACTTGAGTATGTAAATAAAGCAGTATCACAATGCAACAGAACCTTTTCGACAATGAGCTTTAATCCAAGCGGCTAGACGACAATATAATCTAAGTCCGTATGACATAAATGTGATTGATGTCTTCCTCCTACAGCATGCCCTGGGAGCTCAGAAAGAGGCAGTAGTAATAGCAACACAACTCAATGGTAAATCACACCATTAGTAGTTAATAAACGCATGTATTTCTCAAGGCAGCCATGTAAAACCGGTACACAGCCTATTATTCCAATGCCTGTAAGCTTTAATTACAACCTTATTAAAGTACATTGTGCTAATGATTCTTTCAAATTCTCTGATTTTTTCCTACTGGCAATTCTATAAAAGGGAACCCTGGATTGCAAAGGTTGTGTTTTGAGCCAGGAGGTAAGTTAGAAAGAAAAGCAAGGAAATCCAAAGAGTATTAAAATAATCTTAGTTTAAGCATGACAGCACCCAAGTGGAAGTAAAAAAAACGATCCTTACTGATTCCTGTACATCTTCCCACTATAAAGTTGCAATCCTAAACACACTTACAGTTGTACCTTGGTTCTTGAGCGGAATCTGTTCCAGAAGTCCATTTGATTCCGAAAACATTCGAAAACCAAGGTGCGGCTTCTGATTGGCTGCAGGAGCTTCCTGCACTCAATTGGAAGCCGCGGAAGTAGTGTCGGACGTTCGGGTTCCAAAGAACTTTCGCAAACCGGAACACTCACTTCTGGGTTTGCAGCATTCGGGAGCCAAGACATTCGAGTCGCAAGGCGTTTGACAACCAAGGTACGACTGTACTAAAGAGCAAAGCTCTTGAACACAACTGGAAACTTCTGAATAAACATATAGGGAGTAGTGGTCCATGTTGCGGGGTAGGTCCATCTTCCCAACATCAATGTCTCTGCAGCTTACCTGGACAGGGTTAGGGCAGGGGGAGCAGTGAGGTCAAGACTACAAGAGTGCCCTGGTGGAGCCAATCTGGTATACACAGCCCCAACCTCATTACCGTCTTGCCCTGCTTCAGCCCTACCCAGGTAAGCTGAAGAAATGCCCATGTCAAGAGGGCAGCTACTATATGTAGAGCACTGTGCTATAAAGTTGTGCTCCTAAACCCTCATGTGGGAGTAAAACATATATAGGCTTTATAGAGGGACTTGACTGTGAGTAAAAATGCCTAGGATCACAAGGCATGAATCCCCACTTGTGGGGAAGAGGGAGAAGCAGGATCATTCTATACCAGCTAGAAAAGGATGCAGGACACATAACTTGGGTTTACACCAAGGGGTGATTCACACATGCATACACAACGGTCAATACCTGATCACGTTATAACACCAATCAACGATGCTGACAGCCAGCTGAATATACAGAATGCCTCCACTGGAAAACAATGTGATGCAGCAGCTTAAAAAGCCAATGGAATACTGTGTCCAATTCTGGGCACCACAGTTCAAGAAGGATACTGAAAAGCTGGAACGTGTCCAGAAGAGGGCAACCAAAATGGTCAAAGGCTTGGAAACGATGCCTTATGAGGAACGGCTTAGGGAGCTGGGTATGTTTAGCCTGGAGAAGAGAAGGTTAAGGGGTGATATGATAGCCATGTTCAAATATATAAAAGGATGTCATATAGAGGAGGGAGAAAGGTTGTTTTCTGTTGCTCCAGAGAAGCGGACACGGAGCAATGGATTCAAACTACAAGAAAGAAGATTCCACCTAAACATTAGGAAGAACTTCCTGACAGTAAGAGCTGTTCGACAGTGGAATTTGCTCCCAAGGAGTGTGGTGGAGTCTCCTTCTTTGGAGGTCTTTAAGCAGAGGCTTGACAGCCATCTGTCAAGAATGCTTTGATGGTGTTCCTGCTTGGCAGGGGGTTGGACTGGATGGCCCTTGTGGTCTCTTCCAACTCTATGATTCTATGAAATGCTGCTACTGAGGTGGTACAACGTGAAAGAGATCTGTCTTCAGTGTTTTAGTCATGATGGCTGCTCTAGACTGAGTACCCATCAACTGTGCAAAATCAACAGTCATAGCAACCTCAAAAGAGTCTTGGGAATCGTAGTTTTCTGAGGCTGTTGGAAATTCTAAGAGAACTATGGTTCCCAGATATGTGTAGGGAAAAGGAATTACTGTTATACAAAATTAAGGTTGCGGGGTAGCATATTCTTAATGTTGCACTTACAGACAACACAACACCTTGCAGCACTTTGGATCTGGGCCTCAAAACAAATGGAGGGCACCACACAGTGTTTTGGTAAGGTAAAGATAAAGGACCCCCTGGACAGTTAAGTCCAGTCAAAGGCGATTATGGGGTGCAGCGCTCATCTCACTATTCAGGCCTAGGGAGCCAGCGTTTGTCCTTAGACAGTTTTCTGGGTCATGTGGCCAGCATGACTAAACCACTTCTGGTGCAATGGGACACCGTGACGAGTGCCAGAGCACACGAAAATGCTGTTTACCTTCCCGCTGCAGCAGTACCTATTTATCTACTTGCACTGGTATGCTTTCGAACCATTAGGCTGGCAGAAGCTGGGACAAAGCAACAGGAGCTCACCCCGTCATGTGGATTCGAACTGCCAACCTTCCAATTGGCATGCCCAAGAGGCTCAGTGATTTATACCACAGCGCCACCCGCATCTCACACAGTGTTGAATTAAGGTTTAAAATCCCAAATAAACATGGGAGGAGAAGACACATGAGATGCCCATATGCATCTCTTCCCCCACTGCTCACCACCCAACAGCCCCCCTTGACATCCCCAGATCACTCAGGATGGACCTGATCTGAGCCAGGGTAACCTGGGGCTTCCTGAACCCATTCTAGCTAAACCCTGGGTCAAACCAAATTGGCCCAAATTGGTTCAAGGCCCATTTGGAGCTACCACATAGTCTTACTAGAAAGTGTGGATCATTTTCACTGTATAGTTTAATCACTACTCGGTACTAGAATTAGTTGTATTTGGGTGGAGTTAGGGGTTTATTTTGCCTGTTCTATTTTTCGTGAAGAGACACTAAAGTTATTGTCAACTGACTGGTGCGTATTCTAAGACTTCCATGACAGAAATGCCATGTATATTTTTTTCAAAGATACATATATTGCAATTTCTTCATATATTTTTGTTCAGAGAGGACAAATAACTGCCAACAAAATAAGCCTAGACTGTGCATAGATGTTTAATTTCCCAGTGCCTATTCCTGACTCAAAAATAGTTTCTTCCTCAGCAGACGTTCCACCGATTTCTCCTTTCCACACTTATCTGTCTTAAAAAATTCTGCCATGTCTCTGTATTATTGGCCCCTTTGCGCTCTCCTTAATAAAGGACTGTTATAATGTGTATCCCCTTTAGAATTAGTTTGACCAGTAGCAGAATGTTATGAATTTTGAAAATGCTGTCAGTTGGGATTGGTTGCATTTACCAATTTAAAATGAGTTTTGTTTCAAAGCACTTTGCCTGCCATCCAAGGTAATTGGAAAGCAAGTTTGAAAAATCTTCTAATGTGCTTTTTAAAATGGACCAAGGCTACAGAGGCAGCCTCTTAGACAAAATATAATTAATTTCTATCTGTCTAACCTGATCAGTGCAGGCTGACAGTCCCTCTGTATTCCTTATTTTTAATGTATGTGTATTTTTTTCCAATAGACTACATCTTCCTTTCATCTGCCTCTTTTCCTTCGGTAAATTGGCATTTTCTGTCTTCTAGGAATCTCATTACCATCTAGTGATTCTCCATTTCTTCATAATAAAGGTGCCCAACTTATGTGCCCAAAAGAAATGTAAATATGTATTTTTCTTTACCAAAGCTTTATTCCCCATGCCTTTTGTGAACTGATGACACATGCCATTAGTGTTCTGAAATCATTCTAAACACCCAATAAGAGAACAGTCTATCCCTCTTGTAAAAGTTTCTGCATATGCAGCACTCTGCTTTCAGTACTGAATACTCAACAGAATACTCATACATGAGTCTACATTCTCAGAAAGTACATTACATACTTTTGGAGGGGTTACATTTCCTCATATGGATATTATTTGCCTGGGGGGGGGGGAAGGGTCTCCCAAAAAGAGGACTTCGTTTAGTGAAGCCACGTGAGGGTTTCTCACAGCATTTTAGAAAAGAAAACCAAGGTCCAACTGTGGTTGAACAGATTTGTCAATTTCAGCTTTTCTCAGTTTCTCATATCGTTCCAATCTGAAGTTCAAGTCTCCACATTTCTGTATCAGTTTGCAATTTGGGGGGTGGGGTGGGAATACCCTCTTAAAAATTCATCAGCATTTCAGTGCACTTTTTTTCATAATTTACACAGTTTGGAAAGCAATTCCTCCTTATACAATGACTTAATCTTTTCCCCCCAAAATATATTAATTTTTATGCACGGTTTCCCCTAACAAACATATTTTTGTACATGCCTACTTGGTTGGAAAACCGCATCACAAAATTTTGAAAAATTAAGATGTCAGAGGTTTGCATTAAAATGCAAAACAAATTTCACTTCTTCCCCATTGCTAGTCCAAATCACATGTGTGTATGTGTGTGTTTGTTTTAAAAAGTGTGATATTCATACTTTTTTTTAAAAGGCTTAAGAACTCTATCCTCCCCAAAGGTCACTGTTACCAACAGTCCTGTGACAAAGAGAATCAACAGGAAGCAAGACAAACCACCGTTACAACTATCTGTGGCTAACACCCCTTTCTTTCCTTCCCAAGGCCATCAGAACCTGTGCAAAAGAGAACCAGGATCGTCTTTTCTGGGAGTGGCTGTGTGATGCTACCCTGAAATACACCTGGACAAGTCACCAACAAGCTCCAGAAGGCCACTTCCAGGTAAATTGAGAAGCCAGGTGTTGCCATGTAGTATGGTTCAACTGTTACTCTGCATATGTCCCATAACTATATGTTATTTGGCTTTATTTTGAACAAAGAGTACAGCATTGTGGTAAACCAGAGAAGACCCATATATGGTACAATCTCAGCACATTCCAGTCATAGGGAGGAGGTTGCACTTGGTCAACTGGCTCACAGAACCCATTGCAGCCTTGTTTTTGAACTATACACACCCCACAGTAGCTTGGGGGGGGTGTTGCTGTCATGTCCCCACCCAAACCCAGCCTTGCTTGCCGTGAAAGGGTTGCTGAGGGGACTGCAGATTTCTGCTAGGCCTGAGAAGATCCACTCTGTAAGGTCAACATTTGGCAGTCTCTTCTGAGGTGTTTTGATTGCTGGGGGCTAACCAAATATATATTAATAAGAACTAATGTTTATCCCCCTTCCTCTCTAAACATCACTTTTCTTTTGTGTTTAGCAGACTTTTTCAAGTGTAGAGAAGGGTAAACACGCTTTAAGTGTTCCTACTCCTACAAATACTACTACTACTACTACTACTACTAATAATAATAATAATAATAAATTATATTTAAATACCACCCTTTATATGGTGATCATAGGGTGGTTTACAACATAAAAACACAAAAGACATAAATGCTAGTTTATCAGGGTTACCATACACATGCTTCATTTGCACTATGGTCACATGTATAGGTTATGTTCCAAGTTATCATGTACATTGTCAGAGTGCACATAATCACTCCATATTACGTCCCTGCCCCTGTTCCGCAATCTTTTCCTGCAACTTCCAGGTTCACAGTGACGTTCACATGCTTGACTGCACATTCTTTGAACGAGCGCAAAATGCCTGTATATTTCTAGACACACATTTGTCCACAATTCAATAGCCACTGTGGTGTGGTAGATACAGCAGTATACTTGAACTAGAGGAAACTGTTCTCAAATTATCACTCTGCCACAAGGCCGACTTCATGGCTTTGGGCAACTCACACACTCTGCCTGTCAAGCCTACCTCCTCACAGGGTTGTGTGTTGAGGACGCCAAGTCACCCCCCAAAATAATTCACACTTCAAACATTATTTTTGTTTGGTTTTTGGGCAAGAACAATTTAGGGCCACAACTTTATTTAAATACAAATCACGTGAGTGGTTGCGTAGGCATTGGTTCTACCATGTCCCTCCTAGGGGACAGAGCTGCCATTGGCAGGTATAAGGAAACCCTTTAAACTGGGGGGAGTTAACAGAGTCTGGGGGGCATGTCCTCCCTCCCCCCAGGGGTCCCAAGGGGCTCAAGCATGGCCCTGCATTCCCGAATCGGGATCGGACAAACTTAACGAGCCCCTTGGGTTCCTTTACCGGAACTCCTAACACCATCATCGGTTTTAGGGCGACCACACCCATCCACCGATGAATCATTGGTTTTAGGGCGACCACACCCATCCCCCAATGAATCAATGAACCAATGCCTAACCGCCAACCTTACAAGTTGTGACTAGTTGCAATGTAGTAGGCAAAAAACCACTGGCTTGAGCCAATATGCCAGATGGACAAAAATTCCTACTAGGCCCCTGCCATCAAGAAGCAGACGACCCCATAACAGGCAAAGCAAGGTCAACACAGAGGCCTAATAAAAAAGGGAGAGGAGGGCGGGGAATCTGGAACACGCAGCCAAGAGGCTGACCCACAGATGCGCAGGGGTTATATATGACCTGGGTTGTCAATCACCAAATTGCTACATCCAATTTACCCCAGCAACACCTAGCCCCCTCCCATCTGTGGCCATTGTCCACTCCTCCCTCGCAACCAGAGGGAGGAGGGGGAGGTGCTTTCCTGTCCCAACCACAACACGTGCTCACCCTATAGGTGAACTCGATTTGTGTGTTGAGGACGCCAAGTCACCCCCCAAAATAATTCACACTTCAAACATTATTTTTGTTTGGTTTTTGGGCAAGAACAATTTAGGGCCACAACTTTATTTAAATACAAATCACGTGAGTGGTTGCGTAGGCATTGGTTCTACCATGTCCCTCCTAGGGGACAGAGCTGCCATTGGCAGGTATAAGGAAACCCTTTAAACTGGGGGGAGTTAACAGAGTCTGGGGGGCATGTCCTCCCTCCCCCCAGGGGTCCCAAGGGGCTCAAGCATGGCCCTGCATTCCCGAATCGGGATCGGACAAACTTAACGAGCCCCTTGGGTTCCTTTACCGGAACTCCTAACACCATCATCGGTTTTAGGGCGACCACACCCATCCACCGATGAATCATTGGTTTTAGGGCGACCACACCCATCCCCCAATGAATCAATGAACCAATGCCTAACCGCCACAAGAGCACCAGCTCACCGCCAACCACTCACAAACCCAGCCAGGCCTGTAAGGCCCGAAAAACAGACTGCAACCAAAAATCAGTTCCTTCTGGGGAAAGATGCACCCCATCCTGACGGAACAAAGAGGTTGCTGCAGAAAAAATGTTAGGGTGAGCTATAACCAACCCGCCCAGGGCAAGGACTGTTCGGACGGCTGTACCATTGGTGCGCCTCCGGGCTTTCTCAACGGCTGCCTGAGAGCGAGCACCCCTCCAGTTGCGCCGTTGCAGGAGATGTGACCAAAATAACTGAACCTGTGGCAATTTAGATACAAGCTCCTGTAAATCAGCCTGAATTTGCAGGCGCAGCGACCGACAATCAGTAGCCGGCAAATCGTTTTCACCCAATTGAACTACCACAGCCTGTGGAGGACCCTTCAAAAATACTTGCGCACGAATTAGAGGAAGCAGTTCACCCCACAACATCCCCCGTTTGCCCAACCAAGATAAATGCACATGCGGCGGAAGCCCAAGGTTGGACCCCAGTCCTGCTTTGCTGGCTCTGTCGCCGGCCCAATACACAATGCTGTGACCGACGATCCAAATGTGCACAGGAGCAGGACCTGAAATTAAAGAAAAACAAACAGGGTGAGAATCACTTCCGGGGCCTGACATAGGACTTGTAAGCGTCAGATTTCCAACGACCCAGGTCCTTTATTCTGTCAACAGACAGCCCCCAATGAGCCACTGTCGTTGCCGCGCCAACACGGAAGGAATGCGGGGCAAAGTTAGAAGCGGGAAATCCGCAGGCCGCGATGGCCTTGCGCATGACCTTCGTGAACTGCTGACGCGTCAGGGGCAGGCCGTCCTGGTGAATCAGAAACGGCCCAGCCCCTGCGGGGCGCAACTCTAAAAACTTGGCTGCATCCTTCACGGGGCAAGGGCCCGAAGCCCCCGTGGCAGGCAATCTCAGAACAGCCCCCCTGCCCTGCTGATCGGTCTTTGAACTACGGACAGTAAGGGTAACCTCTGCGGCGGAAATGGCCACATCCTGCAGCAACAGACCCCTGGAGCCGGTAATCAGGGAAGGCTCAAGGACCACTTCCCCGACCCGAAGGGCTCCAAAAAATGCCAAAGAAAAAGCAGCTGAAAACAGTCGCGCTTCAAATTTGGACCAGCAAACTGACCTCAGCTTTACGCGCATGCTGGTCAGCAAATCAAAAGTAACCGGGCTCCTTGCTGGGGTGCGAGATGGACCAAGTCTCGCCCAGCCCTTCAAAGTCTGGCGAACTAAAAACTTGGAGCAAGGGTCTTTATTATAAAAGGCCTTTGAAAAGAATGAAATAGCGGCTGCCTGCAATTTGATTGTTCTAGGGGCACGACCCTGCTTAAAGAGATGTGCCAGATATTCCAGAGCCTGATCTGTGGAGGGACGAGAGGTGAGGTGCCCTGTGCCAGACCGACCAGTAAAAGCTACAAAGTCGGCCCAGGCCTTCCTGTAGGAAGAAAGTGTGGAAGGTGCAATAGAAGCTGCTACTCCCTTCACAACTAAATGCTGCCAAGAGTCCACAGATGGGCTGGGAAGTATTCTGGCTGCTCCCGTGCCTCCGGAGCCAAAGATCTGAAGCGTTCCATCTGAAAGCGGGATAGAGCATCAGCAATGTCATTGGAGATGCCCGGGACAAAACGTGCAGAAAATACTATATTAAAACGCAGGCAGTGCAGAACAAAAGCCCTAAGCAGGGAGGAAACCCTGGGGGACTTGGACGATTGCTTGGCTAGTACGCTCACCACCGCTTGGTTATCAGACCAGAAACAGATCCGATGATCCTTGAATTCCTGGACCCATAAGTGCACAGCCACTGCAATGGGGAAAAACTCAAGAAACGTCAAGTCCCGCGTGATAGCCTCCCCCTGCCAGCCCTCCGGCCAAGGCATGGCGCACCAGCGGCCTTTCCAGTAAACCCCAAAACCAAGAGAGCCGGCTGCATCAGAATGGACCTGGAAATCGTTGTGGAGGTTTAAAACATCCTGCCACAAGGATACACCGTTGAATTCCTGAAGGAATACCAACCAGTTCTGAAGGTCTTCCTTCACCTCTCGAGGGAGGCGTGTACGATGGTAAGGCGCCCTCAGGCCAGCCGTAAGCCTTGCCAGGCGTGAACAGAAAGGGCGCCCAGGCGCCACTACTCTGCACGCGAAGTTTAGATGGCCCAGCAACGACTGAAGCTGCCTCAAGGTTACCTTGCGGAGGGGAAGCACTTCCGCAATAACCGTTTTCAAGGCAGCGATCTTATCTGCCGGCAGGCTTGATGTCTGCGCCACCGTGTCCAGGAGAATACCTAAGTAAACCAACCTGGTAGCCGGGCCCTCCGTCTTTTCGGCTGCCAGCGGAACACCCAGTTCCGCCGATAGGTCGGCAAAAGCCAGCAGGAGCCTGTGACAATCGCCAGTGTCATTACTGGACGCGACCAAAAAATCATCCAAATAATGGGTGACCCCTTTCAGGCCAGTTTTCGAACGCAGGGCCCAGTCCAGGAAGGTGCTAAAAGCCTCAAAAGCCGCACAGGCTACAGAGCAGCCCATGGGCATGGCCTTATCGCAATAATATGCACCCTCAAAAGAAAATCCTAGCAGCCAAAAGTCCTGAGGATGAATGGGTAAGAGCCTAAAAGCCGATTCAACATCGCATTTCGCTAACAAGGCCCCAGGGCCAAATTTTCTAATCATTTTTACTGCGTCATCCAGAGATGCATACCTCACGGAACAAAGCTCCGGGGGAATCATGTCATTTACTGACGTGCCCCTGGGGTGGGACAAATTATGAATGAGGCGAAATTCCCCAGGGGCTTTTTTGGGCACAATCCCCAATGGGGACAGATGCAGCTTAGGAAATGGCGGAGCATTGAAGGGGCCGGCAATGCGCCCCAATGCAATCTCCTTCGCAATCTTTTTCCTAGCCACGTCCGGCAGTTCACGCACCGATTTCTGGTTAGCAGGATTACGCGCCACGGGAGGCGAAGACACGGGAATCCTGAAACCCTGGGAAAAACCTTCCCGCAGGTAGCGTGCCGCTTCTAAATCGGGATAAGACAGAAGCCAATGAAGCAGGGGTTCTAAACGGACAGGGGTTGGGGCCAGAGATGTGAGGAGGCTACTTGGAGGAGCCTGCTGCATGCTGAGGGGGAGCCGACTTTGCAGGCTGCTGACCTCCCCCTCTTCCCCCTCGAAAGGGCTGACCACCCCGCCTACAAGACGATGAAGGGTGCGCCCCACCGCATTTTTGGCATACATGCGGGTAGGGGCAAGAAGCCCTCTGACAAGTCCCACGGTTATACAACCAACAGCAAAACCGCTGACCTGACTTAGCTGAGGGCAGCCTGGCAGGCTGCTGCTCAGGGGCCGGCTTGCGAACGTAGGGGGCCACACATGTGGCCCAGACGTCGCCATCCCTACGGTCCCAACGCGCCGTGACAATCTTATTAGCCCTAATCCTAAATTTTTTATCATAGTTGAGGGCAGCAGCCTGCCCAGCAACTGAAAAAGCTGACCGCACTATAGACTGATAAACAATCAAGTGCCCGGCTCTCAGGGGATAAGCCAAGGAGACCACGCCCGCGAATACTTGAAAGCAGTCAATCCACTTTTCAAAAGTTTTCTCGACCTTCACAGCGGCCGAGCGTCTTTTGCCTGAGGAGGCCGTACCAACTGTGTCAGAAGGTTCATCCTCGGGGGGGGCTAGTTTAAAGATGTCGACATAGCGACCCTCCAAAATCCGATTGCGGATTTTGGAGGAAAGGTGGGCCCCTGGGATAATATCCTTGGTCCTATTAGTGGACACCGTAATCTCCGGCACCTGGACCCCATTTAAATATAGCAAAGGGGCCCCATAACGAGCCCTATGGGAGTTAGCCCTACGTTGCCAGGCCCACCGGGGAAGACCCCCAGCCCCCTCTCCAAAGCCCCAATAGAGCCTCAACTGCTGCCCTGAGTCCTCGTCAGAACTGTGTGTGGTGCTACCTGAACTCGAGGAGGACGAATCATCCCGTCTCCTCCGCTTGTGGCCGCAACAGCTCTTGTGACGCCGCTTCCCGCCCGAAGAAGGCCTGGCCGGCACCGGGAGGCTGTCATCAATGGAGGAATCCGACTCCTGCTCCTGACGCGGGGTGGCCACCGAAGTGAAGGACAGGCTGCGTGGATCTGGTAGGGCCGGTGCCACTAGAGGTGCTTGTGACGCACCTTGTCGGGCCACCGCACCAGCAGAGACAGCCATCGCCGCAGCCGCGACGTGCTGCCCCTTGCTGGTGCGCCTCCCTGTCGCTTTACGAGGGTGACTCTTCTTCCCCTGGGATGCCTGAGCCGCCACACGACGATCTGCGACGGAAGGGGGCACCACCCCCTGGCTTTGCTGGGAAGGACCTGGAAGAGGAAGCAAAGACACTTGGTGTGAAGAAGCAGCCGCTTCCCCACTGGCAGCCTGATGCTGCGAGGCGCCCACAGACTCAGCTCGAGCTGCCACCACACAGGCCCTGTGGACCACCTTCAGCTTCCTAGCCTTAGCAGCCCGAGCCTTGGCCTGTGACTTGGAAGGGGCTGAACTCTGAGAAGCTTGGGCAGCCTCCTGCACAACCCCAGACGGGGCGATGTAGTCCTCCCCATCACTGGAGGCGGAGTGAGCTGATGATGCCCCCTCTTCCTGGGAGCATTCGACCATACCAGCACTCTGTTGCGGGGTAGAACTGATTATGAGGCCATCCATATCAGCCTCAAACCGGGCCAGGGCCTCAGGGTCATCAGCTAAGCTGGACATGAAGGCTGCGACACGATTCAAGGCCCCAGCCGGAGCGGGAGACCGAAAAGCCTGAGAAGGTCCTTTAATGGGTCTCTTGACAGACACGGCAACCTCAGCAGGAGTGGAGGTCGTCTCATCTGCCATTGCAGCTGCAAGTGGAAAACACAGTCAAATAAAATTATTAACAGCAAATGGCCCTGCGTTGCTGCTATTATTATTATTATTATTATTATTTTCCAACCTAGGAAGAACCAAAATCCAGATAAATTAATCGGATAAAATTTAACTAAATAAAATAAATTAAAGTAAGTTAGCTAAAATAATATAAAATTAAAATAACAAATTAAAAATTAAATCAAAAGAACTGAACTAAAAACAGAATAAAGTAAAATAAATTCAGATAAAATAAAACAAGGTAAAATAAAGTAATAAGTCGAAGGTGAATCAACAGAACTAAATTAAATTAAAATTAGAATTAAAATACAATAAAATAAAATAAAATAAAATAAAATAACCAATTAACCAAATTAAAACAAACCAAAGTGAACAAGATAAATAGTGAATAGAATGCAGGTCAGACCAATACACTGCAAAAGTAAACCTACTGGAATAAAGTAAAAGCCAACGGCCACCAGATGGCGCCAAAACACTAGGATCGGCAAAACAAAATGGCGATTCCCGCCAAACACCGGCCCGGCAGGGAAGGCAAAATGGTGCCTGCTAGGGCCTCCTAGCCTGGCACAGGCCAGCCGAAGGTCCAACCAGGCCTGCTCGCCACTGGCCGTCAGTTACGGCCACGGCGGGAATTGCAGGACCTGGTGCAAACCTGCCGGGAGGCACACTAGCCCTCTAGCCTGAATGGGAGGGCAGGCAGCACAGGCCCGTTGGACCGCCGCCAGGAGCCGGGAGGCTCACAGCGCCGCTTCCGAACCCCCCGCGCCAGCTGAACAGGCTATGTGGCCGGGGAAGCACGGGATGCGCCGGAGGGGAAGCGCCCGCCTGAAGGGCGGTGAAGCCGACGTGCTGCGGCACACAGAGGCCGCCGCAGCTAATCAGGCCGGCCGCGAGGTGCCTACTCGCGAGGAGGCCCGCGGAAAACCAGGCCAGCTAGGGGGTGCTCCCTCACGAGGAGGTGGACCTTGCCGCGAGCAGCGGCGGTAAAGCGCCAGAAGACGCCGCAAAGAGCTGCCCCAGTTCGGGGACGTGGAACGAGTTTTTAACCCCCCTGGGAGGAAGGGGGACCCCCCGGGCCTAAGGGCTACCCCACGCTCCCGTTACCAGGACCCACCACCAACCAAGAACCAGGTAGGGTAAAATATTAACCATTAAATGAGAAGAGAAGTGGGGGGGGGGCAATGTGCGGGCTGGGGAGGAGGGTGGGAGAACAAAGAATCAAGGAAAAGTAGGCCGTAGGGAATATACAACCAGCACAACGTCTCTCAACCGGGCGGCTCGATCCCAATGGAATCTGGAACACGCAGCCAAGAGGCTGACCCACAGATGCGCAGGGGTTATATATGACCTGGGTTGTCAATCACCAAATTGCTACATCCAATTTACCCCAGCAACACCTAGCCCCCTCCCATCTGTGGCCATTGTCCACTCCTCCCTCGCAACCAGAGGGAGGAGGGGGAGGTGCTTTCCTGTCCCAACCACAACACGTGCTCACCCTATAGGTGAACTCGATTTGTGGTGAGGACAGAATGAGTAGCCCTGTATGTGGCTCCTCCAAGCTGCTACAATGGTAATGAATAAATAAATTATTGTTTCACTTCTTTTCAGTGCCCAGAACTTTGCTGAAGTCACATGTATGATTTATGTTGTTCATTTGTGCCCCAGTGGAGCCACCAAGAAGCAGGAACAATTCTGTTAAAAGTTAAAAGCCACTGTTAGAGAGAGCAAAAGTCATTTATGTATACAGAATTCCGTAATACTTTTTGTTCAGCACAGGTCTTTACTAGTGTAACTTTTAACATTCTTATATAAGAAACCAAGCGAGCCGCACATTTTAAATGGCTAGACCCCTATGCTTTGCGCAGCTTGTAGTAGTAAACAGCAACATAAAAGGACCCATAAATGTCAAAGCAATGTACTTCTCAATTCTCATAGTTTACCTATGAGACGAGAGCTATTTTTCCCAGCTAAAAAATGGTAGATTTGTGTTTTCAATGGGCATTTTCCAGGTACTTTATGGAGCTTTCCCAAGTGTTTCATTGTAGGAAGGTGAAAAGTATATCAGTGATCAAGTTTTAGACAATGAATGTTGGGAGGGAAATCAATAGTCTGATTAAAAAGAAAAAGCTCAGGAGGCTCCTAAACCTAAGAAGTTGATTTCTTACCTCTGTATATCTCACTCAAAGCACCAACCGGCCTGGCCTTCAGATTTACTGGGCCATTACTCCTTGCGTGCTTTTAAATGAAGGACGGTATCAGTATGAATGAGAAGCAATTAGCACCTAGGGTGTGTGTGTGTGTCCCCTGATGTAACTCTCCAGAGAGCAACCCCTCAACTGCCACATGGAGAGATGGGATGTTTGGAGTTGAAATTCTTCCTGTAGATGATTGCCGTTCAAAGTTATTAGGAGCCTTTCAAAATTATCAGCACCTAAAACCCTGGAAATGGCATAAATGATGGTGGACCTTTGAGGTGGGCATCAGACAAAATAAAGCATATTTTCAAGCAGTGGAGCATTCTCATAAACCAGAAGACTTTTTTTCACTAGAAAATATTACAGTATCCTTAGGAACTAGAGCAGAGTAAGCCATAATGAACTTCTCATATATTCTGCGGCAAGGTTCAAATGTTTACCAGGTCAAAAGACACCTTCTACTTCTCTGTATCTGTGACTAAAACATAGGAGCTCCCGACAAATGTTCCTTGGACGTTTGCACAATCGGGTGTCACCACAGAGCATAATTCAAGAGAAAATTGGAGATCTTTGGAAGCAGTACAGAGGAGAAGACAACACTTCTTGAAAGCATTATCCAGGGCAATATGTTCCAATGAATGTGGTCCTCGCTGTACATAATAAATCCAAGTATGAGTAGGAATGCAGCTGGATGTAAGAATTAGAATGTCTGCATAAGGTTGCTGCAGCAAAAATAAAACACATATCTTTACTCATTTAATATTTCCATGGTGAATGCTATGCTGGTACTTGCATTGCAAAATGCAAACATCTAATCTTTCGTCAAGATCACATGTATCAACCCAGTCCAGTGATTAAATGACTTCTTCCTGGTGAGCTAGTTTTCATGGTAAAGATACGAGTAAATGCATTAAGGACTATGTATTGATTTTAATTAGAATGGGCAGCCCACCATTAATATGAGTTGTGGTGCCCCTAAAACAGTTGTCAGGGGGGGATTAATTAATTTATTGTAAATTAATATATTAATTGAGAGTGGATAAAAGCAGTCAAGGCAAATTAATTCAGAGTGAGAGAAAAATAAAAGGGGGATTGGATCAACATAAACCAGAAGAGGAAGCTCTAGCCTGTTTATCAAGACCAGAGAGTATTGAACACCATATTAAAACAGGATACCTGTTCTGACTGGAAAAAAACCAAAGCAATTATAATAAAGGCACTAAATTAAAGAAGATGAAGCTATTTTCTCTTCCACAGAAGATGTGGAAAATAGGAAATAGGAGAATGTGTGTATAGATAGCTAGAGAGAAAGATAGATATAGTTGACGATTGATAAGCATGATAAACTGATCTAGAAGCCCTGTTCTGTGTCCAGTAAGCATGGGACTCCTTTGCCCAGAGACATTGTGGTCCATAGATTGGAGCAGAATCTTGGGCAAGGTTTTGTTCAGTATCTTCTCTGTGTGATGGGCTCATGGGAAAAAGCTGTCTCATGAGCCCTTGCTGCAGAAAGGAGGGGAACCCCTGGAGCTCACAGCCATTTTGCTTTGAGAGCTTCCTGCCCGCCCACCCTCAGGTTAGAGCCTTCACTGAGCAATTTTGGGTTGCTGGTTGACAGGGCTGGAAAGGGTTCTCGCTCTCACTCTCCCTGATTGGCATTTGGTTGGGGGTTTTATTCCCGACTTTCCCTCAGTGAAATTATGGCTTTCCTTTGTTAGGCGGAATAACGTTGTTTGTATGAGGGTGGAAATGGCATTGGTCAGGGTCAACATAGTATAGTCCCCCCCATAAGGGGCCTGAGGGGAGAACTGACCATGGCAAACCCAAGCGTGGGTTCGGTGTCTGCCTGGTTGGAATCTGCACCCTGGTGAGACCTTGCTTGCTTAGCTTGCACCACAGCAAGGTTCAACACTGGCCGACTCCCATTGTACAGGTTTGGAGTGACCCAAACCCAGAGAATCCATTCCATCAACATGGGGCTTGTGGAATGATGAACTGATCCTGGGACCCAATGCCCTGCCTGCTGCTGCTGTCAATAAAGATATGGCCAGATTTTATCCCATCACCGTTGTGCATTCTGGTTATTTTGCTGCTCTCATGGGTCACATAATGCACCTGCCTGGGCAAGGCTATCTAGAAAAGAGGCCAACAAATTAAACTGGAGTTCTTAGAACTAAACAGATGAAATACAAATGAATCAGCCAGCACAGTCCTAAATATTTGTGCCTGGTTTCCAGAGTAGATGCATTAGGTATAATACCTACACCCCTGGCAGGGAATCCAGAGCTTGTAGTAGGTCAAGAACATATCCCAGTGTTTCTGTGAACCAGAGCCTTCTACATAAGGCCCAATAGAACAGACTGGGCTGATCTACACATTAATTTAAAAGCTCATATAAGTGGTTCACTGGACCTAAAAACATAATCTATGAGACAACTTATGCAAGGTTGTGCAGAACTTATGCAGAAGATGTGCCCCCAAATCCCAGAAGTAGCCACTGCAATATCCTATGAGAGCATTCTCTACGGTGTATACCACAAAGGCAAGCAGGCCATTCAGATGAGTTGCAGATTAAGAACGGTATTGACAGGACCAAGAGGATGCCAGGGCTGCTAATGAGCAGAATCAGATAAACTATTAGATGGAAGAAGGATTCTTTTGGATAACAGAAGTCATGTCTAAATGAGAACAAAAAGGGAAAATAAACTTTGGCAAAGTGCGAACAACAAAAATTATTTAATACATCAAAAGACTTGGCTAGGGAAGTGGCTGGACCTTTGGATGACAAGGAAGTCTAAGATGTGCTAAGGGAGGATAAAACAATTGCAGAGAAGCTATTATTTGCATCTGTCTTCACAGCAGGCAATACAGGGTGTCATTAAGCTAAATAATTGCATGGGTGGAAGAACTTTTGCTTGTTCAATGACACCAAACTCTGGAGGCAAAGGCATAACCTGCAAAGATCTAACAGTCAGCTGGTAGGGTCTTACAGACCACTATGTGTGGGACTTTACAAGATCCAATGTTCAGCTGAAGGTCGAGTCTTGTGAAATCCACCCGCTGATCATTGGGCTTTGCAAAGCTCAGCACACAGCGCTGTGCAGAAGCCAGTGCCTTTCAGCTGAGCCAGGTCTTTTAGGTGTAGGGCAAATGTTGGCCAAAATGGCATTAAGGGCCAAATGGGGAGATCTTGCAGGCCCAATTATTCCCACAGCTTGGAGCTTCCATACTGCTAGCTAAGGTGGCTTCTTGTGCTTCTGTGAACATTGTTTACACATTGAACAACATTTTATATTATTTATGCTAAACCGATTAGTTGGACTTTTCCTAGATAGGACTGCTAGCCTGCTCTCTTTCTACTGGTGCCCCATAAAACTCGAAGGAAGCCAACAGCACAACCTCTCCCCAGCCTCTGGTTATAGCAAAGGGGGAAATGGTTTTTCATTGGTGGCTTGCTCATATTATGAGCTATAGCAGTTCAAGCTGTTTTAGCGAAGATCTGCTTATAAAAATATAGACATTTCCATAAAGGCTGGCTACATATATCTTCTTGTTTCATTCTAAATAAGATTCTTCATCTATAAAATAGAGATCTAAAGCCCTATATTTATTATTACATTCATAGTTCACCTTTTCCCCAAGAAAGGAAATCTGCATATACGACTCCCTTCCTCAGCAATCTCCATAACAACCTGATGTGGTAGGTTAGTCTAAGTGGAAGTGAATGGCCTCAACATCACCCAGTGCGCTTCATGGATGAACTCGGCTCTATGCAGTCCAAACACTTTAACCACTATCCCACACTGCCCCAATACATGGGTCACATAATTTATAATTAAACAATTGTACATGGGGTCTTGTTGATGTTGCTAGGAACTACACCTTAAACTATACTTAATAATATCCATTTAAAAAAATCAGCAGATCTATAAATTTCCCTTCTAAATTCTGTCCATAAATCAGGGTTGCCTTTTCAGTTGTTACTGGACTACAACTCTCATCATCCATGACCATTGTGTCTGGGGCTGATGGGAGCTGCAGTGCAACAATGTCTGGGGAGTACCACATTGGTTGCCCCTGTCATAAACCATTTGCTTTTTTAAAAATATAATGGTATAAATTATTTTCTGTGGCATGAGTGGCTGTGATGCTGGTATATTAATGGTCATTGCCATTTGTGCTCTAGCTGGCCTCCAAATCAATAAGCATGCTTAGTTGCCTGTCATTAAAATTGATCTCTACTACACTTCCAAATTGACGTCACATTCAACTGTAAATATCATCAAATAAGCTGTCACCTCATTTCCCTTATCTGTGTTTTTTTCTCCCAAAAGATAGATTTCTTCTGTAAGACTGAACAGTAGAATTCTTCTTAATTATTTCTGACATTTCACCAATGGCATCTTCTGGCTTTTCCTCAGAGGACAGAAATGTCTGGCCTCTGTCCTTTAGAAGCAAGGGGACAAAACAACATCCACTTCTTTTTCAAATGGTCTGAGCCAAAATACACCTCAGAAATTAAACTCGGATGGTTGTAATTAATTAAAAAGAATTAAAGAAATGAACGCGAAGCTTTCAACTTGTGAACAGACTCCACAAAAACCTTATGCCAATGCTTTCAAAACATGCGCTGAACTTTTGCTTCTTGCGCATCCCAGTCTCTATGTGTACTTAGTGATAGCACAGAAGTGGTCATGTGAATTGGCCCTCAGGGATCTCAGGGCCAGGTAGGGTGCTTCTGTATAAACAGCAGATTCCTCCTCTAAGACAGATGCAATTATGTGACAGAGAAAACAGGGAGATGGAATTTGAAAGGTGTACAGAAGCAAACATTTTAACAGCCCAGCACGTCCTGAAGATATTCTTCCTCAGGGGCACTTAGATGTAAAACACTATACCCTACACCGTTATTTCAAAACAGGGTTGTACACCAGTGCCTCTGAGGGGTGGGAAATCTTAAAAACATATCATGCCATTAAATGCTTATTTTTCTGCACTTTTGAAATGGCATCTTGACTCCCTCCTTTTTTCTTTGAAATTTTGTGATAACCAAGGGGACTTTTGAAAATCAACAGTCATTTGCCCTTTCTGCATATACACTAAATGTGCTGCAGGCATTTCTTGGGTGCCAGAGGGCATTATACTGTCGCCGATGCTACTTAACATCTACAGCAAGACAGGGAGCAGTCATTAGGAGTTTTGGAGGCATGTGAGCTCAGTACACTGATAATAACTATTTCTCTGTAACATCTGAATTGGGACAGGGTGATAAGGCCTTGGACTGATGCATGGATGCAGTGGTGGACTAAATGTGGGCTAATAAATTACATCCGAATCCTGGTAAAATGGACACTCTGTGTGTGAGTGGTTCCTGAGCCCAGAAAGTCAGTACACTGCTGTCCTGGATGAGGTTACACTCTCCTTGAAGGAACAGATGCATAATTTGGGGGGTACTCAGGAGCAGATTACTTGAGACTACCTTCCCCTTTATATACCCAGTAGATCACTGTGGTCTCTGGGGGAATTTCTTCCCTATGGTCCATGCTCTGCAGTAACTTGGAGCTCCTCCCTCTTTGAACTTTCTAATCAGAGATTTAAAAATGTACAAAACAAAACAGGGCTTTCAGTGTGACTGAGAAGGGGAGACTGATATTGACAAGCTGGAATGTGTGCAGAGGAGGGCAACCAAGATGATAAAGGGTCTGGAAACCAAGCCTTATGAGGAGTGGTTGAGGGAGCTGGGTGTGTTTAGCCTGGGAAAGAGGAGAGTGAGAGGAGATATGATATGATATGATATCTCAAGGATACCACAAGGAAGATGGAACAAGCTTGTTTTCTGTTGCTCCGGAGGGCAGGACCCAAACCAATGGATTCAAATTACAATAAAGGAGATTCCAACTACACATTGGGAAGAACTTTCTGAAGGTAAGAGCTGCTCAACAGAGGAATGGACTACCTTGGAAGTCCGTGGATGTTTTTAAGCAGAGACTGGATGGCAATCTGCCGAAGATGCTTAAGGTGTGATTCCTGCATTGCAGGGTGTTGGACAAGATGATCCTTTGGATCCCTTCCAACTTTACAATCATGGGTGTAGCCAGGGGGGCAAGCGGGGGCAGCCGCCCCCCAATCAAATAAATGAGTAGAAATACTTAACTAACTGGCCAATTGCATCACAGATCTGCCCCCACAACATAAAGCCTGCCCCCCTAAAATAAATCCTGGCCACACCCATGTCTACAATGCCATGATTCAAAGTATGATTTTATTGTTAATATTTTATATTGTTTTATGGGAAACTGTTTAGAGGTTTTTGTCTATAAATCTTGTAAAATTAAATGAAGAATTTTGCACGGTCGATACTCTCTATGTGCAGCAAAACTGTAAGTGTATGAAGAATAGTTTGTGTGTCCTTTGGGAATGAGTTTTGAAGCTGTAATAGGTCAGAAAAGGTTGAAGATAGATACCTTCCAGCTGTGACTATTCTCTATTTTCTCATTCTATGTACATGTTACTTGCATCTACTGAACATTTAACTAATGCAGTATCTCATATGTCAGCTACCTGTTTTACCTGGCACAAAACTGTCTAATATTCTCAGAAACTAAATATAATAACCCTTCTGAACATTATGCACTGTGACCTTAAATGTGCAAATTTGATTGTACAGATGTGGATTCTCAGGTGTAAGGAGATATATAATTTAAAGTTAATACATCAAACATTTGCCATTAAACCCCATGGAAGTGGCCTTCTCCTTTGATTTGCTAACTGCTATACTATGAATCCCTTGTTCACTTCATGTAAAACAAGCATACCTATTTTCCCTTGTCAAATGTTAGATGGTATGGAGATGATGTATTATGTTTGTTTATCCAGTACTTTTAGCAGAACTACAGGAAGCAAAGGCAGGGCAAGCACAAACCAGGTGTAAAGTAATCTATCAAGAAAACAGAAGATGAATTACTTACAACACTGTCAAATGTGAACTGCAAGGCAGTGTACACACAATATTGAACTGAGAGCCAAAGGAAAAAAGGCACAGACTCAATGTTTCATACACACACACACACACAACATAGACAAGGGTTAAATAATAGTTGCATGGCAGTTTAGATAGACGCAAGACAGAAAATGGATGCTCTTTCAAGATAAACTACTTATACCTGCTTCTCTCTCACTCAGTGGCAAGGCACATTTACATTATCAATTGCTAATTCTGTCACCAAGTCTCGGCATGGTTGGGCATTTACCAAGGATCCATGTTCCAGTAAGAGCCACGCTGAAAAGAGCCCCAGAGACTTGCTGCAGGAATGAGCAGCAGGGCTGGTTAGTGGGGTGGGGCGGTCCTGCAGAGCCACCCTCCCAACAGCAGCATCTTTGCTGCTTACCTGGGGTGGGATAGGATGGTAGCAAGATCAGGGCTGCATGGGCATCTCAGTAAGAGTGCTGGATGGCTCTGGTGGTGCAGTCACACAGCCTTGTCCTCACCACTGTCCTATCCCACCAGTCCAGCTGATGAGACTAATTCATTGAGGAAGGGGACCCATGGAGAATGTCTTGCCCAAAGACCCTCCAAAATCTGAAGCCAACACTGAATCTGAGGGTGGCTGAAGCAAGGACAAAGAGGAAGGAATGTGAGCTTACTTTCCTAACCCATTTGCTGATTTCTGAAAGAGTGGGGATAAATATATCTGGAAGACATACAACAGACCTAGAAATGCAGCTGCTTAATCCTATATCTGGAAACAAGCCGGGACTATTCAAGGGTGGTTCACAAATGCACTTGGTCACTAGAAAGTGATTGCTAGCATGTAATACTTTAATGAGGTCAGTTCATCATATACAAGTCACCAAGGCTGTAATTCTAAACCCATTTACTTGGGAGTAAGTCCCACTGAGTTCAACAGAAGTTCTATGTAGATAGATACGGATATAGGATTACACTGTATGGCTATGGTCATACGTATGCTTATCCAGAAACATTGAACTCAATTAGACTTACTCTCAGCTAAGTATTAGCTACTTAGCTAAGTATCCCTACTGTTATAAATTCATGGGCAGTTACATTAAGGCAGCTTTTTAAATCATTTTTAAATCATTTTAAATTTTGTAATCTGTATTTTAATTGATCGTTTTTGTGTTTATGTTTTATTGTGATTTTGATTGTGTGAGCCGTCCTGAGCTCGGCTTGCCAGGGAGGGCGGGGTACAAATAAAAATAATTATTATTAATATTATTATTATTATTATTATTATTATCAGACTGCAGAATGTCCCATTTGTGCACACTAATGTGAAATATCAAATAATAAGAAATCAGGTGATGTCCTTCATGTGTAAAGGGAGATCTTTGGGGGCAAGAGAAATTTCACTCTGTTCACTCTTAGATTTTCTATCTTCCTTATCACTATGTTGCTTGTTCCAGAAAAGTGTACTTCTATTCATAAAATAAATACAGAAACAAAAGGTTCTTACAATAAATGTGAGATTAACTCTGAACAATCTCAGAGTTACTTTGTCAGGCTTACTTAGAGATTTTTTTTTTCTGAAGTCATTGTATGTAAATCTTAAGGGAGGGAACATTTATAAAGGAATTGATAGAATTATAAGGAGGAATTGATCCTTATTTATCCTTTAATTTCAGTATTCTGCATCCATTAGTTCATGATATTAAAATACTATTAAGCTGCTCACTGAACAAACAAATTGACAAGACATTAGAAAAACCTGAATCACTAAATGAATATTTCAATGAATGAATGTCTATTTAGTGTGTAAGTAACTAGTTAACACACAACAGACCACTATGACATCTTTATACACAGGGCAAACAGCACCTGATTGCATACAAATAGCATAGCTGCCGTACCAGCGCATATATTGTATCTGTTCAGCAAACACTGTGCAGCAACAAGGCCTAATAAATTCATTGCAACAAAATCCTCTCATAGAATGCAGGGGTTATGAGACCAGGTGTTAAGGGAGGTCTGATCTCTTAAATTTCCCAAGATGGTAGCATCTGCGTTGTTACTCCTTGCACTTCATGTCAAGTTCAAGGCCTAAGGTAACCTAAAAACCCTAAACAAGTAATACTCACAGGAATATTTTGGTGGCTGAAGGAAATTTCTGGCTGCAGTGGATTTGAAACAGCCATTGTTGAAACAGGGACCTATTTGTGATATTCAGAAATGTGCTTACTCCATCAAAAACTGTATCTGCAAGTGCACGCCTTAATTTTTTTCCACCTCTGGGAACTCCTATGGGGAAATGCAAAATCTGTACCTAATGTGACTATTGCGTGAAGGGCAAAATCTGCCTCCATTCCTAACACAGCTACAAAACCCAGGGGGGAGATGTACAATATATATCTGTGCATAGAGGACACACATACCCGGTTTCCCGTAATATACAAACCCTCCACATAAACAAACACAAATCATCAATGATTATGGCAGGCATTTTGTTATGCTTTAAAAAAAAATAGGTTACAGCTGTTTTGTGTGTCACTGATCAAGAACTAACTTGTATTGATATTGCTTTATTTCCACCCCGACTTTAGGATAAGACCTCACAAGGTGACTTACAATAAAAAAAATGTTC
This sequence comes from Darevskia mixta, assembly GCA_034641385.1. Lineage (NCBI taxonomy): Eukaryota > Metazoa > Chordata > Lepidosauria > Squamata > Lacertidae > Darevskia > Darevskia mixta. Next base: position 38,065,788 of record JAWWNH010000066.1, read on the forward strand.
AAACAGTTGAACACGCACATAAAACAACAGATGCAAGTACACAGTAGAAGCCGGCAGGGCAGCACTGCTCACCTGGCTTCCCACTGCTGCCCATCACTTCCTGTTAGCAAGAGAAGGGGCAAGGCAGCAGGGAGCTCTGTGTGAGCGCAGCAGCCGGAGTATCCGGATTGGCTCTGCCATTGTACCTTCTGGGCTGCATCAATAGGAGTATAGCATCTAGATCAAGGGAAGTAATAGTAACACTGTATTCCGCTCTGGTCAGACCTCACCTGGAATACTGTGTCCAGTTCTGGGCACCACAGTTCAAGAAGGATACTGACAAGCTGGAACATGTCCAGAGGAGGGCAACCAAAATGGTCAAAGGCCTGGAAACGATGCCTTATGAGGAACGGCTTAGGGAGCTGGGTATGTTTAGCCTGGAGAAGAGAAGGTTGAGGGGTGATATGATAGCCATGTTCAAATATATAAAAGGATGTCATATAGAGGAGGGAGAAAGGGTTGTTTTCTGCTGCTCCAGAGAAGCGGACACGGAGCAATGGATTCAAACTACAAGAAAGAAGATTCCACCTAAACATTAGGAAGAATTTCCTGACAGTAAGAGCTGTTCAACAGTGGAATTTGCTGCCAAGGAGTGTGGTGGAGTCTCCTTCTTTGGAGGTCTTTAAGCAGAGGCTTGACAGCCACCTGTCAGGAATGCTTTGATGGTGTTTCCTGCTTGGCAGGGGGTTGGACTGGATGGCCCTTGTGGTCTCTTCCAACTCTATGATTCTATGATTGTACCTGCACTGCCTTGCCCCTCCCAGTAACCAGCAGTGACGTGTGGCATTGGGAACCCAGGTAGGCAACACCCCTCTGCCCATGCTGCCCTACCAGCTGCTACTGAAATCATATATAGAGGACCAGCAGTAAATGCCTGGCAGGATAATAAAGTATTTAGGGACTGTTCAAAGCTGGCAGGAGTGGGGGCTCAGTAGAGAACTTGAAGTAGGGAATTCTGCAAGCCTGGGGCCATCATAAAAAGGCCCAGTCCCTGTTACTGCTAAATTTATCAACCTGAGCGGCTTCTCAAGTGGATCTTAGGGCTCAGGACTACTTCAGGCAGTACCACTGACATGGCATTGCTCATCCATGTTCCCAATGTCACACATCGCTACCAGGGCAAGGGCAAGGCCACTCCTCTTATATGGATTAAGTTTCAGTTTTGTTGCCTTCATTAGCTTTGTCATTCCTACATTGCAGGGGTCTGGACTAGATGGCCCTTTGGGTCACTTCCAATTCTGCAGTTCTATGAGTCTATCTCAAAACAACCCCAGTATCCTTGTTTAATGTTTCTCTGCCTCTTGGAGGTGGGGCTAAAGGTCTGGCCCCACTTCTCTCTCTACATACGTATTCCTTGCACACAAGTAACATGTAAACAGGGCTCATGTTTCAGCTGTTAGGAAGACGACTGACCTGGGACAAGTGTGTGGGTCAAAAGCACATAATATCCCATTACAGAGATCACAGTCTCATCACCCCCTATTCAGCAAAGCAGAAGTGTGTGTTTTTTATTCTAAAAATGTACCCTGGAGCAAAATAACTTAATCAAAGGTCTATGGCCTGATTTCCTGACAATACAAACAAGGAATCAGGTAAAACCTTTCCCTTTCTTTTCTTTTTAAAGAACCTATGTGATGGAAGAGAGTGAACATCGGAAGCTTCCGTCCGTTATTTTTTCATTTATTTTTGTCTTCGCACACAAAGGCAGCAAACAAGGCAAGTATTTTTTTTTAAGTCAGCTTACTGTGGACTGACTTCAGCAGTCTGAAAGAAGCAATAATTGATTTCAATAATTAATTCCTGCTGACTAAAATAATGCTGCTGTTTATGCACACCTCCCCGAGACCCAGTTAAAAGGAACTTTGAGTCAGGAATGCATAAACAGTAACATTACTTTGGGGAGCAGAAGTCCCCTAACATACTGCAGATTTGGGAAGGGCTTTTTAAGCCCCCAGGCTATATGAAAGTTTATTTCTGCTTTCCCATATTGCCTCATGATAACCCTGAATGAAGTTCACAGAATCTGAAAAGCTAAGCAGAGGAAGTAGGAATAGCTTTGACAGCAGAGAAGGTCTCATGCCATAACACTCCTCTAAGTTTGATCAAGGCAGAGACAGGGGGTTCATATTTCTTTTCATTTTTCTTTCTTTTCAGGTTTGTTTTAAAAGTATCTTTGTTGCTGCTGTTGTTATTTGTAGCGGGACTCGGGTCGAGCTGTGGTCTAAACCACCAAACCTCTTGGGCTTGCCGATTGGGAAGTCTGCAATTTGAATCTGTGTGATGGGGTGAGTCCCCGTTGCTTTGTCCCAGCTCCGGCAAACCTAGCAGTTCAAAAGCATACTAGTGCAAGTAGATAAATAGGTACCACTGCAGCAGGAAGGTAAACGGTGTTTCTGTGTGCTCTGGCTTCCACCACAGTGTCCTGTGTGCCAGAAGCTGTTTAGTCATGCTGGCCACATGACCCAGAAAACCTGTCTGCAGACAAACGCCGGCTCCCTTGGCCTGAAAGCGGAGATGAGTGCTGCACCCCATAGTCAAATTTGACTGGACTTAACTGTCCAGGGGTCCTCTACCTTTACCTTTATTTGTAGCATTCCATGTTTCCTGTTGGCATATCTTTCCAGAAAAGGTAAGTGCTGGGGTTTAAGGGTACGACTTCCGCCTCCTCTCCTCACCAGCATACCCTCCGGCCACCACCATATTTGCAGCCCTGTCTCACGCAGCAACTGCAGAAGATGGTGCAGAGAGAACAATTGGACCACGGCCACATCCACACTGCAGAAGGTGGGCTAGGTGGGCAGGATAGTTGGACCTCATCCAGGTTGACTGCTGTGCCTATGGCAGTGAGATGGGATAGGGGTCCACACTGAGCAGGCAAAAGAGGGAAGTCAGTGGCAGCTGATGAGAATCTGGCTTAGCTGAGAATGCTGAGCAATAGGACGCCCACTATTGCTCATTGCAATGCCACCCCTCCAACCGTAGCATGGGGAGCACTGGACTGCTTTGCTTGTCTGGTTGGGATATACAGGCGTCTCTCCACTTACACAGGGTTCTGGGCATTCATTCAACACAGGATGAATGATTTTACTCTGCACATGCTCAAAAGACCTCTTTTGTTCAAAGGTTTGTACAAAGTCAGGTGTACTTCTAATAACTTCATGCAATGTGACCCAAGCATCTTCCTGCATGCATTTATTTGCCTGGCAAACCAAACTTGTGAATATGTACGTCACCACAATATCAGAAAGATGGCCAAGAAAAAAGTGTTTTCTCTGAAGCTTTCTGTGTAAAAAAAAAATAGGTGGCGAAACACAGTAATGTAGGACAGACCTAGTTTTGTCAATGGCTCTGTTCCAGTGATATTACTGTATGAGGTTATAATTAGTTTGTTTGACCCACATGCTGAATAGCTAAAAAACAAAAACTCCAGAAAAAATAACAAAAATCATCTTCATTACTGAATTTTCTTTATGCTGTATAAACTTGCTTCTATATACCTTTGGAGATTTGTGTAGTTCAGAGGCTTTCAGAACACTTTAAACCACTATAACTGGTCCAATAAATGATACATTTCTCTGTTTTAAGGATCCTAAATTGAACAAAGCACTTTACACATTTTTAACATCTCCTGCGGTGTTTTCGGGATATTAAGTCTGATGTAAGAGAAAAATTCCACACAATACATGTTTTACTATGTATGATGTATGAGTACAAGCTTGGACACATATATTTGAATATCTTAAATTTCAGATGATTTACAGTACTTGAACACCTCGATTCTTTTATCAATGACCTTATTTATATTATATCAACTATCTGCAAATTTATGCCCCCAGATTTCCGATTCTCTACCAAGCCTGAATTTACTGCAACTGATTATGAGAGCAACCTTTTATCACTAATGTGATGCCCATAAAATCTCTCTCTCTCTCTCTCTCTCTCTCTCTCTCTCTCTCTGTGTGTGTGTGTGTGTGTGTGTAAGCTCTGCACTGCTCACATATATTCACTATTAACTGCATGCAGGTATACTACAAAATGTTGACCTTGTCTGACTCCATTGGTCCCATGGTGGTGAGGTTCCTGCTGTAAAGAACAGAATAAAAGCACAGCTAGGCCAGATGTTTTTCCTATTAAATAGATTAACTTAGCCCAAATGTAAAATTAAGAAAACATACTGGTTCTGATTTACTATCAGTCCATGATCTGTTGCTGCAAAGGGAACAACGGACAGTCCTGAACAGCCAACTTGCAATTTATTAAGAACAGCAAGGGAATTCCATACCCTCACCCCTGACTGCTCTAAAAATGCTGAACGGAGGGCCCCGGCCTAGTGATGAAAGCTGCTTTCTGACAGTAAAAGCTGAGTAAAAACAACATTAAAATCATTTAGAGAATGCCTGGTAAAGTACTGCCACAGAATACTCAAGACCCCACAAAAGATACTTGTTTCCAAAAGGCTCTAAAAGGTATAATTTCAAGGTCTGCCTGAGGTACTTCCTTTCGCAAATGAAATTTTTAGCTTTCTTGTCATATTTTTGTGAGCCACAAGGGAGCAATGTCCAGGGGATTAAATCCCTAAAAATAAAAAATAAATTTTAAAAATGAGGCCATGCATTATTTTCCTTCGTTAAAATGTGATTTTGCTTCATAAGCCTCCCTTCCGTAACTGGGAACGCAAATAAAAAGGTTTGTGTTCTGAAGTCATTAATGGTGGACAATGCTTATTCACCTCATAATTGCTTTGCCATTTGTGCCATAATCAGGGACTCTCTGAAAATTCTCACGAATCTGAGGAAGCGTTTATTCTGTTTCTTTAAACTGATAGGACTATTTTATAAACAGACATATGGAGACTCAGAAGCTTGGGGGGTGACCGAAAATGTGGTCACCATGCAGATATGCGCCCCACATTAGCACTGACAATTATTGCTCCTTTCAGTCTCCCTACTCCCCCAAATTCCTTAGACTTTACTTAGGTCAGGCTTCTTCAATCTTGGCCCTCCAGATGTTTTTGGCCTACAACTCCCATGATCCCTAGCTAGCAGGACCAGTGGTCAGGGATGCTGGGAATTGTAGTCTCAAAACATCTGAAGGTCCGAGGTTGAGGAAGCCTGTCGTAGGTGCTTCCATTTTCCCTAATAACTTCTGGAAGCCAACCATCCTCAAAGAGCAGCATTGTCAAAATGGTGGTAAAAGGAGCATCCCCAACTCAGTACAGTCTTTCCCCCCTCCATCTGCTGGAGCACCTAGGTAATAGATGGACCATTTGTTTTTGCCAGTGAATGAGGTGATAATGAGGGTTTCAGGTTTTATTGTTGTTTGTGATGTATTAGCAGAGATGAAGTCAGAGAATGGCACCACATTCCTATTCTAATACACACACACTTTCTATGCCACATAAACCTTTCTAAAGTGCTTGCATATAACCACTATAGGCTGACCAGAAAGAGCCAGTGTGGTGTAGTGGTTAAGAGCGGTAGACTCGTAATCTGGGGAACCGGGTTCGCGTCTCCACTCCTCCACATGCAGCTGCTGGGTGACCTTGGGCTAGTCACACTTCTTTGAAGTCTCTCAGCCCCACTCATCTCACAGAGTGTTTGTTGTGGGGGAGGAAGGGAAAGGAGAATGTTAGTCGCTTTGAGACTCCTTCGAGTAGTGATAAAGTGGGATATCAAATCCAAACTCCCCCTCTTCTTCTTCTTCTTCTTCTTCTTCTTCTTCTTCTTCTTCTTCTTCTTCTTATCTGAAACTTGGAGGAAAGCACATGAAAAACCTAAAAGGGGATCCTCTCCCCCAAAAGTGTCCGATGACAAGGAGTAAGCATGCTCAGTGGCCATGCAATACTGGCTCACTGATGGAAGTGGGGAGGGTAATATGGGAAACTGGGGGAGAATGGAATTAAATGGTGCGCCCTGGAAGAGGGCATGGCTGACTGGCTAACCCCACCCCCCAAGTGATCCATAGCACAATGTTTTGCTGCGAGTCCCACTTTTCATTCCTTGTTCTCACCCTTCCATCTCCATCCCACTGCTGTACTATTATTTTTATACTGATTTATACTAAGTGGTATAAAATGTATATGGAAAAATCAGTATAAAAATAATAGTGTGCCAAGATCAACTAAACTAATGAGGGAACCAGTGCAATGAGTCCAACTAGGGCAATAGGGATTCCCCTCTGTCCCCCTCCCCCTATGTGCCCCTGAGCCATCCTGATGAGCTCTTGGGTGGGTTGGGAGAACCCCCAGGACACCATGCAGGGGGAGAAAACAGGAGATTGTTCCATCTGGCACAGCAGAAACGCTTGTGCTGAAGGAACTATTGCCTTAGTGAGACTTGAGGGTCTTGCAGCATTGCCTTTCCAGCCTATTCATTTCTCTTTCGGGGGGCTTATGCACAGTTCCTGACAAGGTGCAGTACATCACCAGATTATAAGTTTTGAAATATTATTTGAACAGGATGGGGCAGGGGAGCCACTATTTACAGAACTGCCTCAGTGGAACACTGGGAATTTAGCTGCCCATTAAACTACAAAGAATTATTAATCTGGTTATGAAAATTTCCCTTTAGATCTCAGCTTTGACATTTCATTTACACAGAGATACTAACAATTTTTTCTTCTAAGGGACGTTTCCTACTCGCATCCCACTGTAAGAGAGTCAATTTAGGAAGATTTGCTGACTGTTAAAAGTCCTATTTCCACATCAGAGGAAGAAGCAAAGTGCCACTCTCAGCAGTGTGAATCTGGCCAGGATCCAAGGAAGCAAGGGCTGACTTAGATCTCAGTGGGTGGTGACCATTATGCATTTGGGGGAAAGCTGTTCCAACCTGGCAGGAGAACTGGTTGTAGCGTAGAGGGGAAGGGGGGGGGGATAAAGTACAGCTACTAAAGTCACCTAGTGCCATTAGCCTTCCCTGCTGTGGGTTAGTATATCGAAATTAGGCTCTAAGAAGAGATTGCTGTTCGCAACGAGGATATCAAACAAAGCAAATTGGAGGTAATATGATGCTGTTAACATCAGACGCGCCACATAAAATGCTGGTAAGAAGCAGGGATTATGAAGGACTTCCACTGAGAACAAGCATTTGCTTAAACAATGATACAGCGAAGGCCTTAACCTCATGTCCCCCCACAATGATTTGGCCTTTAGACGAGAGAGAATACAGAGGGAGCATTTTGACAAGCAGCCCTAAGCCAGTGGCAATTAGTCCCATATGAAATGTGAGTCTATAGTAACACATGCATCCTCCTACAGTAGTAGCAGGGTGGGTGGGTGGAGGAGATACTTTTTCAAACAAAGGAAAGAAACAGAATATTTTAATTCAAAGGAAGCTAACTTGTAATACCTTGAGTCATATTTTAATTAGATAGGCTACCTGTGAAGAGACCGGAGATGCAATTCCCTCAGTCCACTGGACTTCCATGAGGCAAATCAGTTGTTAATTTAAACCTGAAATTAAAATACAGAAGTAATAAATACAAAGAAAGACACAATTAAGAGCTCTTTTTATGCTGCTACAAATCTTACATTCTGAAAGTCGGCATCTACCAAAATCTTTATGAGAATGCTGCATCTATTATTTGAGTATGGCTATCACAGAAAGTTAAGTCAAAATCCATGTTATAGTCCTGAGGGGGCTGAGCATCTCTCCCCATCCAGAAAAGCTGGTAAGTAACCACATGTTGTCATGTGATTATACTTTTGTAACTCTTATCTGTTCAAGGGATTCCCATTTTTTTTGTGTGTGAAGCCACACAAAAGCAGAGTTTTGGAGATGTGATGAATAAAATAATACTTTAGAAGTTTCTGTCCTGAAGGCAAGGCAGCTCAAGGCTGGTGATGATGCTTTGGATATACAAAGTGCTGACTATGTCCCATTGAGGCCAATGAAATAAATTCATTGCAAATAACTCTAGTCCCATGGTTTTCCATTGTGTTTAGTCAAACCAGATTTTAGCTGGATCAGGGCTGTAGAAATATCAAGGGTCACTGCCATCCTGCCCCCTCATACTGGTGATGATTAAATATCCCATCTGCATCACTTTTTACAAGCTCAGAAGCAATACAGATTTACCACTCAATTTAGTAGATTTACCATCCAAAAGAGTTGATAAAACTGAATACATCTAGTTTTATATTTGTCTCAAAAAAATAATAATAGTGCCAGCTGAGACTGTTACTCATGAAATTAGAAAGTTGCATATCAGAATTCTTGTACAGTTGATAACCTGATCAAGTGTGGTCCTTCTGAAAAGTAACCTAACTTCACTAAGGAGAAGGCAAGTAGATAAATGCAAAAGAATTGTGCATGTTGCAAATAGGATACCCAGTACAAGTTATAAAGTGATTTCCTTTATAAAGCAACCATTTCACAATTTACTTCTGCAAAAGCACAAAAAAGAAAAATCAAGCACAGTCCACTGAAGATGATCGTGGTGATGATGAGGCAGAGATATTATTTTTATTAGGTTTCAACAAATATGTAGAATTAAGCTAGGAACTTGGAATTAGCATGTGAAACCAGATACAGAGGAAATGTGAATTTCAAAACTGAACGATAGCAGACTGTAACGAAGATTAGTTACTCCTATGTGCCTCACTTATAAAACTAAACTTATTTTGTGCAGGATGTTCCGAATGAGACCACTAGCAAAATTCTAATAGCATATTTATATAAGAACTGATATCACTCAGTGGTATGTGAAATATTGGGAAAGGAAGTTTCATGTTTGCTTAGGTTGAAGGGCAGGCTGGAAATGGTCAAATGAATATATAACATGTCTCCTGAATAGAAAGGAGAAGATATTCTTAAAGAATTTGATGAGGTGTTTAATGAGCTTGGATACATTATGGATATAATACATCATGTAATATAGATCCAAATGTGCTGCCAAAAATATATGTGCCATTTAAGCCCCATTAGCACTAGGGAACCAAGGAGATGCTGAAATCAACCGGATGATAAAATTAGATGTCACTGAGAAAATTCAGCTATCTCTTTATTCGTCTTCAGGAAGGAGAACCCTAACATGAGCAACACCTTTGACTCTGGGTATGGGGTGAAGAGGTTATGAGTGTTTTCTTCTGCCTGCAATGGATATTTTCATGTGAGTTGTTCAGTGATGAGAGTCTTAATTGCTATAAATTCCATTTTCCTTAGTGGAGATATCACAGATTTCAAGACTGCTTGACTTTGCATGTAACAAATGGAAAGAAATGCTGAATAGTGATTCTGAAACTGTCAAGGGTGAGCTTCTGTCTTTGTCTACTATCATTGTCTTCACTCATATGTTGATCTTGAATAGCAACCAATGCTAATGGGAAATGGGCAAAATGACATCATAGCTTTGGCAATGTCCAGACCAATTTAGTAGTCACTCTGCTCTGAAAGTAGCAGGACACACTCAAAACATATGTGGGACAATTGCTTTAATCAGCCGAGTGTCAAGGAGAAGTGAATTCCATATTGTGGGACCTTCCCAATGTCTTAATCACCATCCCCTTCACAAAAACAGATAGTATCCAGGATAAAATGTCAATGCAAGGAAATTAAGTTTTAGGTTCAATCTGCATTTTCAGAACTCTGACTCCCTGCATCAGGAGCATCAGGAGGTTGTAGACCCATCCCCTTCAAGGACCATACAGAAACAATATCCTGTCAGTGCCTCATCAGCACCTAAAATAATGAGCAAGGTTGTAATAGCTACAACTAAGTGATGGAGAACAAAAAACTAAAGGGGGGCTGGGATGGAGAGTTTTGTGTGAGAGCAGGCTGGAAGAAACTGTGGACAGACATATCCTGCTCTGAGCTGGTCTCGGGATCCCATAGGAACTGAATGAGGAAGGAAGATCTTCAGGGTGTTAATTCTGTGAGACCATCCATCATATACTCAGGTTGTAGATATGTGTTAATAAAACCATATATCCTTTTTAAAAAATTATTTTTATTAATTTTTCATACATATATATATTGTTTCAGTTAAACTTTGTTTCTTACTTACAAAATTACAAATGATAGCTTGCAAAACTTCCTCTCTTATAACCTCCATCTATGTTATTTTCAACGTTTATCTTCCGCGCGCCTTATTGCCGTTGTGTAGTTTTGTCCCATACTGTACATAACTCAAATCATTTACACCCTCCATTGACATGTCTGTTTCCCGTTTTGTCATTATTTTCTTAGTAAGTTTCGCTACACATTCAAATTTACACATACAAAAGAAAGAACAATATATTGTACAAATACAAAGTATATTTCACTGTTTACACATATTATTATTTTATCCCCTGTACTGTAAATAAATGCTAACTTTTAGCCCATGTTTAACATGTCTGAATTCCGTTTGTTCGTTTGTTTTCTTAATAGAAGAAAAACCATATATCCTAAAGACACCACAGTCATTATCTAACAGTTGCAGCAAGGTCAGACAGGCTAAAGCTCAGACGGAACTCAGGTTTGCAAGAGAGGTTAAAAATAATTGAAAAGTTTTCTTCAACTATGTTTTGAAGCAAGAGTAAGAACAAGCAAGTACAAGTCCTCTGCGTGGAGATGATGGAGAAAGGCTACAGAGAGAAGACAGAACTGGTCAACACCTACTTTGCCCCTTTCTTCACCCAAAAGGAAAGCAGTGCCCAACCTGATGATAACAGAACAAACAATGCAAGGAGGGAGCTGCAGCCCAAGATTGGAAAAGAAAAAGTGACAAGTGGGGTGCTGCAGGGTTCTGTCCTAGGCCCATTGTAGTTCAACATCTTTATAAATGACTTGGATGAAGGAATTGAGGGGATGATCATCAAATCTGCAGATGACACCAAACTGGGAGGGGTTAACTAATGCCGCAAAGGACAGAATCAGGATTCAAAATGGCCTTAACAGATTGGAGAACTGGGCCAAAACTAACAAAATGAATTTCAGTAGAGACAAATGTAAAGTTCTGCACTTAGGCAAGAAGAACCAGTTGCACAAATATAAGATGGGGGACACCTGGCTTGCTTAGCAGTACATATGAAAATGATCTAGGGGTCTTAGTGGACCACAAGCTTAACATGAGTCAATAGTGTGATCCAGCAGCAAAAAAAAGGCTAATGTTATTCTAAATTGCATCAACAGAAGTATAGTGTCCAGATGAAGCCCTACTCTGTTCTGCTTTGGTCAGACCACACCTGGAGTATTGTGTCCAGTTTGGGGTGCCACAATTTAAGAAGTATATTGACACTGAATGTGTGCAGAGGAGGCCAACCAAAATGATGAAGGGTCTGGAAAGAAAGCTTTATGAGGAACAACTGAGGGTGTTGGGTATGTTTTGCCTGGAAAAGAGGAGACTGAGAGGACATATGAAAGCCATCTTCAAATACCTAAAGGGCTGTCACAAGAAAAATGGAGCAAGCATGTTTTCTCCTGATCTGTAGGGCAGGACTCTAACAAATGGATTCAAGTTAAACAAAGGGGGATTCCAACAAAACATCAGGAAGAACTTTCTGATGGTAAGAGGTGTTTGACAGTGGAACAGACTCCTTTGGAAGGTGGTGGATTCTCCTGCCTTGGAGGTTTTAAAGCGGAGCTTGGATGGCCATCTATTATGGATGCTTTAGTTAAGATTCCTGCATTGCAAAGGGTTGGACTAGATGTCCCTCAGGGTACCTTCCAACTCTACAATTCTATTATTCTATGATCTGATCCAACCCCTGTTGATGCAGGAAACCCACTACTACAGCATCACTGAAAGGTTGCCACTAAAAACTTCTAATGAGGGAGGAACCACCATCTTTTCTAACCTGAGGTAAGTTAGAAAATGAAGTTTTTATTTACATTGAAAATGATATCATACACGCCATCCCATGCTATCAATAATTTCTGTTGCCACAGTCCACCCTGGCTATGAGCAGCAGTGCACCCACAGGCAAAGCAATTGATTAATTGGGGCTTGTGCAATGGGTATTTTCCTCCTGCCTTCCCTGCATCGTATTTAAATAAGGCCTAAGCAAAGTCTGCTCATTTATATGGCCAGCGCTCATGTCTCTTGGCACACTGCACCTTTATGGATCTTCCTTGGAAGATACAATGGCCAAATATTTATGAATGTTCTATTTTCTTTATGTTTTTGTTTAGTTCATTTTAAGAATTAAAAACATAAACATTCTGTTTAAAAATCTGTTCTCTACATCCAAACGACATAGAGCAAACTGCTTTTGGCATTGTTTATACACTGTGCATGTGTGTGTTTGTACGTGTTGCTATCGTCGTATCCATAATATATATTAAAACTCTTTGTTTTACTACCTATAGTAAAATTATAAAATGTGCAGTCCCTGTAATTACATTGCCCTTTGCCGTCTGTCTAAAAAAAGACTGCGTTCAAATTTTCCCCCTGTTTTATTTGCACCCTATTAACAACTGTTACTGGAGCTTTAATTATGCCCCTGTGATTGCAGAGATGCGGCTGACTTGTGTCATTTTCCTCCCAGGGGATGCTTTATAATTACCAGCATCCATCGTGGCTGCCTGTAAGCTGATGCTTTTTTATTACCAGTTCAATAATCACTGCATCCTTGTGAACATCTGCTCTGCAAGCCATGCATCGGAGGTCCCTGTGCCTGTCACTCGATGCTCCCTTGCTGTGGTGACCCTTTTGCCCTCACCTTCAGTTTATATCTAATTTGCCTAGCAGAAGCTCAGCCCAGATTGCCGCACAGGAATGCAATTAATGCTCCACATTTGCAAACAAAGATTATATATATATATATATATATATATATATATATATATATATATATGTATATAATGTATATGTATATGTATACACACACACACACACACACATACTACTTTCCTCCTCCTCCTCCTCCTCCTCCTTCTCTCTCTCTCTCTGTTTTATTATCTTATTGTCAAGCCCCATAATTTGTATTCACAGCAGGATGAATCAATATAAGTCCTGAGGAGAAGATACATTATTTTGTTAGTGTTTTAGGCAGATAATGAAAAGTATGCAGGCTTGACTGGATGGGTGTGTGTGGCTTTCATCTGGAAATGCACAGCTGTTTAAAAAGAAGCGATGTACACAAATTTATTTTAAAACACATAGGTTCCCATAGCATGTGTTCAATAGCCTTCAGGTTGCCTCTGTTATACACAGCCAAGGACATTAACTATTGCTGGGCAAAACCAGCAGTGCTGCTCTGCAGAAAGTTTGGGGGCTTTCCAATATTTTCCATCTAGAAGAGCTCTAAACCTTCTGCCACATTCTAGAGTCTAGATTACTGGTCAGAGGCAGCTTCTGAAGCTTCCCAGGCATACATAGAAACATCCTTAGTTAGCATGATTCAAAGGCATCACCATGTCACACAACACTGGGAACAGCCAGACAGCTCAGTTGGTTAGAGCATGGCGCTGATAACATCAAGATCGCAGGGAGAACCTACTGGATCCTGTTCAGCTTAGGCTGCAGTTAACTAATTTTCCTGTACCAGTCCATCTTCTAGAGGAAAGTGAATGTATTTCTGCCCTCCCTAACCATTAGATACACGTGCTCCACCTCCACCATCCCAACACATCCACAAATGGAGGAAAGCAATGTCTTGATATGGCCTACACATGTACAATACAATGTGCATAGGTAAAAACTGTATGGTCAATTAAAAATAAAATAAAAAATCAGGTGGAACGGCCACACAGTTTTGACCTACAAGCATTGGATTGAAATGTTGGTTGTACTTTTGAGTGTAAAATCTCATCATAATACAACAAAACAAAGCTATTAATGTCTTAATCTAACAATTCAACATACTCTAATGAGCGTTTATACTTCATTTGTGAAAACATAAGGGTATTCCTAGAAATATCTTATCTATTAGCCACATTTACATCTTAAGTAGTTTTTTAAAAAAAAGAATTGCAAATCCATATTCTGTGTTTGGTACAAGCCTTTTTCTGCAACTATAATTAACGAACTAGCTTACAAAAAAAGTATCTTGTCTTTGTTTTGCATTCTGAGGTAGCATATCAACTTGTCCACTGAGGCAAATTCCAATATTCCCACCCACCCACCCATGTTGGTGCTTCTCGGTGGGAGGCGGTCTTCTCCCGGCACCGGTCCGGAATGCATAACACAGCATTCACTCTTCCGGACGTTCAAGCAGCAGCAGAGCTTAGCAGAAGCTGAGACTGAGGATACATAGCATATGGGTGTAGTGATTTATTTACAGGATCGAAATAAAGAACACAGCCATTATGGCTTGTCTCTTCTCCGAGAGAGAACAACAACAGAACAGAACAAAGAACAAAGAAGACGGAAGTGGCGCACAGTTCCTTCCGTTCCCACGCTTCCAAAGAATGGAATGTCAATACAGAGAGCACGGGAGACAATGAAAATCCTGACACCCCAACCATTTCTTAATGGACCGTGTAGTTGAAAGTTACTTAACATAAGAACTTAAGATGAGCCTGCTGGATCAGGCCAATGGCCAATTCTAGTCCAGCATCCTGTTCTCAGAGTGGGCAACCAGAGGGCACTCTCCCCTCCTGTGGTCTCCAGTATTTGGAAGAATTACTGCCCTTCTACATTACTGCTATCCTACATTGTTCAAAGTGAGATGTATATTTTCAATGGAGATTTTTTTTAAAAAAATGGTGTTTATTACATGCTCAGGGACCCAGGTGGCGCTGTGGGTTAAACCACAGAGCCTAGGGCTTGCTGATCAGAAGGTCGGCGGTTCGAATCCCCGCAACAGGGTGAGCTCCCGTTGCTCGGTCCCAGCTCCTGCCCACCTAGCAGTTCGAAAGCACGTCAAAGTGCAAGTAGATAAATAGGAACCGCTCTGGCGGGAAGGTAAACGGCGTTTCCGTGCGCTGCTCTGGTTCGCCAGAAGTGGCTTAGTCATGCTGGCCACATGACCTGGAAGCTATACACCGGCTCTCGGCCAATAAAGCGAGATGAGCACCGCAACCCCAGAGTCGGACACGACTGGACCTAATGGTCAGGGGTCCCTTTACCTTTACCTTTACATGCTCCTCTCACCAACACTGTGGGTGAAAATGTCAAACAAGGGTGTCAATGGCTATATCCAACTAAGTTAAAGCAGTCCCATTGAGATGAATAGACCTAAATTAGCCATGTCCATTAATTTGAATGGGTCCACTCTGAGAATGGCTAACTTTGGATACAATCCAATATAAAAAAAAAATCAGAGATAGTGTTCACTATTAAAGACTGCATTGATTTCAATAAGAAAGAAATTCAAAGTGCTCTTCTGAGCAGTGCTGGACTGACTGGTCAACTGAAACGTTATGGCCATTTGGGTTAAATAAAGCAGATGGGGAGAAAATATAAATTCATTTACTTACTTAGTGGAAGATCCAGTCTGTGAGACATTTGATACTTTTTATAGAGTATTAAATACAGAGTTTTGCCAGCTGGTTACTGTAGTTGAATGGTTTTTCATCTACGGGCACAATCAGGAATACTTACTAAATAGATAATACGTTTTGCTTTTCAGGTTTCATTTTTAACGGCATGATTTTCTTTTAGAAATTGCTAAGCAATCTGCTGCTATTTTCCCTGTACAGCACTTCAGAAATAGTAGTAATTTCTAAAATGAGCATATTGCTAACAAGCACTACACGCTAGCCACTGCTTGCTGCTCTATACCAAATAAGAGGGACACATCTTATCAGTCTGGGGGAACTCTCTTGTCCCAAATGGATCACTGACTCAATGCTTTTCCCTAGTTGCTACAGATGACTTACAATCCCACAGGATTCCTAGAAATCCCAACCACCTGGCCCATCTCCTGAGAAATGGAGCTCATACTTGTGATTAGGATTTCTTTTAAGACTGAAGGAGCCAAGCTCCATGCAGTGGGATTTCTTTTATGAGCCTAGGAGTGGGTGTTAAATAGATGGCTCTTTCGTCATATTTCAGAGCAAACACCACTAGTTCAGGTGACAATAATTTTGCCCCACCTATACATTGCAGGAAAGAGTGGATGGTTTTAGCTCTACCAACTGGAAGTCCAATATCAGTTTGCTACCTTTCCAGGATACAAGTACTGTTTTTTAAAAAGAATAGCCCTAAGCAAAAGTAAACTGAAAAGTAAACTAGGCCTACGGGATGCGGGTGGCGCTGTGGGTTAAACCACAGAGCCTAGGGCTTGCCGATCAGAAGGTCGGCGGTTCAAATCCCCGCGACGGGGTAAGCTCCCGTTGCTCGGTCCCTGCTCCTGCCAACCTAGCCGTTCGAAAGCACGTCAAAATGCAAGTAGATCAATAGGTACCACTGCAGCGGGAAGGTAAACGGCGTTTCCGTGCGCTGCTCTGGTTCGCCAGAAGCGGCTTAGTCATGCTGGCCACATGACCCGGAAGCTGTACGCCGGCTCCCTCGGCCAATAAAGCGAGATGAGCGCGCAACCCCAGAGTCGGTGACGACTGGACCTAATGGTCAGGGGTCCCTTTACCTTTACTTAAACTAGGCCTAGCAATATAAATGAATTAATGGAACTAGCAACCGTGTTCCAGGATATCCTCCTACCATTTTCTTACAGTACTTGGAACAGGAGTCTCTTTTGTCTTTGGTATACTCTTCTTTAGGGAAAATTCCTGTTAAATTTATACCAACACAAGCTTCTTTTCTTTCAGTGATGGCATCCAAGTCTCATAATGACCTGTGATATCATTCAAAGCAGCATTCCCCAACCCGGTGCCCTGTAGATGTTGTTAGACTCCAACTTCCATCCATCCCAGACAGCATGGCCAAACTAGGGGATGATGGAAGGTGTAGTCCAAAAACATCTGGATGGCACCAGGTCAGAGAATACCGATTTAGACTAGGCTAGCCTAGCTCACTCAGTAGAGTATGAGGTTCTTAATCTCAGGGCCATGGGTTTGAGCCCCAAATTGGGCAAACGATTCCTGCATTACAGGGGGTTGGACTAGATTACCCTCATGGTCCCTTCCAACTCTACAATTCTTTGATTCTATTGTTGCTGGATGGATATGCCTTTCCATTGCCATCAGCAATTTCATAAGTGTGCGAAACTGCAGGTACATAAGAAGAGCCCTGCTGGATCAGACCAGTGTCTATCTTGTCTAGCATCCAGTGTTCCACAATGACCAACCCAATGCCTATGGAAAGCCCACAATCAGGGCATGAGAGCAATCGCTCTCTCCTGCTGATGCCCCCAGTCATCTGGCTTTCAGAGGCATGATCCTGGAGAGCAACATCGTGCCACTCAGCTGCATGTTGTAATACAGTCTTCACCATTCACAGTGAAGTTTGACACTATTCAAGGGCCCACTTATGGGGAGCCACTTGTACATTGTTGGGTGTGGGGTTAAAAATATATAACTATGCAAAATTACATATATTATACATATACATACTGTATAATGCATATAAAATAGCAGTGCCCCATGCTCTGCTGTATTTCCACAGCATAATTATTTTTAAAATATATCTGCATTGTATCTCTTAATGTGATTGTTACTTTAGGAATACTGGCATGTATATGTGTATAATACGCATATAATATTATAAGTATAATATGCATATAATATGAGAGCATGGTGAATATTTTTAGCAGAAACAGGTGAGGGAGATTTAAGATGAGAATTAGACAAAATCCATGCAGATTAGCTTGACGTCGAGATTTTCAGAAAATTCCATCCCTATTCAGCCGTTTTACTGAGAACATGGCGAGTTTCTTACTTTGTAATTTTCATATTATCTGATGATAATTACAAAATGAGCAGGTATTATCCATACAGAAATATTACAGCCATACAGAAATATTACAGCCATACAGAAATATTACATCTGAAATACCTTTGCTAAAATAATTTAGATTTGTCTGGTAGTTTAAAAATGCTAGAAAGGGCAGTCACAAAACCATCGTACTATATTTATGAGAATGAGGGGAAAAGTTTTCCTTTGATTTGTATTAATGCATTATGTTAATCTTCATATTTACTATCAGCAGTAGGGGCAGAAGGTTGGGCAAAACCAGAAGACCTTAAAGTTGACTGAGCTACAAAATGTGTAATTTCAGTTCTATTTCTTAGGCAACTTTAATCCTTCTCATAGATTCCAGTATTTTCATTGTATTCTTAGATGTCTTAAAACCCATATTTTGTTTAAGTAGAAATTCACTATATAAATATATGTTTATTCTTCCTAAGCCAGATCTGCTGAAAACATAAAATGCTTCCAATATAAGTGTCAGCTGGAGATGGACAAATCTTTCAGTTCTAGTTTCTCAGTTTCTAAACCTTAAGTTTAGTTTTCCACATTTCTGCATCAGTTTACAATGTTTTAGCAGCTCATAAAAATTCATCAAAATTTTAGTGTCTGTTCCTCTTACCATGCACATTTTTGCCTTCAATTTTGTCAAATATACTGCAGTTTTGTGTGTTATTTTCCCTTATAGATGCACGGATATCCATGCTTTCTTCTAATATACGGTACTCATTCTGGTGCACATTTTTGGCAGCAGAACAGCACTCAAAAATTCAGAGAATTTTGTTTCGCTTTGCATATTGTTTCATTAAGTTCAAATTAAGTACGTTTACATTAAAATGCACAGCAATCCACATTTCCCCCCCTTCTCCTAGACAGCACACATTTAATCCTAAACCAGAGTTGTGAGCAAATGATCTCTCAAAATTCTCCATTTTATTAGTCCCTATCTGCTGTCTGTAAATCAGCCACAGATTTTCCATTTCAGTTAGAACTGGGCTTTTGTAAGTCACAGATGTTTCTTTCATATCACAGTGTTAGCTCCATAGGTACTCAAATGCCAAAGCAATTGGTGACAACCAGATCTATAAACCTTTGGAATCAACATGACTTGCTTTCATGGTATGATGCAATAGTTTTTGCACGGCCCTCCTGTGCCACAGCAAGTGAAAGAGGCATCAAGGTCAACGACTGCTTCCTAGTGTGAGATCCGAATGCTGGTCTGTATTTAGTACATATAGTACAGCCAATCAGCCAGGATTTCTTATCAAATAGGGCATCATGGACATGCCGTGTGCGAGAAGAGGTTACAGGGAACCAGGCAGAGGGCTTGTCAAGGAAATAAACAACTATCTGGCTTTTAGAAGACATCTGAAGGCAGTCCTGTTCTGTTGTTGTTTAGTCGTTTAGTCGTGTCCGACTCTTCATGACCCCATGGACCAGAGCACACCAGGCACTCCTGTCTTCCACTGCCTCCCGCAGTTTGGTCAGACTCATGTTGGTAGCTTCGAGAACACTGTCCAACCATCTCGTCCTCTGTCATCCCCTTTTCCTTGTGCCCTCCATCTTTCCCAACATCAGGGTCTTTTCCAGGGAGTCTTCTCTTCCCATGAGGTGGCCAAAGTATTGGAGCCTCAGCTTCAGGATCTGTCCTTCCAGTGAGCACTCAGGGCTGATTTCCTTAAGAATTGATAGTTTTGATCTTCTTGCAGTCCATGGGACTCTCCAGAGTCTCCTCCAGCACCATAATTCAAAAGCATCAATTCTTCAGCAATCAGCCTTCTTTATGTCCTGCTTTATAGTCCTGTTTCGGGAAGTTTTTAATGTTTGACGTTTTATTGTATTTTTAATATTTTGTTGGAAGCCGCCCAGAGTGGCTAAGGAAACCCAACCAGATGGGCAGGGTATTTATTATTAGTATTAGTATTAGTATTAGTGTTTTAGGCAAGTCTATCCAGACATGCAGGTGTTGAGGTGTTTTAATCTTTTTTGCTGCTAATTTTAATTACCTCTCTTTTTAATTATGTTTAGCTGCTTTTATTGATAATGTTAATATTTATCATCAACTGCTTAGAGGTTTTATTACAATCAAGCAATATATAAAGAAATATTAGTTCATACCACCTTTTCTGAGCTTGGTCAAGAATTGTCCACTTTGGTTGCCAGCCAATGAGATCCATCTTTCCTTTTCCAGCCACTGAGATCCATCTTTCCTTTTCCAACCCCAGACTGCAAGACTTGGTAACATAGATCTCTTCAACAGATTGTATGCAGTGTGTGCAATTTGAGAGCCACCTGTGTTGGTGGAATAGTCTCTGGGGATTGTGACCTTCTTGAAAACAGATGGTGCCTTGCCTCATTGACTTTGCACAATCCATTGGTTCTGTCATGCAGAAGGACCACAGACCTTTCTAGAGGCATCATGGTATTGTCAAGCATGCACGTCGGAGCTTCTGTCAATGTCAGAAATGCATCTTTGATGTTCCATGCATCCCAAGCTCACTTTTTGTCTTTCCCAGAGATAGACAAGGTGGGCAAGGTGTTTTCTTGTTCATGGGCCTGATTTTGTATTGTAGAGAATGGGTAATCTGCTCCACTTAACCGTGGGGCGGGGTTGCGGTGGGCCGCATGGCCATCCACTCCTCCGGGGGCAGGGGACATTGTCCCACATTGCCCAGAGGATCCCGGCCACGTCACCAACAGCCGACCAATCGGCTGGCTGGGAGAGCGTGGCCGGGGCCCTTTTACATGGGGGCGCAAGCCAGGAGACTTCCTCTTGGCTCGCTTCCTCAATCTCTCACCCTCCCTCCCTACTTTCAAGTTTCTTCACTGGCCTTGCTATGGACCTCGGTTGGTCACCATTGAGGGGCCTGGTAGGAATTTTTCCACTTGGCAGATTGGCTTAGCCCATTTGGTTTTCGCCTACCTCGTAGCAATCACCACAACTTTGTAAGGTTTGCGGTTAGGCATTGGGTGACCTCATGTTGGGGGAGGGGAGGCCCGGCCATCGCCTGCCCCTCCAAGCTTAAAGGTATTCCGTTAAAGGAATCCGGGGGTGTGGATCTCGTCCGAAGCCCGGGGCGGGGCTTGGGCCATGCATGACCCCTTTGGGAACCCAGGGGGAAGCTCGAGTTGGTTTGCATCAACGGGGCTCCCCTTACCGGTGGTTTACCCTTACCAGACTTCCTGTGCAGCGGGCAGGAGTCAGATATAGTCTGGTCTATCCAATGCCTAAGCCAATTACCGCTCACATTCTGTAACCAATAAAGTTGTGGCCAAAATTTGCCCAATAACATTAACCATATACCGTATTCTGTGTCCTGGTGTCTTTATTCATCTTTAAGGAGGTGACTATGGGGTCTCGACATGCAACTTTGTTTTGTGCGCCACAAACCACCCAAAGCAGAATTCTTGGTGTGTGGCCAACACCTTCCCTTTCTGCACCTTCTTCGGTAGAAAACTCCGAAGCCATTTTCTACCACAAAACCATTCCTAAAGGTGGACTCACCACAGCTCTGTATCTCGACTCTTTTACAATGTGTGGAGCACAAGAGCTGCAGCTAAGGGTAGAAACAGGATACAGATAGGAGGAGGTGGTGTATAGCAGACTGAAGGCTGTGGTGTAAAGATAGCAGACCAAGAGGTTCATCACAGGCTTGAAGCATAAAGTGAGCAAAGGACAGAAATGCACACTTGTCACTGTCCTATGACCCAGGCAGCATTGCTTATTGGGACAATCCATATCAAAATTGTTTAAGTGCACAATTTTAGGCTTAACTGCCCTTGCTGGCCCTTGAAGGGGCATTGCTTATGGACACCATATTAAAGTATGGATGAATGCCAAGTTTCAAACTTTTAGTCAGTTTTAGCTTAACAGGTTGAATGCTAGATCCCATGAACTGCTGCTGCAGTGCATTGACTCATATGACAAAGCCATGAAGTCTGTGTTTATTATATGCACTGGATAAACAAATTGTAAAAGGCAAAGGCAACTATACCAATGAAGGAGGAGAGCTAAATTCTTCCATTAGGAGAGGAAGCTGACCCTTCAGGAAAAAGAAACAGCTTAAAGAAAACCTTTCAAAACGGAAGGACAATACTTAGCATCAATAGAAGAAAAGGGCACAAGAAAGGACATGATGGTTTAAAAACTGGCTGCACATAAACAACATAATGTTACAACTTCTGAAGTTTACCAATTCCGCTAATAGTTTTAACAGCCTCCGTCCCCAGCATGCTGGACGAATTCCAGTCTGAGTTGATCTATTCTACGTAATAACATTTTCCCTGTAGTTTTGGCTACCTCATCTCTTCCTTTTCCTCCCCTGACCTATTGAACAGTATATAGACCACATTCATCAAAATGCTCTGTTAAAGAGGTGCCATGTTCATTCAACACCAGAAATGTCCACAGTTCAGGGGCAGGTGAAATAATTTTGGTGTATAGTTGGGGCCTCTGGGAATAAAAATCAAAAGACCGGCATATCAGCTGGTATTAACTGGCAGAGGAGGAGCTGTACTTATTATTACTGTTAAATAAAACGCTCCACACCTATTTTAAAAGGATGTTGTTTAGGTTGCAGATTGAGTCAGGAAATGTCAGATTTATAGTTGCCCATGCAACCTTAATTCCTGCTTCCCTGTTTGTCCTTCCTGTGCACAGAAGAGAGCAGGTTTTCTTACAAAAGACGAAACACAGACTGCATCATGAACCCTGGTGGGACAGCATTAATTATAGTATTTCCTAAATTTTGCAAACTTTGCTTCCTTTCAGCACATTTGTATTTTACACTAGTCTGGGGGGGGGGTACATACACACACACACACACACACACACACACACACACTTTCACTCCTCTGACTCCTACAATATAGAGACTGAAATTAATTTGTAAAGACAATAATTGGTTTTGAAGATACTAGCAGTTTAATGATAACACAGTTTACAAACCGCTTTATCAAGCAGTATATAAATTTTATGAAATAAATAAAAATTAATAAACACCAAACCATGGCTTAGTTTTACATCTGAATATGACCCTTGGTATGGAGCTCTATGATCCTCAAATGAAAAGCAGTATAGAAATTTAATAAAAAAACAAATAAAAATAAAGTAGATCAGAAGTCTCTCAGCCATCACTCATAGTTTCACAATATGTAGTTTCCCAATGGAAGTACAGCCATAATGATCCCTATCAAGAATAGAAGCCATTGGAAGGAGGTAGAATGTGTGTAAAGCTGAGCTCCCCAAATCTCTCACTAGATTAACTCAGGGGCATTACAGGGGTGGGGGAATCAGGAAAATTGAGAAATTTTCCTGAGCTTGGAAAATGCATCCTCCCTTCCCTGAAAGTAGTGGCAGCAGGAGCCTCAGTGAAGGCACATAGAGCAAAAAGGTCGGTTTGTTCTCCCCCCACCACTCTCTGCACCTCTCATGCACTGGTAACAGTACCCTAGAACCCAAAGTCTAGGAACTATGGAGTTATTCCATGGTCCTCAAAAGGTTTTCCTGTGTGCTGTACTACCGGTATCAGGAGCATAAGGGCAACAAATAAAAAGGGTGGGAAGGAAAGAAATCTACTTCCTCTCACCATACACTACCAACAGCTATTCCCACAATTACTGCTTTCCATGTAAGTACAGTGGTACCTCGGGTTAAGTACTTAATTTGTTCCGGAGGTCCGTTCTTAACCTGAAGCGTACTTAACCTGAAGCACCACTTTAGCTAATGGGACCTCCTGCTGCCTCTGCGCCGCCAGAGCATGATTTCTGTTCTTAGCGGAGTTCTTAACCTGAAGTGTACTTAACCTGAAGCGTACTTAACCCAAGGTACCACTGTATAGGGTGTGCGGGTGTGTTTTGGAGGTCATGGGTGAGCAAGGTGGTTTTTTGGGAATAGTGAGGACTAGCAAACAGGGAGTGGTATTGTTGGATCAATCCATCAACCTCTGATGGATGATTTAGAAGGACTGGGTCTGGCATCACTTTTGCTGCGTGTGTGCACCAGTATCTATACTCAGCAGAGTTACATCTCAATGCAGCTCCTTCCTTGGAAGGGTCTTTGGGGTTGAAGGTACACACATTAGGCAATAAACACTCATGGACACCATGAAGATTTAGTCAAGTGTAGAGGTTTACTTGACAGGCATAAAAGCATATTGGTAGCAAATATATACAGACATTCACCACTGCCGTGGTCAAGGCATGCTTAGAGTCCAACAATAGTCCAAGACTCTCTCTCTCTCTGCTTCTCTCACCGCAAGACAAGCAAGAGACTCACAACAAGTTGCAACAAGTTACACAGAACCATTGTTATCAGTACTTCCTGTCACACTGCGCATGTCCAAAGAACGGTTCCCACAGAAAATGTCCTTGCATAGACAAAACAATCTCAGCCTTTTGC
Organism: Darevskia mixta; assembly: GCA_034641385.1. Lineage (NCBI taxonomy): Eukaryota > Metazoa > Chordata > Lepidosauria > Squamata > Lacertidae > Darevskia > Darevskia mixta. Next base: position 38,089,957 of record JAWWNH010000066.1, read on the forward strand.
TGCTTCTTGAAACTTCTTCTCTGCTCTTCCCTGTTTCGGGAACAAATGATTCTCTCACACACAGAATATCCAATAGGTATAACACTTAGAATTCTTCGGCTCAGATTTTGATCTGAGAAGGCAAATAATTTGAGGGCTTTAGAAGTTTCTCTCTTGTTTGATAGGGGCTTTACCATCCCTCAGAGTTGATCTCTTAGACTGGCTCTAAAGAACTTTGCTGTCATCTCTAATTATGTGCCTGAGTATAACTTGGGATGTGCAGTTTGGCTGTCAGATGTCTTAAAAGACACATATAGGTTCTGCCACTTAGACTCAATCATTTTAACTTTTCCTTTATATTGCCCTGGCATCATCTTTCTGCCCCCCCCCCAAGGCAGTGTTGCCACGGGCGAGAGACATCAGAGAGCCAAGGGCCTCCAAACGAGATACAAGACTCCTCATATTCTTGTACACACATACATGAGAAGTCAATGAAACAAGCTTATCCAGCGATACCAGCACAGAGAAGAAAGGCTGCATTTCTCGCCTCCCTTTTCAAGTGTGAAGAACAAAGTATGGTTGCCACTACACAAGGCTGTCCTCGTCTTGTTTGTCCATTGTAACATCTTCTACAGTCCATCCCTTTGGATGAAACTATCATTGTGGGAGGTTCCCTCCAGTGTGACAATGTCCACACTATGACAGTGTCATGTCAAACAATACATTGCAGTAGATCTTAGGGCAGGGATGGAGAACCTGTGGTCTTCCAGATGTTGTGGGGCTCCAACTCCCTTCAGCTCCAGCCAGCATGACCAATGCTCAGGCATGATGGGAGTGGGCAGTGTGACAACATCTGGACAACACAGGCTCCCCACTGCTATCTTAGGTGTAAAACTAAGATCTCTTTCAAAAGAGAATGAGACACAGAGCTGTGCTGACATTTTTGGCAGCAGACCCATGTCTAGATCTTCTTAAATAGTCATCTAAGAGTATTTTCACATAACCTATATTTAGCTTTAAACTCACCTGCAGGGGAATTTGCTCAGGCCAAATGGGATTTACCTAGGGTTGGAACAAGCTATCAGTATTTCTGCTGCATTACTTTTACAAACTGTAGAAACAAAGAACAGAATGGAATCCTAATTTTTATGCTGTGTTCTGTTAGAAACCACACAAAAGCTTTCTATTTACACTTAACAGCAAGGGATTGTTTGTGGCAAAGAGTCTATAGGGATCTTTTTTAAAAAGAAAGATGGAAAGAAACCCTTCCCATTACCTCCACATTTCAGTTCTCCTAATATGGCAAACACATTTTGCAAACTATAGCCATATTTTTTGGATCAAAAGGAAAATCATATATGCCGCCGCATTGAAAAAAGGGATTAAATAATAAGGCCCATCCAGAGAAGTCTCTCATTTTTATGCATTTCTGTATTTTCTGGTTTTGTTAATCAGAAGCAGATGAACTTCTCTTCGCAAGAGTGTTACTGACATGGCTCGTATCAAGAAGTATGATGTTTCCAGCCATATATCCAACTTAAAGAGGAATAGTTACATTTGAATAAGCAACAAAACATGTGGATGTTTGTCTGAATTGAAATGAACTTATGAACCTTAGAATTCACGAGCCAGTCCTAATCATAGCCAAACATCGCCAACATCTGCTTTTTCATCTTGGTCAATTTATACTGAAAATCCTAGAATCTCATCATCCCAGCTTCAGGAAGAGAGAAAATGGCAGAACGGGAACTGGATATGCAAAGCTTTCTGCAATTTATTCTCTTATCTCCCTTAACCTCTCAGAGCGGGGGGTGGTGGTAAATAGTTGTGGTACGAGTTAGCAGCAGTGTTGTCATTCTCTCACATGTGGGTGTTCTAAGGAATGATTCAAATGAAATGCAAGTATAAACTCACCCATTGTTGGCCTCAGACCCAGCACTCACCACCACTTAGTGCCCCCCCCACCCAGTGGGTGCTCTTCTACAGCCACCAGCCTACACCCTTTTATCCTTCCTCCCTTGCAGGTAGTCTTGCTCAATGGCAACACTCAATTGCAACTGCATGATCCTCTCTGTTCCTGCAATCCATGTTACTAAGTCTACTTGTTTGTATTGTTTTGTATTGTATTGTATTGTATTGTATTGTATTGTATATTTGCTTGCTTGTGTGGTGTAGTGGTTAAGAGCAGTAGACTCGTAATCTGGGGAACCAGGTTCATGTCTCCGCTGCTCCACATGCAGCTGCTGGGTGACCTTGGGCTAGTCACACTTCTCTGAAGTCTCTCAGCCCCACTCACCTCACAGAGTGTTTGTTGTGGGGGAGGAAGGGAAAGGAGAATGTTGGCCACTTTGAGACTCCTTAGGGTAGTGATAAAGCGGGATATCAAATCCAAACTCTTCTTCTTCTCCCTACTACAAAATGTTTCTCAAGTTGACTTAGAATTTTGTCCCTCCCAAGCTGTCATCCGTGAGCTGAGATCCAAGAAATTCTGAGGACACTTCTACTTTTTCTTAGATGCCCTGGGAACCTACAGGTGAAGGACTAATCTCTGTCTGTCTGTCTGTCTGTCTGTCTGTCTGTCTCTCTCTCTCTCTCTCTCTCTCTGTCTCTCTGTGTGTGAGTGTGTTTGGGAATTTGGCTCTGCCACAAACAAAATAAAAGATCTCAAATTGACGCACAAGGCCTTCCTTCACCCCCAGGTATTTTGGTAGTGAAAACAGAGTCCCTTGGCCCCAGTCTATGCCTTTTCCCTTTGGCTGTACAAACAGCAATCCAAATAATCAGAAGCTGCATATCAACTGGGTGCCCAGGAGCAATTTCTCCTTACGAAGTCTGAGCTTAAGTTCAGTACGGAAAGTACCAAAGGGGTAGCTCTTTGACTCTGTAGCAGCAAAAACAACAAAGACTCTTGGGGCTCCTTAAGCTTATGCCACAACAAATTTGTTAGTATTTTAAGGTGCCACAAGATCTGTTGTCGTTCATTAAAAACAAAACAAAAAAACTATGCTGGCCTTTTCACGTTTGTAGATGCAGATCATTCTACAAAATCAGTTGAAACTCTATGCTATTATTTCCTGCTTCTATTTAAATAAAAACATGGTTGGAAACTGCTGTTCAGGCTTATAAGTGTGGAAGCAATTGCCTTGTGATGGAGAGATCTAGTCCTTGTTGCTGCCAGGGAAGTGTTACATTTATGAATGACCACAATAGCCACAAGTAAAGAGGAACTTGGGGATTTGGGGACATTTTGCATGGAGTCTCTGTGATACAGGATTCAAAGGATTTATTTATTTATTTGCCCAAGATGGACATTCAAAAGAGACATGTTTTTAAAAGTGGACAAATAACACTGAGCTGACTCTTCTCCCTTCTTTCTGCTCTTTGATGGAATTTCCATTTCCTTAGTTTCCTCGGTGTTGAATGGCAGACGGTTCATTGGGTTCTTATGACTAATTTCCTCAAAAACTACACTGTGCCTATTAATGCAGAAGCCAGTTTTGGCATGTAGTTGTGAAGAAAAAAGGATGAAAAATAAACATGTATAACTTTGGAGCACTTTCGGAACACAAACTACTCTTTGTTTGGTATTTGGCTGTAGGTAATGCAAACTCAGCAGTCCCAATGTGACAGCAAATTTAGCCAAAGACTGAAGTTTTTTTTTAAAAAAAAAAAAAACCACTGGAAGTCGGATTTTGTTTTGTTTCTAGGATGCGCTTCGGGCCCATGTGCTAGAATCCCCAGGTGCTCTACTGTGTCCAGACAAGGAATTCTGCTTAATGCATCGGGTACATATATGTCTCATTTTTTGTTAAATTACAGCTCTGTGTGTATGTGTGTCCAATTATTACTAGGACTGCAGGGCACAGGGAGAGGTTTTTTCCCTTCCTAGCCCAGCCAAACACCCCTCCCTCTGATTATCGCCCCCTGCATGACTATGAAGCTTATTCAAAAAAGTTCCCATTGGGACCAATGGGAACATTTTTCTAAACTTTGTAGTCATGTCGGTGGGGCTGGGGGCACAGTTTTGAGTGGCGGCAGTCCGTGGCTGTAGTTACTTTACCAAAACCACTATGCGTGAAGCATGCTGTGTACTTTCAATTCATTTGTTTTTATTACAGCGCAACAAGACAAGAACCCACCGACAGCATACGAATCAATATGGCTAACTTGACCCAACACACAAACAAAATTCACTGCAGTCAACTGAAGGTAACCAACCATGCCTTGCCCCCCCCCCTCCAATCTCTCTCGCTTAAAAATTCCAAACTCCATGTCTGCTGTTTAACATCAGGCGAAAAACATCCCTCTTCAGTCTTTGGCTGATTACATCTGGTACCCTTTTAAATAAGGGACCCAGGTGGCGCTGTGGGTTAAACCACAGAGCCTAGGGCTTGCTGATCAGAAGGTCGGCGGTTCGAATCCCTGCGACGGGGTGAGCTCCCGTTGTTCGGTCCCAGCTCCTGCCAACCTAGAAGTTCGAAAGCACGTCAAAGTGCAAGTAGATAAATAGGAACCGCTCTGGCGGGAAGGTAAACAGCGTTTCCGTGCGCTGCTCTGGTTTGCCAGAAGCGGCTTAGTCATGCTGGCCACATGACCCGGAAGCTGTACGCTGGCTCCCTCGGCCAATAAAGCGAGATGAGCGCCGCAACCCCAGAGTCGGACACGACTGGACCTAATGGTCAGGGGTCCCTTTACCTTTACCCTTTTAAATATGTTATGGGGGAAGGTTTGGATTGTTTTTAATTATTGTTTTTATTATGTATTTTGTGGGGGGTTGTTTTTTTAAAAAAATCTTGTATCTTTGTGTTGTGAACCGTCCTGGGATCTGCAAATTTAATAAATGATCATGATAATCCATGTGAAGTTGTTGGGAGAAGCCCCTACAGGACTTGGAGAATAGTGTCATTAGTACATTGATGACATCCCAACTCTATTTCTCAGTTACATCCGAGCCAAGCGAGTTGGCTCTCGAATAATGCAGGCATTGGCTGCGATGTCATTTCAGTGCTTGCAACCACACCTGGAATACTGCGTACAATTCCGGTTGCCTCACCTCCAAAAGGACACTGCAGAGCTAGAAAAGGTTCAGAACAGGGCAAGGAAAATGATCAAGGGCACGGAGCAACTCTTGCATGAGGAAGTTGCAACATTGGAGGCTTTGTGTTGGAATCCTGGCAGCCAAGACCCGTCCGCGACTGGACCTAATGGTCAGGGGTCCCTTTACCTATTGTCAAGGAAGATAGATGTCCAAGATATCTAGGGTGTTGAATGTATTATATTGTTTGCTGGTTTTAAACATTTCTAGGCTACCTTTCCAAAACACTCAAATAGGTTTAAATAAAATATGTAATCCAATTCTAATGGCCTTAAAACAAACTCATAGAAGTTAATAACCTGTAAAAAAAAAAATCTACTAGCCTGCTGGGGTTGGCAGGTAAGGGATGGAGAGAGCCACTGCATTCTTGTGCTGGTGCAAAGGCAGGAACTTCCTTCCTCTGGCAGCTCACCTGGTTCCTACATTTAGGTGAGGGGAGAGACACTCACTTGCATGCAATTTCTTTTCACCAGTGGCTACTGTGGGTGTGCTTAAATACAAGGCTGAATTATAACAAACCCAAAGTAAAATCACAGAAATAACATGAGAAATGCTCCCTCCCTGTCCTAGATTGATGTGAGATGCCTCTGATTTTTGCCATCTGCTACATAAGGGACCCAGGTGGCACTGTGGGTTAAACCACAGAGCCTAGGGCAGGGGTAGGCAACCTTCGGCTCCCAGATGTTTTGGGACTACAACTCCCATCATCCCTGACCACTGGTCCTGTTAGCTAGGGATCATGGGAGTTGTAGTCCCAAAACATCTGGGAGCCGAAGGTTGCCTACCCCTGGCCTAGGGCTTGCTGATCAGAAGGTCGGCGGTTCAAATCCCTGCGACGGGGTGAGCTCCCGTCGCTCGGTCCCTGCTCCTGCCCACCTAGCAGTTCGAAAGCAAATCAAAGTGCAAGTAGATAAATAGGAACCGCTCTGGCGGGAAGGTAAACGGCGTTTCCGTGTGCTGCTCTGGTTCGCCAGAAGCAGCTTTGTCATGCTGGCCACATGACTTGGAAGCTGTACGCCGGCTCTTGGCCAATAATGCGAGATGAGCGCCGCAACCCCAGAGTCGGACACGACTGGACCTAATGGTCAGGGGTCCCTTTACCTTTTTAAATAAGTCACAAACCTGTTAAACCAGAGAATTTGGATCATACCAATTTAGCACTACAGGCATCCTTTGCTTACTGCACTAATTGTACTTTCCTTGTTGTTATTGAATAGTTGGAAATGTTCCCTCTTCAGAGTAAAAGACTAAGAAACCCAAATATTGCTAACCTAAAAGGAAAAGGAAGAGGCAGCAGGGAGAAAAAGTGTTCTAAACAAACAAAATGTTGATCTGCCTTTTATTAATTTCATTTTTTATCTTCTTGTATACAGACGTTTGACAGCTATGACATTCATGGGCAATGCATTTGAAAAAGAAGACATAAATATTCAGAGACATATTAGAATGCTGTTCAATGTAAGCACCTGTCTACTTAGTGTTGACAGAAAATCATTTACTTTGCTTTATGCATGTTCTCTCTGGAGACCACTGAGGTCCTATTTTATTTAAAGAGCTGGTCCCAACATCGCTGCTTCCACTCGAAAATGCAATATATGCAGCTAATTATATTTATCGAGGAAACAATTTTGGTTTATATTTTCAATAATCCTTAAACAATTTTGTCAATTCCTTACTTCAGGATTGGCTTCTCCCTGGGTATCAGAAGGCACGTGACCTCATGATGTCTTTATTTATGACATCACAAAAGAGGCAATGAAATCTATGATATCATAAACGTAGCAGAACCAGCAATGATGCATCACTGTAGGCAGCAGCATTTACTTACAGAGCAATATTATACTGTACTCCATGTGTGTAACTCCGAGTTCAGTGGGGCTTACTTGCAGGGAAGACTGGATAAGGTTACAGTCTCACTCACAGAATCACTTTATTTATAATGTTTATCAAATGTTACTGCCACTTGCTTTAAGTACACAGGGTTTCTCGTCCTAAAACCAATAAGTAAAAAACACAAAAGGTTTCCTTTTCAAGAATTGGATACATTTGTAATCTATTTATTCAATCAGATTTCGGTTTGAGAATGCAAACTCTATAAATTTACTGAACTCTAGTTTACTTTACTCTAGTTCCGTAAATTGGCTAAATTTTACAAGCAAATCAGCATGTAGGTTTAAACCAGTAGTTCCCTAACTCCTCCCCCCTCCTCGAACCACTTGAAAATGCTGAGGGTCCTGGTAGACCACTTCATTTTCCCCCTGCCTGTTGTAGCAATTATAATGCACTGTGCTGGGTGCTGTATGGTTTAAATTGTATTTTGACAGAAACACTGAATGAAGTTCATGGAGCTCTGGTAGTCCATGGACCACAGCTTGGGAACACCTGGATTAAACACACAGATTGCTGCACCAGCATGTGTTACAACTTGGGGCATCAGAAACTGACCCAGAGCATTGAACCTGTGCAAAAGCACATATGAAATGTGCATACCCTCCAACATTTATCCGATGAAAATAGGGATATCCCATTCCATAATGATAATTTTACTATTTATACCCCACACATCTGACTAGGTTGCCCCAGCCACTCTGGGCAGCTTCCAACATATATAAAAACATAATAAAACATTAAACATTAAAAAGAAACCTTCCCTATACAGGATTGCCTTCAGACAGCTCAGGGGTTGGATAACTCCATACCCTCCAACATTTCTCCAGTGAAAATAGGGACATCCTAAGACAGTGATGGCTAACCTTGACACTCCAGATGTTTTGGAACTACAACTCCCATCATCCCTAGCTAACAGGACCAGTGGTCAGGGATGATGGGAGTTGTAGTCCCAAAACATCTGGAGTGTCAAGGTTAGCCATCACTGTCCTAAGAAAATGAGGGACATTCCAGGATCAAATCAGAAACCAGGATGGCTTCTCTAAATCAGGAATGCTGCGGGGGGAGGGGGCGGTCTAAGTGTGTTTCCAGATATTGTGCACTTTATTTGGGCTTATTAATATTGCAAATGGTCATTCAGATATAGTTGGCAACAGTTATTCATTCATTCATCCATCCATCCATCCATCCGACCTTTCCTGATGAGGATAAATCCAAATAAAATTGAGGATGGGGGAATATGGACTAGTATTTTGATGCTAATGATGTTGCATGGGCACTGTAAAAAGAAAGAAAGAGAAAGATACCCCAAACCTTGCACACATGAGGGGCAACTGTCTCACATTAAACATCCATCTAGTTGTGCCCTAAGCCTGCCAGTCCTGCAACAGCACCTGTTGTCAGATGCCTGAGTATTATATGTGGTATAAAACCTGATTGAAGTGGTTGATTGACAGGCCTGGAGAAAACCCACGATTCACTCTTAAGGCCCTATTCATGTCTACTCGGAATTAAGCTCCATTGGTTCAACGGGACTTACTCTCACGTATACGTGTGCATAGGTTTGATGCATAACTCTGGTAAGTCAGTATAACAGAAATACAGCATAACACAGTAATATGAAAGTGCAAATTAAAAACTAATAATAAAATAAACTGCAAGAAAGAATGGCTTCTCAGTTAAAATTACATTTTAAAAAACGAAGTCCTCAAAATTCTTGTTTTTCTGAAAATTAAAAAGGAACAGAACAGGCAAGCTGTACTAAGAAGGGAGTTTTACATGGGGGGGGCATGCCTGAAAATGTCCTATACCCCTCCACCTGCTTATGGTCACCAATATCAGACCCTCCAAGGTTCCCCATTTTCCAGGGACAGTCCCAGATTTACAGAAGGCACCCTTCTTTCTGATTTGATTCCAGAATGTCTCACTTTTCCTTTGAACATCCCTATTTTCATCAGACAAATGTTGGAGGGTATGAAATACAACTTCAGATCAGGGGTGGGGCAAGGCAAGCATAAAACGGTCAGTCAGGTTTTTCTGAAACCTAAGGCACAAAATCTCCACCATAACAGTAAAATACAACAACGATAATAACCAACAGTTTGCTGCCCTTTTGTGACACTCAAAACCAGCTGCCTGAAGCAGCTGCCTCACTCTGGCTAACAGTAGGGCCAGCCCTGGCTGGAGAATCCTTGACCATCAATATGTTATTGGACTGTAGCTCCCATCAGCCCCCCAACCAAAATGTTCAGGAATGATGGGAGCTGTAGTCCAGCAATGTCTGGAGATTCATTGCTTCCACACCCCTGCTATAGACAAAGATGGTATCCGGAGTAAGGCCTCATCTGATGATCTGGTGATTAAATTCATAGACTCATAGAAATGTAGAGTTGGAAAGGACAACAATGGTCATCTAGCCCAACTCGTTGCAATGCAGGAATCTTTTGCCCAATGTGGGGCTCGAGCCCATGACCCTAAAATTAAATGTTGCCAGAAGTCTTGTCCCAGTGGCTACTCTTGGGACATCGCCTTAGATATAGTGACACGAACAAGCCCACTCTCTGTTGACACCATTTCTGCTATAGAAAAAAGGCACAAGGAGCCAAACCACAGCTAGATGCAGAAATGACTGTCCACAGCAAAATATGGACTATGCAGCACGTGGAAGCAATGTGCCCTGACCTGCTTTAAGCAAAAATTATAATTAATTCAGATTGTGCATACAGTACATGCTTAGTAAATGAGATTAATTCTGCGGCATGTACTCATGCTTGCTTTCTGAAAGCAAGCTCCTGGCTGCACTGTTCTGAAAGGAACTGCATGACCCCCAAAGTGTAAATTTGATACCACGCCTTGTCGTCTTTGTGAAGAGCCCTGGTTTCCACCGGATTAACACCGAGGCCAGAAAGAACTCCTTAATGCCAGACTCACACAGGTCAGAATAGCAAACATATCAGATTATCAAAAATATAATCAGAAGCAAGCTAAAAAGAACAGAAACTAATTTGAAGTGAGCACGAGTGTTATGATATTTTAATACATTTCATGTTACCTGACAGACATGTAATGATGTTAACTAAGACCTGATGATGTAGCGGGGGGGGGGGCAGGAAGGAGAGACTTGGAAAGCAGAGGAAAATCATTAGTTTTCAAACTGCAAAACCTTACAATGCTGCCACCTGTAGGGGAAATGTTGCAAGGACAGCGATGTATATTTCGGTCGTGCATCCTTCATTGACACACAAAAGCACAGAACAGCATTGACTTCACAACGCAGGTGCTTGCTTGTAAACAGTTAATTCGCCAGGTGAACTAAGAGAAGTGCCTGTTTTGGTCTTGTGACTTTGACTCTCATCTATAATTTAATTAGGATCACGAAATAGCAGTCCATAGAAATTATGAGCTGTATGATTCCAGATCACACATCGATCTCTTTGTCCAATTAAGCAGATTCTTTCTATAGAAAATTGCCCCCATCACCGATGCAATCTCCCCCTCTCTTTCCCTTCCTTTCTCTCCCCAGAGAACATAATTGGCATTGGAGCGTAATATGCCTAGTCTCATGCAGATGATTTAAGAGACACAAACTTTTGTGTTGCAGATTATTGTGGCTGGGAAAGTGGGTGTTACTGTATGTAGAAGAGGGAGCAAAGCTTTCTTCCCATGCAGAGGCCCCAGTCTGCCTTGGGCAGGAGCCAGTGCTGCTGCAACCCAGTCAGGCCAGCAAAGAGGAAGGCAAGGCAGGGAGCAGATTCTACCACTAAGGCATCAAGAGCTTAAATAGCCAAGAGGTAGTAAGCAGGGGAAGGAAGGAAACTGGGCTGCTGGAGAGGGAAAGAGGGGTGCAGAGGCTTCAGGGAACCCCCTCTCTTGGATCCTATAGTGAATGTCACCAGAGAGAAACCAGGCACTGAAGGGCAAGGTAAACTTTCTGAGAAGGAACATTGCTATTGTTCTAGTAGCTCGTGGGACATTGGGACTGTACTGCCTAAGGAAGGGAGTGCAAGATTGGCAGCTGAGCTTCTACCTACAACTAAAGCCCAATAAATCTGGAATTTCCACATTTCACCTGCCCTGTCTTCAACTGGGGCTCACCTTTGAGTGCATTATCAAAGGAAGGCATGGATCATGGGGCATTCAATGTGCCACTCGCGCTATGTGTTTGTAATAGGTATTTCAAAAAAGAGACGACAAGGAGAATAGTCCCAGCTTTGAAGCCATTTCTGCCTGAACGAAAGAGTAGACAAAGCTGCATAGGTTTGTATGTGTTTATTTCTCGCCTTCCACACATGTATCTCAAGGAGAGGTACAATAAAAAAGCTAAATAAACATTTAAAAAACGGGAAACAGCTGATGTGTTTTTTTTAAAAAAAATACAAATTAGATATCCAAGGCACAGACCCATTTGTCCAGAAGAAAAATGTCACAGTTGTGGAGAGGGGGGCAGAATGGACAGCCTGATCAGGAGAGAAGACGATCCAAGCACAGCAATTCTCACACTTAAGCCACCTCTTCCATAACTGCATTATTTTAAAGCACTCCTATCTCTAGGCTTCCGCCAGACTAGACTATTAACTCCACGTGTGAGTGTTTCGTATATCTGAAAAGCAGAGCACCAGGCAAGGTTATTAGTCACTCTATTGTCCATCCTGCATGGATGAAATAACACAAGATAATATCTGGGTGACCATTTACAATGTTATCCAATGGAACAGTCAGTGAGTCCATTTGCTTGCATTTCCACATAAGGGTGCAAGAAACATGTTCTGAAAGAAGCACAGAGCCAAGGAAGGTAAAATATCATCTACCTGGCCAGAGTCTAGAGACTGAACCTGTCAGGCGTCAGAGGATCCAACTCCCACAGTAGGTTGCCAGGAAGGATAAGACAAGGAAAGTTCTTACCAATGCTTTTTATTCAATATTCACAGAGAGAGACTTAGAATGCAGCCACTTGGAGTAATGGTGTTGCTCCGAGTAAATCTCCCCTCCCCTTCTCATGCGTCATCCTTTCTACGGTTAGCACTGAGGGCCCTTTGCTTCTGAGCCCTTTGCTCTCCTATTTTTAAGGCTTGCCAGGTTCTGGGAGATGGTGGGTCTGAAATGCTTTCTAGTGATAACGTGTCAGCCAGCTGCTCCGGCTCTGCCTCCTCCTCCTTTCCCCAACTTTCCCCCTCAGCTTCCTCTGAGCTGTGATCTCCCTCAACCCCCTGTTGTAATTCTGAACTGTCTTCTTCTCTGGGTCAGGTTGGAGAGGCAGTCTCCACCATTCCTCCTCTGCCCAGTCCCTGACAGAGCCGTACTGAGGCGCTCTTTCCTCTTCACCGGACCAAGTTTCAAAACTGTTCATACATCAGTATTGGGCATGTCATGTCTTTAAGATTTTGCAGCATCTAATGAACTAGGAATGAAATGCTCTTCCTCCTGCTCAGCATCTCTCTCAGCAATAGCCCTCTCCAGGCATTATAAATCAATAAATATGTAATAGATTCAGGCCAGATAACGAGCCTCTTATGTTCATCCAGCATCCTATTCCAGATGCCTCTGGAAAGTCCACAACCGGAGCTTGAGTGCAACAGCACAATGCCCAGCAACTGATTCTTGGAGGCACAATGCCTAGTGATACTGGAGGCAATATGGCCACATACCCTCCAATGTTTGTCCAATGAAAATAGGGATGTCCCATTCCATAATGATAATTTTACTATTTATACCCCACACATCTGACTAGGTTGCCCCAGCCACCCTGGGCATCTTCCAACATATATAAAAACATAATAAAACATTAAACATTAAAAAGAAACTTTCCCTATACAGGATTGCCTTCAGACGGCTCGGGGGCCAGATAACTCCATACCTGCCAACGTTTCTCCAATGAAAATAGGGACACCCTAAGGAAAAGTGGGACATTCCAAGATCAAATCAGAAACTGGGACGGCTTCTCTAAATCAGGGACGTCCTTGGAAAATAGGGGCACTTGGAGGGTCTGTAGCCATCAAGATTATAGCTTCCTTTTGCCTGGCCTAAATAGTATTATGAGACACAGAGAAAAACCTCTCTCTGATCACTTTCTCTACACCATGCAAAGTTTTATTCACCTCACCACAGAAGGTGCACATGGCTAGGCTGACATGTACTGAGCGTGGCTGGTCGCCACCACACTGAATCTATTTCAGCCAGTTCCCATGTGGCTGACACAACATTAAGACTCACCCTGACACCTACAGATGCTGTTTGCAGCAACTTCCACATTGGAGTTGCAAATTAACTATCAGAGCCCAGTCTCTCTGCCAGTTTCCAGTTCCTTGCATGACCAAGGCACAGAACCAGCAACTGCCTTTTATGTATGATGCCAACTATGCTCTCTGCTAAAGTCAGGATTTTATATTTTGACCTTGAGCTGTTATACTTGTCATTTTGAAGGTAATGCCACAATTTCCTTTTGTTAAAAGGAAATGGCAGCGATTATATCTAATGCTTTTGATTGTTATGTTGCTGTTTCCACATATTCGCCCTTTCAAGAAATGTATTTGTTAAAAAATGCAAATGCTTTTCTTTGTAAATAATTGTGGCATTTCGCTTTCAGTGCAAACACAATGCTAACTGAATTTATAGCCACTTTATTTATTCATTTATTAAAAAAAGAATACCAAGATAGGCAGCATTGTATTGAAATTTACTCTGACTTGCATTGTAGTTTACTCTGGGCTCTTGGGACAGGTTGAGTTCTAAATATAACATCCTTGGTCTTGCTGTAAAGTGACCCACTTCTTCCCATAGAGGCCATTCTAAATATCTGTTACCTAGTGGGGAGCTGGAGAGAAAAGAGCAAACAACCTTGTAACAGTATCACCGTATCATCTTTTGCATATCCGCAGTGGTTATTTCATAGGCCAGATGCACTTGCTGGTTGTGGCCAGTGCCAATGGGCATGTGGACAGTCATCTCTTGGCCATTTTGAGGCCAATGGAATACAAAGAAGGGCCTCTCGTTTGGATCATAGACAACATGCATCATTTATCTACTTGCTAGCCCTTTTTATATCTCAAGTTCTTTCAGTTCTTTCTGTCGGCTGTATGCACACTATGCACCAAACCATGACCTTATATCCCATGCTAATTAATTAAAGGCGGGTTTAAAAGGTAAAGGTAAAGGACCCCTGACAGTTAAGTCCAGCCCAGGACTGCATGGAGGGGACATGGGGAGAGAGGCGAATGGACAGAGTACATTCAACTGCCCAACGGCATTGGTGTCGCCCAGGAGATCGCAGCCACAGAAATAAGAAGAGTTGTTCCGATGTCTGGGGAGGTCACTTCCTGGTTCTCACGGAGAAGCCATTTTCAATGGAGCCCAGTGAGAGAAGCACATAGATTGAGGCAGCACGTGTGTTGATATTTTGCACCCCTAATAATTTTGCAGCCAAGGCAACCACCCCTGTGCCCTCCCACCACGCAATGCCACTGCCTGGTAAAAACAATATCAGCTAGAAAGTGATGGGAAAGTCCTCTGCTTGAGAATGTGGAGACAACACTTAGCCTGATGGATAAATAGTCTCACCTGGTATGAGGCAGCTTTCTACATGTTATCACGCAGGGGTCCAGGATATGATCCCTACTCTCAGCTGTGAAATATTTCAGATAGACAGGCAGACTTGTAGAGTTTAAAGGGACCACAGGGGTCATCTAGTCCAACCCTCCTGTTGTACAGGAATCCTTTCACCCTACATGGGACTCAAACCCATGACCCTGAGATTAAAAGTCTCAAGGTCTGCTGACTGAGCTATCCCTCAGGGCTTTAATTAGATGCTACAAACTTTTGACCGAAGTTCATATTACTGTGCAACATCCTGTAATACATTTGGCACATCACTTCTGTTCGTAAGTCTGATTCTCGCGAGCATTTCAGTGCCTATTGATTGTGGAAAAGTTCCAGCCCATGGTGAGTCCCCTTCAGCATGCTCCAAACATGTGCTATATCTATCTTTTAGTCCTCAATCATTGAACCACGCATAGAACCATTTCCAGTTGTGTAACAGAAGACACTAACACAATTTAGTGCACAGGAGGGATTGCACAGAATCAGCACGAGTGACTGGGAGACAACATGAATTTGTGGTTTTAAGAGAAGTGTTTTAAATGCAAGGGATAAGTCTATATAGTGTATTAAAAAGTGTAAGTGCTATGTTCTGCAAGTGTTTGTCTTTCCAGATTTATTATTTTGTCTAGTTTTCTAAAGCAGGGATCAGCCAAAAGTATCTAGTACATCCTTTGATTTTAATGTATATATAATAGTTTACTATTGCCATCTACAGCCTAAAATACAGATAGTTCATGATGTAAAAAGCGATTTTTACTAAGTATCCATGTGTCAGGTACTTCTGGAGATACTGAAATGGTTATTTTTCTTGCATTCGTGCACAGATTTTTACAGGATTAACAATCCCTTTAAATACCAGTTAGATTTAGCCATAATAAGCACGCTGATGTAAATACAATAGGACATTCCTAAGGGGAATGCAATTTTTAAAAAGAATTTCCATATTTACTACAATAAATGTTATGCCAAGAATTTTTATAGCTAACAGAAACACAGAATATACTACACCCAAAGCTAGAAAACAGTTCCAGTACAAAGCATGTCTAATATATAGCCTCCCAAATACACAGTCTATCCCTAGAAAAGTTGTAAATTAGGGTTGCAAATGAGGCCACAAACAAAATTTTGCTCAAGGCATGAATCATAAATTCAAACAATAATCATTTCGTATATGAGGCTCAACTACTTTGTTTACTTATCATACCCTCTTTCCTAAACATGTAGATGAAAGTAGGTCAAGTAAATTTAGCATCTTTTTCTCATGAAATACGTTATGATATCGGGTGGCACTGCCTAATTTACAATTACACAAATCCTTTGAATATTAAATTGTGTTTTCACTGTGCTGTGTCATTACCCATATTGACATTTTACCTCACAATGATACAGTATCATAGAAAGCTGTGGAAACACGCATTTATAACAAAACAGCAGCCTGCAGCATAAAATTTGGAGGGGGTGGGGGATAGATATGAAAAGATTATTAAATGGTGGTGACTGATTATTTTTAAGCTAGTTGTGAAGGGGTGAGAGGGATTTCTTTCCCCCCATAGAATAGGGTGTCTGTGTCTGTGTGTGTACACATGCTCAGTAAGAGATGTGTGGGTGCATAACTGAACCTAGCTAAGGGCTCATTCACACCTCTACTTGCCCCATGTTTCCTTCTGCTTGCCCCATACTTTCTAGGCATGTCTCTGCTTTCCTGGGAAAACCCACTGTTTACTGCTGAATTGGAACGAACTGCAATTCGCAGAAAACCTAATTAGCGTTAGTTAGCAATTCAGTGGTAAACAGTGAGTTTGCCCAGGGGCAAATGATAAACCTCTCAGACCTGTGCCTAGAAAGCATGGGGAAAACAGAAGTATGGGCAAGCCCTTACTGTTCTTATCATGACAGTCCTTTCTGAAGGGACACCTGTGTTCACTGCTTTGGAGCAGCAATAAGGTTCATCAAGCTACACGGACGAGGGAGACATTGGGTTCAGTTTGCATCTAAAGACGAACCTACCTAATGTGCACTTTCCAAAATAGTACACAAACTAAAGCACATCCAGCTTTCTTACCTTTGCTTTTCTTTGAATTTTGCAGTCACACAATGTGTACAAATAGGCATCTATTGGAATAAAATGTGCATATTTATTTTCACATTAGTGAAAATAAAATGCATTATATTAGGGGGAACAGATCTGCAAAAATTGTATTTCAGCAGATTTGCACTAAGATGTTGATGAATTTCCATGAGGACTTTTCTTTTTTGAAAGAAAATTGATGTGGGAATGTGGAGAACTGGATTAAGGATTGGAAAAACGGAAAGAAACAAAAATGGACAGATTTGCCCATCTTTACTGAGATATTCCTGCTCCAGCATGAAATTTCAAAAAGGAGAAGACAGTTGAGAAATGGTAACAAACTAGGGCTGGGCAATATCTGGTTTTCAACACCATGATATACTGGTATCACCAGCTAAACATCGCAATATACCGATATATCACAATGTCTGAAATAAGGATGGAGCTAGGCAGAGGCATTGGCTGGCTTCACGGTTTCCCCTGCATTGTTGTTTTTTGCACACACATCATGGTTCACGATATATTGCCAGGTCAAAAATTGTGCAACTGATATCATGATATGGACTTCAAATCGGTTTTGGATGATATACCAACAACCAATAGCTAACATGCATGAAATTATGCAACTGATATCATGATATGGACTTCAAATCAGTTTTGGATGATATACCAACAACCAATAGCTAACAGACATGAAATGGGAATTGAGAAGGCAATTCAGTCTCTTTTCCATATGCACCAACAAAGCTCATGATCAGCGTGCAACAACTGCAGCTCTGCTGGTTCACTCAACAACCCCAAACTCTGGTGATTTCTTCTCCCCCATCCCCAAGTTAGTAAAAAGCCAAAAGCCTTATGGAGGCATTCTGGAAAATGGATGTAAGCTTAAAGTGGGGGTAGGGGCAAGCACACAAACCCCGCCCCCAACATCCCAGTGAATGCTGGCTTTATCAGTGACCCTCCTATGCTTCCAGGGTTCCCAGTTGTGGAGCCAGCATGCGTAGGGACACTGAGGGCAGGGCTTCTGCATATCTCTCCCCCAATTCCTACCCACTTTGAGGCAACACATAGAATTGTAGAGTTGGAAGGGACCCCAAGGGTCATTTAGTCCAACTCCCTGCAATGCAGGAATCCTGCCCACAGCCATCCCTGGGTTGGCTCAAACCACCAACCTTCTGGTTAACAGCAAGACACACTGACGCATTGTGCCTCTTTGCATGCATCCATGCTCACCTGAATGCCTGTATTTGCAGCAGATCCCCCACTCCACTCATAAACACACTTGAATGTGTGCAAAAGGGATCAGTTCTCTACCCATATTCCCAATTTACTTCTATGCAAAACACAGAAACACAAAAAAAATGACGTAAGTCCATCAGCTGCACGCAACTGCAACTTCAGCCCTACAGCAGCAGTTCCCCAAAGCCATTCTCTCCTCTACCTTGCTTATTTTGAGAAAAATTGGGGTGGGGGCAAAGTGGCAGGAATGTCTCTCTGAAACAGCTGCTGCAGATTTCAGGGTCTGATCTGCTCTGGAAACAATTTGGAGATTGGATCATGTTCCAAACATCCAGAACTTAAGTAAAATAAACCATTTTCCTTACCTATTTCCAGAGTAGACTGTGGCAGTACTAGTGTGTTTGATGTATCGCAATCAATTTTTCTATTGTCTAATGTTTCAGAATAGCTGAGAGCCATCTGCACACACTCTAGGGCCATCCATACTTCACTTTCCCCACAGCTTTCCCTCAAGGAAACCTGCTGTTTACCACTGAATCAGAGCAAACGTCAATTGGGTTTTCTCCGGATTGATGTTTGCTCCGATTTAGCCCTAAAGAATGTGATTCTCGGGGGGGGGGGCAGCAAAACCTCTCAGACCATGCCTAGAAAGCATGTGACGAGTGGAAAACCTCTCAGACCCAAGCTTTCTAGGCATGGGATAAGCCTAGAGCGCCGTTGTCCCATAGCTTCGTTGGTTTCAGAAGCTCCAGACTGAACTCTTTCACTAGGAAAAGGTTCCAAGGCTAAGCTCTGATAAATCGAGTCTCAGATTAATCCTTGCTTCCTGGGCATGCCTGTGCCCAGCTTTAAAACATAGGGAGGAAGTTTAAACCTACCAATTCCCCATTCATGACAGAGGATCAAGCTATTACTTTCCCACTATATTACACTCTTGCAGTAATATGTCAGTGTGACAAGGAATTTCAATCTAAGTGGGTTCTATTACGATTTACGATACCATTTGATTATGACAACGCTATCCATGTGTTTGAAATATCATACAGAATGTTTGCCCCTAGCCTGAGACTTTGTCTACAGAGTTTTAGCCTCAAGCCTTCCCCCATCTTCCCCCATCTCCTGCAGATGAGTAATAAACCCCTGCAAATAGAGGGTTATAATGGAAAGCACAAGTTTTGTTCGGTTGTTGTTGTTTTTTTTAAATGATTTTCTCCCGGCTTGATCTGATGAACCACAAACCACATATGAGAAATGTAACCATATGTTTATCTTGTTTACAACTATAAATGTGCCAAACAGTGCAAAAATGAAAACTAGAAAGGGAGCTAGTTTTCCTCAGGCTAAAGCTGGCTCTCAGATTATCGAAATATAATGTAGATGTAGGACAGGATGGATAAGTCATATATGTGTTTCTTGCTTTACGTGCTTGCTCATCTTGCTAAACTCAGTCCATTAGAAAACCACAGCTTTGATCCTCCAGTTCTGTTTCACTTCAGTTGAGCTGGCAGAGGCATATGTGGATCAGCCTTTAACAGAAAATATGTACTGTATATGGAGGTTTTGCCAGGAATTGAACGTGACCATTCCACACACCCAATGCATGACACAGGGGGTAGAATTCTATGCTGAGGTCTTCAGATATGTTCAAGCATTGCAGCTTGCCAGATGGAATGGTCCCACTCTCCTCTCCCTATGCGCTGTTCTGGGGGTTCTCCTGAACCCCACACCCTGAGACGATTCCAGGGAGACGCAGGGGGAGTAGGGAGGAAATTCCCATTGCTCCGGTGAAAATCCTTGTGCAGGATCTTTGCTGATAGGGATGGTTCAGTGATTCCCTCCAGTGTGTGTGTGTGTGTGTGTGCATGTGTGCATGTGCATGCACTGATCTGCAATAGTCCAGGCAGCAGAAGAAGAATCAAAAGGATACTGCTGCCAGCTGAGTCCACAAATGGAGATTGTATTACAACCCCAGACAACAAGCTATGTCCCCTTCCTGCTTGCTATATTTCTGAAAGGTACTGAAGCGGTAGTTATAGGAGGAAGAGGTGCTCCTGAGCAGACAAAGAATGTCCTAAGTTTCTTTTTCTTTTTTTTTAAAGAAAAAGAATATTTAATATTTATACTTTTCAGTTTTATACATTTCACTGATTTCACAATCATTTTGACATTTCAAAACTTAACTTCCTCCCCCCACCTTACATTTATTTTTAATATCTTCTGCATATCCTAATTAACTTAATTTGCCCATTTAATTCATCTTCTTTAAATATATATGAATGTCCTAAGTTTCTATCAAGAGACCAACAGGAATGGGGGAGAGAAGGAGAGAGATGAAACAGAATCGCAAGGCCTGGATCCGGGGTTTCTCCTTAAGCATAACTATTTCTTTGCTGCATCAGTCAGTGTAGTCTGCCAGGTGTCGCCAAGGAAGCACATTTCATTGCTACTTGTGGCAAGAAGTCTACTTGGGAATGTGATTGAATCCAGGATTGATCAACAGGGGCAGAAGGCATTGCAAGTATACATGGGCTTCTCTCTTTTAGACCTTTCCACCTTTCATTCAGCAGGCTTGGGAACTCTGGAATGTGTTGAATCCCCCCCACTCCTTACTCAGTTCCAATCTAATTGCCACACAGCACCTCTGTTGTATTGTCCCAGAGGTTGAAGAAACCATATCGGAATCATAGCGAAGCTGGAACAGGACCATTAATGTATTAGCATCTATTAAGGTCAAAGATCCAGACTCAAAAAGGTGTACACACTACCCCTTTGCACTGCATACATTTCTGAACCCAACACCCTAAATCAGGCATCCCCAAACTCGGCCCTCCAGGTGTTTTGGGATTACAATTCCTATCATCCCTGACCACTGGTCCTGTTAGCTAGGGATGGTGGGAGTTGTAGTCCCAAAACATCAGGAGGGCCGAGTTTGGGGATGCCGAGTTTGGGGAAGAGAACTCCTTTATAGACTCACCTACATATCTTTCCAAGACAAAGATGTTTCTTTTAGTTTAGCCTGGGAAGTCCCATCCACAGACTCTCCTCCTTCTTTTGTAAGGCCCTCAAGTCTACAACTGCTTGGACACACCAGCAATTCTCTCTTTTGGTCTCTTGGCACTCCTGAGCTGCACCCTTATCTCCTCCAGTCCTTCTTTCCCTGAGCTTCCACTTTCCCTTCCCAAAGTTTGTGGGCTCCTACCTTGTATCTTTGGATTCACTTGCATTCAGCAAGAGCCTAAGTGGAAGAATAAGCCACCATCCCCTCTTCCAGTCTAACCTACTTCCTTTCTCAGTCCTATTGCAATTATCCCGCTTCTTCCTCTGCCTCTGGGAGAAGGAGATGAGCTGAGGTAGATCTCTAAATACGTTTCTTTTCTGATTTTCTTTTGCCTAAGACGTTTCAACCTGTGTGCAGTTGTTGGTATCATTTACTATTCAAAGATAAGCAGATATGGGAAACCATGGAGGTTACTTCCATATGGTCCAAGCCAATATTGCCACAGGCCATGCTGGTACGGGAAGAAAACACTTCACCTAAGCAACATGGTTCCTCTTTCCTCTGTATAAGCATTACAGATGAGGCAAAGGTGCAACACCAACATGTAACTTGTTAATTTAGAGCCTAACTATACTAGCAAACTCCTGCCAACCTAGCAGTTCAAAAGCATTCCAAAGTGCAAGTAGATAAATAGGTACTGCTCCAGCGGGAAGGTAAACGCCATTTCCGTGTGCTGCTCTGGTTCTCCAGAAGCGGCTTAGTCATGCTGGTCACATGACCCGGAAGCTGTACACTGGCTCCCTCGGCCAATAATGCGAGATGAGCGCCGCAACCCCAGAGTCGTCCGCAACTGGACCTAATGGTCAGGGGTCCCTTTACCTTTACCTTTATACTAGCAAAAACAGCCCTAAACACACAAATAAATACACACACATGCAGCAGTCATGGGGAACAACTGATTTTGATGAAGTTCACAATGTGTGTGGAGGGGAAGTTTAACCCTTTCCCTTCCTACTGTTTTCTCAATAAGAAAACGTCCCTCACCTGCTGTTTTTATTATTTTTTCACTGGTGTGGTTGCAAGTGACTCATTTATCTTCATGTCAAGTTTGGCCCTAATATTCCAGATCACAGTGACTTCAAAGGATCTTCCATAATAATTGGATTGTTAGAAAGGCTATTTTCTTATGATCCTAATGCATTCTGACTAATTCAACCTCGGCCCCTTGAGTTGAAAGACGACCGTTTCAAAACAGGGACTGGAGGCAAGCCTATCACCTACATGTCCCCGAGGTGATGTGAGCTGACCTTGCTGAAACTGCCAGGGCTGCACAATAATAGCTGGGCCTTGCACTAAACCACTTTGCAGAAATATTTTTTTTGTCTTGGCACCATTTATCATTTTTACTTGTGTGTGTGTGTTTTGTTTTCTTGGACCCTTTTCATCCCACACATGTCCAAAGGGGAAATGTTTGCCAGAGTTGGAAGCTAAAGCAACTTAAGGGTTCATCCATTCATTTCTCTGAAGGGTCTGGCAATCCTTCCCTCTAATTGCATTTTGCCTTAACTGAATTAAACCTGCTGTTTCTAACACTCGAGGAGCAAATGAAAATTCTTAATAGCGTGGCTTTGATTTGTTGAAATCTCTATGTACTCGTCGGCATTCTCAGTGCACACACACACACAAAAAAACACCATGGAAGCATTGATGTTAAATAGCTCGCCTGCTAAATTCCTCTTGAGCTTTTGAATATGCTGGAACACTAAAGCCAAATACTGCTGGAGTCAGAATTGCCAAGGGCAGCAGGGAAGCTGGAAGATGTATGTTTTGCTCCAGGAACTGTGCTGGTCAGGGCAAGATTCCATGGGATGAACTGGAAGGAATCGCTGCTGGTTTCATTTCAGCGCTGCTATGAAAAGGAGCAGTGTGTGCCATTAGCTAGTACAAGTTGCCAACTGTTTTGAGCATGCTAAATAGCAAAGCAGCAAGAATCCACTCTGAACGGCAGACCATCCTCCTCTTGGAGGTGGCTTTCTTGGAAGAGTCCTTCCTACAGCTTACAATGGACTAGTGACAGCAAGGCTGTCTGCCTAAATTGTCTGCAACATGATTCTGTTATACATTTTCCCCTTCCCCTCCCTCAAGCATTTCCCCAAGATATATAAAGGACACCAGGAGAATGCCCAATGCACAGAATAAGTGTCCAAAAAGTGTGGGTTTTTTATTTATACATAAAGCTAGGGGACATAGGAATCTGCCTTATAACTGAGTCAGACCAATCATCTATCTTGCTCAGAATCATCTATACTGACTGGATCTCCAAGGTATCAGACAGGAGGGTCTCTCACTCCTCCCTGGAGATGTTAGGGATTGAACCTGGGACCTTCTGTGTGCAAAGCAGGTGCTCTTCCACTGAGCCACAGCTCTTCCCCCCGATCCTCAGCACACTGACCTGGCTACACTTTGGGGACAGAAGGTATAAGAGCAGCATCCACAGCCTTATCGGATGAGTTTCAGCCGATGATATGAACAAAGTACTTGGCACACAAACACATACACACACAACTCTTTAGTGTCTACTGCTCCATCCTCGTCATTGTTGGCTAGTGAAAGCTAGTCAGGTAAGGATTTTTAATTATTATTAATGCATCAACCCCTGAAAAGTTCAGTCGGTAGAGCATGAGACTCTTAATCTTAGGGTCGTGGGTTCAAGCCCCATGTTGGGTGAAAGATTCCTGCATTGCAGGGCATTGGACTACATGAGCCTCATGGTCCCTTCCAACTCTATGATTCCACGAAATCATTGTGTGAATTATCAATTTTAATCGTCTGGATATCTTTCAATTGGGCTTCCAGTTGGGATTTGGAAAAGGTGGCCTTGATCACCCTGATAAATAACCTGCATTCATTGGGCTACAGAGCACATACTTGACTTGCTAAATAAACCAAACATAGAATCATAGAATTGTAGAGTTAGAAGGGACTCTGAGTGTCATCTAGTCCAGTGTTTCTCAACCAGTGTGCCTCCAGATGTTTTGGGACTACAACTCCCATCATCCCTCGCTAGCAATACCAGTGGTCAGGGATGATGGGAATTGTAGTCCCAAAACATCTGGAGGCACACTGGTTGAGAAACACTGAATTCTAGTCCACCCCCAATGCAGGAATCTCAACTGTATAATCCATGAAAGATGGATTTGGATTTCGACCTCAGATATCTGGTGTCAATCGAATAATTGTTCATCCCTAAAGATACTTGTGTAATTCACCTATGAGTTTTCATTGTCAGTCTCTGAAAAAAGGCAAACAATGGTCTGCCTGCCTCACAAGGTTGGTGTGAGGGTAAACAAAATAAGGAGTATAGAAGCATATTATATAACAGCAGACTACACTGTTAAATCACAATATGCATTTTCTATGTCTTTAACATCCAGTTCCCAAAAAGCTGTCTCTTTATCACATACTAGCTTAGCTAAGAAATCGAACTGCAACAGATGGATAAGGGTATGCAGATGAGAGCAAATTTGTTATGGCTCAATTTAGTTCCACAAGACAGACTAAATTGCCTGATTGGGGAGGAGCAAAGGCAGTTCCTCCTCTGTATATTTTCAATTATTCTGGGTTCTAAGGGTGGAATACTCAAACTTCCATTCCCTCATGGGTTCTGCTTCACCTCGGCATTCAGTGGAGACAAGTAAGTTCAGCTTTCTATTGACTGGGAACAATGCTTTTAAAACGATGTTGTGGTTACTTAGAGCCAGCATGGGTTTCTCAAAAACAAGTCATGCCAGGCTAATCTTATTTCTTTTTTGATAGAGTTACAAGCTTAGTGGATCAGCAGAATGCTGTGGACGTATCATGTCTTGATTTCAGTAAAACTTTGGTCAAAGTCCCCTATAATATTATTGCAGTGGCGCTGGTAATAGGTGGGTTAGACAATGTTACTCTTAGATGGATTTGTAGCTGGGGACAAATATAATGTTCTACATTTAGGCAGGAATAATCAGACACACAGATATAGGAAGAGGGGTGCCTGGGTTGACAGCAGTGCAAGTGAAAAAACATATGGGGTCTTTGTAGACCACAAGGTTAAGAAAAGCTAATGCAACTCTAAGCTACTTCAACAGTAGTATAGTGTTCAAAACCAAGTGAAGGAATAGTCCCACTCTATGCTGTCTTGGTCAGACCACACCTGGAATACCATGTCCAGTTTTGGGCACCACAGTTTAAGAAGGATATTGACAACCTGGAACATGTGCAGAGGAGGGCGACCAACATGATCAAGGGTCTGGAAACCAAGTCTTAATAGGAACAGTTGAGGGAGCTGGGTTATATTTAGCCTGGAACAGAGAAAACTAAGAAGACAAATTACCAGAAAGGAGATTCCAACTATACATTGGGAAGAACTTTCCGTGGATAAGAGCTATTTGGTAGTGGAATAGGCTCCCTCAGAAGGTGGTGGATGTTTTCAAGCAGAAGTTGGATTGCCATCTGTAAAGGCTGCTTTAGCTGTGATTCCTGCAATCCAGTGGGTTGGACCTTAGGGTCGCTTTCAACTCTACAGTTCTATGCTTCTTTAAACATGACTACTGCAGTGAGGCACAACAGCCACATACAACCTTCCCTTCACTGGCACAAGCACACACACACATACACAGACGAAGCCGATGAGAACCATCACACCTAGTGGGACTAAATCGTGCCAAGTATATATGAGGAGGAAAGTGGACAGTTCCTTTAAAACAGGGATGGGGAATTGCAGCATTCCCTTCTGGGTAACCTTCTGAGAAGCCACGGGCCAGTGGAGGGCAGGGGCCGCAGGCGAAAGTGGATGGAGCAACAAATACATTTTTTCCCCTTTGTACTGTTGGCTACTTTCTATACACATCTTACTAGCCTCAGTCCAGGCAAGCAAGAGGCATTACTGGAGTTCAAGGACACATTCCAGTTAGACAAAAACACTCAAGGAGGGTGCAAAGCTGGGTTGGTGAGGACATGGCTGAGAATATGGGGTGCAGCTGAGGAGAGGCTGTGATGTGAGGAGAGTCCTGAGGGCAAGATAGAGACCCAGGCCTGAGGATGTCCATCTATTAGGAACTGGGGTTAACAAGGGCTGTAGACGGGTCCAGCCCTCAGCCTTATAATGTACCTGAGCAGTAGCACATCCAATATCTGCATCGCTGCTATTCCTGAGTAGGCAGTTCCTTTGCTTCTCAACTCTGCTTTCTGACTAGCCATAAGAATCCACCGGGAAATGTGATGTTAAAATGCCTGCTGAGAACTGCAAGCAACAATTTGTCTTGGTGATGGTATCTACCCTAAATAATGGTGTCAGTTTCAAATAACATGTTCTTCTTGGTTCCTGAGGCATTTTCCCCATGCTGTATTTAAATTATAAACTCTGTTCGCAATTTTTACAAAAGATAGAAACAATCCTATACTTTGAAAACTGTGTAAGCTATATTGTGTTTGAAGCTGTCAGTTCAATGCAATTCTGAAACATTCCTGTGCATAGATAACTATCTTTGCGGGCACCTTCTTAAAGCTGTGATTGGTAATAATGTTCAAAAATTTCACATGCGGGGACTCACACACACACACACACACACACACACACACACCAATGTTCCAACCTTGGGGCCCAGCTCATTTTGAGTTTGCCACCAGTCCATCTTACTTGTCTATTCCTCCAGCAGAACCACCACGTCAGCTTAGATACCCTTGTATATAAGGGGAGATACCAGTGGGAGTGGAGGGTTGCTGCAGATGTAAGTAGGCTTGTATGTCTCATCTTTAGACTTAGATGTTCCTGAACATATTATTCAGGAATATAATTTCCTGGTACAATACATATGAGTTTTACTTTCCTATGCCTCCAAATTCAATGAACTGGACCAGTCTAGGCAGAGAAAACTAAAACTCCCAGGCTGGTCAATTTCCCAGGCAGTAGGTGAATGCTGGAGACAAGCTATCTGATGCTTCTTTTTCAGGAAAAGGGAAAACCCCAAGAAGGCAAGAAGTTTCCCATGAATTCTCTAAGAAAATTCAAAGGGGGACCAATTCAATGATGCAGCAAGCCAGAGGAGTTTGCCTGCCACTGTTGATTGGCCACAGAATTCACATATGCCCTCCAGAAGTTGTTGGACGTCAACTACCATCAGCCCCAGCCAGCATGGCCACTGGGCAAAGCTGATGGGTGGTTGAGGCTAATACACACAGGTCTTGCTATCCAAACACAATGCATTCTCAGGAAATTGTGTGTTAGGCAAGCATTTGCATAATGAACTGACGATTTCTATTGATTCCTAGGTGAAAATTTCTAATCCATTCCTTACCATGGTATGTTGACCCTCAAATGATGAAAATCCACTTCGAATCCACTTGTTTTTATGCTAACTTGCTCTCAACCTGAGAAGCTTATGAAGCTTACAATACAATTCAAACATACTCCACACATTCAAAGTAAGAGCAACATTTTACAAGTTTAATGTAGGTAATTATTATGTCCATTGAAATGCATACGAATTATGAGGAGTTATAATTCGTATTTTTCATGCAAACTTTATTTCCCCCTTAGTTTTTAGTGCAGCTTTATTTCTTTGCTTTCATGTCTTTATCAAAGCTTCCACAGTATTGTCACCATACATGTAAAATTGTATGATCTAAATGAAACCAGTCTTTATTGCCTTTTATGAAAACTAGGGGCAAAACCAGCTCTTAGGCAAACTGCTCCTTCCATGCAAACAGCCTACTATTGGTATTAAGATTTTCAGAATTGGTATATTCACATCACAGTATGTTTCTGAGCACAATTCAAAGTGTTGGTGCTGACCTTTAAAGCCCTAAACGGCCTCAGCCCAGTATACCTAAAGGAGCATCACCACCCCCATCATTCTGCCCAGACACTGAGGTCCAGCGCCGAGGGCCTTCTGGCGGTTCCCTCACTGTGAGAAGCAAAGCTACAGGGAACCAGGCAGAGGGGCTTCTTGGTAGTGGTGTCCGCCCTGTGGAACGCCTTCCCATCAGATGTCAAAGAGATAAACAACTACCTGATATTTAGAAAACATCTGAAGGCAGCCCTGTTTAGGGAAGTTTTTAATGTGTGACATTTTAATGTATTTTAATCTTTGTTGGAAGCCGCCCAGAGTGGCTGGGGAAACCCAGCTGGATTGGTGGGGTACAAATAAATTATTATTATTATTATTATTATTATTATTATTATTATCATCTTCAAAAAACACCTGGGAAACAACATATCTGCATAATGTGAGGTTTAACATAATATAAGTCCATATACATTATGAAAAACTTCTGTTCTGTAAGTGATTGTAGGTTTTATATATATACATACACAGCTCCAAAATCTACCTACACACAACCCTTTTAATATCCACTTTCTCCCCCACCCCACCATCTCTATTTATACTATGTGATTTTAGCACATTGTAAAATGTCAAAAGATGACCAACGACAATCAAAAGCAAGCCTTAACAAAATCTTGTTTTATAAACTCTTGAGAAACAGTGACATATACTGCAACCTTATTCCCTGTATGTCTTCCTCTTTGTAAATGATTTGCTTCCCTTCCTTCCTGTGTAAATAAACAGAAATGTGTCTGTATATTTGGTGTTTTTTTCCTTTGGTCATGATAATCAAGGGCTATTACGGCAATAGATCTTATCTGTAGAATGGCAGTCCCTCTGCACCTTCAGTTCAGATTTTTGTTTATGCTTGGCTGCAATTGTGGCTGTTTCTGATAGTTTTAGGTCAGCCATGACAGACTATGGGTGACACTAAATAAACAAGCTTGGAGACTGGGACCAGCCAGGAAGGAATGATACTGGTACTCACTCTTTGAATTTCCTTCATTAATCAACTTTTCTTATTATTTAAAAGACCTTTCTGTGTTTGAGTCTGTGTATTCTGCTGAGAATAAGATGCAAGCGTCTAAGAATCTCAAAACAGGTAAGTCAGAAGGAAAGGTTTGACTATAGGTAGCATAAAAAGAAAAGAGTACTCACTCAGTCTTATAGGTAAAAGAGTTTTGTGCTTCTTGAGAGTTTGTTTATATATATATTTTTACCAATCCAAATTAAACAATCCCACCATCCCAAGCATGATCACTAGAGCTTCTATTACCTGCAAAGCTCTGTAAGTTCTCTTAGTTGTGAGTCGAGTCCCCGCTCCCCACTTTGTGATGAAATAAGACACAAGGACACAAGCATTTTAGGTTAATGGCCTAAAAAGGCCACCGCTTTATTGGTTACAGAATGTGAGTGGTATTGGCTTAGGCATTGGATCCGAAGAGACTATACTTGACTCCTGCCCACTCTGCAGGGAGTCACACAAGGGTTAACAACCTGTAGGGGGAGCTTGTTGATGCAAATTAACTGGAAGCTTTCCCCTAGAGTTACCGGAGGGTCATGCCATGGCCCTAGCCACCACCTGGGCATTGGACAGGAACCACGACCCCCCGATTCCTTTAAGGGAATACCCTTCAAGGGGAGGGGTAGGTAGTAGTCACAACCTCCCCTCCAGCACAAAACACATTTTCCAATGCCTAACCGCCAAACCTTACAAAGTTGTGGCGATTTGCTACGAGGTAGGCAAAAACCAGGTAGCTGATACCAATCTGCCAAGTGGGAAAAAAATCCTACCAGGCCCCTTGGACAACCAAGGCGACCAACCGAGGTCCATAGCAAGGTCAGGTGCAGAAGCAAAACCTAGAGGGAGGGAGGGTGATCCGAAGAAGCCGGAACAACAAGGCAGCCATTTTTAAACAGCTAAGTCACACAGTCCTCTATGCATTCGTACACTTTTTGAGATATTGGCTGGCTAGGGTGCATGACGCTGGCACAGGACTCCAGTGACACAGGGGCCTGGCCATGCCCCCCCCCCCCGTGAACGTGGGAAGCTATTCCCACTCACAAACACCTCTCCTCAGGGAAGAGGAGAGGCTTTCCCAGGTCTTATTTTGATGCCCCTAATTAGCTCTCTTGCCCCTACTTCCATTCCCCCTTTCTCCTTACAAAACATTTCTGATTTCAGTAAAAAAAAACAAGCAAACTTTCCGATCAGAAACCTCTTACAAAGCAAGTAAAATTGTCTGAGGCCTCCCCACCCCCACCTCCTGAGGCCACAAAACTCAGATTCTCAAAGAGCTTTACAGTGGTACCTCGGGTTACAGACGCTTCAAGTTACAGACACTTCAGGTTACAGACTCCGCTAACCCAGAAATCGTACCTCGGGTTAAGAACTTTGCTTCAGGATAAGAACAGAAATCGTGCAGTGGCAGCGGGAGGCCCCATTAGCTAAAGTGGTGCTTCAGGTTAAGAACAGTTTCAGGTTAAGAACGGACCTCCAGAACGAATTAAGTACGTAACCAGAGGTACCACTGTAATTGTATTCCATTCCCCACCCCATCACCCAGATTGGCTTCAGGATACATAGTCCTCAGAGGCACAATGTAAAAGGGAATGTTGAATGGCATCATGTATACAAGGAAGCCAGTGCATTCAAACAGGCAGGTGTAGGTGGAACGCCCTCCCTTCAGAGGTCAAAACGATCAACAACTACATGACCTTTAGAAAACACCTGAAGGCAGCCCTGTTTAGGGAAGTTTTTAATCTGTAATATTTTAATGTATTTTAGTGTTTGTTGGAGGCCGCCCAGAGTGGCTGGGGGTACCTGTTCAGATGGGCGGGGTACAAATAATAAATTATTATTATTATTATATTATTATAGGTGACTTGGCTGCTCTATGCTGTGGTGCTACATAATATACAGTTTGCACTCTATAAATGCAAAGCATACCGACACAATGCATTCGTCCACTTCATTGTCGGAAAACTGTATCTGAAAACAATCGCATCTCCTTTGAGGCCACCAGCCAATGCAACAAAATCCTAGCCACTCTGGCTGACACTGCTAGAGTTTAATTAGTTCCACATTTGCGTCTTAGCCAGCTCCAATAAATATGCACGCCTTGGCACAGCTGCATCTCAGCATGTGCACTGAAATTGAAAATGTTTCCTCTGAGGCTGTTGCAATCTTGGCACCACTTCACTTTGCCAGAAGCTGCATCAGTTAACAAATTGCTTGTCCGTTCATAATCACAGCGTAGGTAGATACTTGTTATATGGTTGCAAACATGTGGGCCCAGACTAATTGCTCACCCACACAGTGAAGTAACCATAGAACTCACCCCCAAACAGTTGGTTTATAGCTAGAGATAAGGAAACCGCACCTCCCGTTCCTTTCGACTTGACTGACATGAAAACCTGCTAAATGAGCTAGTTTACTCCAAATAGCTTGGAGTTGTTTCTCACATACTCTAGCCCAGTGGTTCTCAAAGGGTGTGGCTCAACACACTGGTGGGGCAGGAGAGGATGGCAAGTGTGGTGGGAAGATTCAAGGACAATCAAAGAAACATTTAAACATTTCAGTGTTGTATAATATAGTATCAAAATATTCTTTTTTATTTGCAGAATATGGATAGATGTCTTTTCAAAATGAGAGCAACAGCATCAAGTGATACTGTGTTGAATTTGTATACATACTTTAGGTAAGAGGCCCGTTTATAATTATATTTTGGGAATGATTCATGTTCTTATGTAGCTGCATTTTACATGGGTTCACCTATGTAAGTGATGAAATTGACATAAAAGATAGACAATTCTATTCCAGTTCCTAATCAATATAAAATATAACTCATTTCAACCTTCCTCTTCCTAACTCTTCTTCAGGCATGCCAACCCAGTTGAAAACAGCAGGATTTGGGCCTATGGCTGGGTAACTATAAACTTGATTCCAAAATGTTAGGCTATGCTAGGAAAATGATGGGGCATGTTAGGAAACTTAGCTTTATTTATTTTTTAAAAGCAAGGTGGGCTAGAGGAAGTTGGAAATAGACCAAACCTTTAGTTGGAGTAGGAAATAGTATCTTAAGATTCTCATTCAATTTTCTCTGATAGCTTTGTCAATGCACCACGTTCATAGGTATACAAATCAGTGCAGTTCAGAACGGATTGGTACACCATCTTGATTCAAAATGGCGTCGGATGGTATGCAAACATAGACAAAAACTGGCTTTTCCATCTCGGGACTTGTCATGCCAAACGGGGCAACAATATCTCAAAAAGTGTAAGAATGCATAGAGGACTGACAGATGGACAGGTGGGGGGGAGGGAGGGAGAATCATTCTTCATACAAATTATTTTCCACTTGCCTTTATGTTGCCAAGTCTTTCTTAAAAGCTCAAAATATTATCTTCTATAGGAAGGGAAAGGCTGTACCTCAGCAGCAGAGCATCTGCCTGGAGAGCAGCTGACAGTCAGTGCAGATGCTGCTGATTGGATGGACCAATAGACTGACTCAGTGTAAGGCAGCTGCCTTTGTTCCTAAGATAATATTATTATTTGACTGTAGTGTAATCTGTCAACAATGTATGCATTATTTATTTCGGTTACAATAATTTCAGTTACAATCTTGAGTGTGTGGTCTTTTATCACTGGCTATGTTGTACTCCATGACTCATTGGGTTGGTAACATGCAAGCCCAGATTAGATCAACAAATTGATACTGGGTTTGAACCAGGAAGGCTTGGATGTATGCCCTGAGTCTCTGCATCTTGTGCCACCAGGGATCTAAAGGAGAGAAGGGAGCTGCACACATTTCCAGCTGGGGCATTGACATCACAGCCCACAACCTAGAAATGCAGGTGATTTGCCTAGAGTGCAAATCCTGTGCTACCAACTTATATAAAGACTCTTAAGAATTGCTGCCTGCAGGCTCCAGGCCCTCCCGCTGCACTACCCAAATTCAGCCTGTCATCAGCCTTCAGTTGCCTCCCTGCCTGGCTCTCTTGCCCTTGGGCCTGAGCAGCTGACAAGTGCGAAAGAAATAGTCAGTATGGTGTCTACCACCTAGACAGCAGTTATCTCTATCAGAAAACAATAATCAACTTCAATATTAGCTGACAGGTATGTTGACTCTCTCAATGACATACTTGTTGGTCTTCTCAGAATGGCAACCATCAAACCTTTCGCTGACAGAAGCACTGCCTCTAATGTAACAAGGTGGCATGTGGGAAGACTGTTGTGGATAACTTTGTGTGCAGTCATCCATAGCCCCAGTCCTGTAAATAAAAGAAGGCTGTCTCACAGGTTATAATTAAAGTCCCATCCATCACTGTTAACGGCACCTTTTGAACACAAATCCTTTGTGCAAGTTGTTGAGATCTACAATTAACTTGCAAGTGTCTATCTTTCGAGAATGGTCAAATGGCTTCTTCCAGAAGAAGGGTGGAAGGATTTTGAACTTCTTTCCTACTGAACAATTTGTGGTGATTCACCCCCCTCTCTCTCACACACACATTTCCAATAGCCAAACCTAGGTCAGCTGATAAATCGCTGTGAAAGTGGTAAACTGCTTTCTTGCTGTGCTCTGCACATTATGAATGACTGTCCGACCTGGCTTCTTCTGCACAGCTGAAAGTGGTAGAAGGCAATGTCAGAGAAGGAAGAAGGTGAAGAAAGTCTGCATTCAACAAGAGAAAGTCCATAGTTTTATTATTTGTTTTGTTGTTTACATTTCTAGCCCTCCTTTTCATGCTAAGCATACAGCAATAAAACACAATATTACAATAAAATCAAAATGCAACACAATGTTATCAGAAGTACAGAAAGAACAGATTTAAGCAGAGCAAATGAAATGAGAGCAGTTAAATAAACGAGAGCCTGAAGCCTCTTCCATAATGGCCAAATTGTGGTTAGGTCATTGTGTCTAAACTAGGCTACTGAGTCCTTTGGTGCAAGATAATCATGCTAGGTAAGTAGTATTTGTTAAATAATAATAATAATAATACAGTGACATTGGGGCTTGAAAGCTTACAGAGTGCACATTCCTTCCACAGTGAAGAATACTATTTGCTCTTGAGGAAGGGGAGAGGTTTAACCCGAGTGTGTGCTGCTTGGTGCTGGATGCAGATGAGATTGCAAATTAGTAGTAAGAGATTGTGTGCATGACATTAAAAGTGATATTTGGCATAATGCTCCTTGAACATTTGTTGGTGTGGAAGTGATACTCTGTGTGCTATATAAAACACAGAAGTACCATAGCCTGTACCATACCAACGACTTACAATGTGCATACTGCAGATGAGGCTGGATTTTGACAGCTCTGTGTTTATCACTTTAACCGGAACACACATTTTTTATTTTATAGAATTCATTTTGTTTCATTTACCTCATATTGCTTAGCCCCCCCCCATGGGCTGCCCATAGACCACCCCTGAACCCACCCTCAATTTTTCAGGTGCATTTGCATTAGCGGAAGGAAATGGAAGTCAGTGTATGTGCCATTCCCCCCCATCCTTCCCACAAATATATCCAAGCGCTCCATTTCTGGAAATTGGAAACAAGAGTGTAGTCTTGTGGACACGTAGTGAGTTATTGACCCCTGAATGTTTTGGGAGCCAGGTTCCAGCCTGATCCCTACCTCAGCTAGCTTACCTCCATCCTCCCAGCCTGCACCCCTCACTCACTCATCATCGTTCCCTTGCCTCTTGCATATAGGCGCCTGAACCACTGGCAAAAAGAATGGTGACTCCCCCACCCGCACCCCGAAGTGTCAGCTCTGACTCATTTGCTACCCTACACTGACTGGAGGGAAGGAATAGGAGTAAAAGAAATAAGGAAAGCTTTTGCAAGTTGTAGGGAGAGATGACAGGG
Organism: Darevskia mixta; assembly: GCA_034641385.1. Lineage (NCBI taxonomy): Eukaryota > Metazoa > Chordata > Lepidosauria > Squamata > Lacertidae > Darevskia > Darevskia mixta. The sequence goes on from JAWWNH010000066.1 coordinate 38,124,546, forward strand.
TTTGGGGTTGGTTGGCGCATTAGAGTATGCATTGTTTGAAGGTGTGGCAGGGGGGTTCTGTGTGTCCCTCACAGCAGCCCCCAAGCCCCTTGATGCACAAGCAAACACTAAACCTAGTGACCTTGTACTACTAGTAATCTTACAAATGAATAAATGGAAATCCAGCCTGTAGTCCTAATAGCACAACTAATAGCTCTGTCTCAGGTACTTCTGCTCAGAAGTAAGAGAGTATGGAGAGCAAAGGGACTTCCTTCCAGGTGAATGCATCTAGGGTTGCCCTATAAAAGGGTCATAAGGAGATGGGCATGTTCTTGGGGAGAAAGGATATATGGCTTCACATCAACCTGTAAAAGCGCTATGTAATTGATTTGGAAAATCTTTTTGGGTTATGAGTGGTTAGTGGAAACAAAATAATAATAATAAAAATTCCTTCCAGTAGCACCTGAGAGACCAACTAAGTTTGTTATTGGTATGAGCTTTCGTGTGCATGCACACTTCTTCATGAAAGCTCATACCAAGAACAAACTTAGTTGGTCTCTAAGGTGCTACTGGAAGGAATTCTTTTATTTTTTATTTTGTTTCGACTACAGCAGACCAACACGACTACCTACCTGTAACTAGTGGTTAGTGGTTAGTGGAACGGCAGGTTTTAACTTAAGAAAAATCAATATGAAACAGAAACTTCATATGGTTCTCCTTCCCCCTCCCCCCCCCAAAAAAGGAAGGTCCAAGTGACCTGCAACAGTGCTACTCAAAGTGGTGGTCTGGGAGCCACCAGCTGCTGGTCTGTGTCAGTTCCATCACAGCGCAGGTTGGATGGGACATTTCAGGGACCAAATGTGGTACTGGTCCCAGGCACAGGGGACAAGAATGGCCGGTCCACCACATCAGTTAGTTTGAGATGCACTGATCTATAAGCAGGGCCGGCGCATCCATTTAGGCGAACTAGGCAATTGCCTAGGGCGCCAAAATGGAGGGGGCGCTGGCCAGCCTGCCCCCCGCCCCCCGCCGCCGCCCGGTGCCGCCCCAACCAGCGGCGGAGCAAGCAGGTTGGGGCGAAAACCGCAGCGGCGAGGGTGCCAAAATGGAGGGGGCGCTGGCCAGCCTGCCCCCCGCCGCCGCCCCAACCAGTGGCGGAGCAAGCAAACCGCGGCGGCGGGGGCGCCCAGCCGGGAAGGGGGCGGGGCACCGCTCCGCAACATGCGTCATACGCAATGACATCACGTGGCCCGCCCCCTCACCTAGGGCGCCAAAATTGCCAGCACCGGTCCTGTCTATAAGCAACAGCACGGAGGAGCCATATGCATATAGGTGAGCTTTCATGTCTGCGTTCTGTTGTTAAAAGTTATTTTGTGCTTCCACCTTTCAGGTTTTGATAGCACAGCCATGCCCTTTTCACATGGGAATCCTACAAGATAAAGAGAAAAATGAAACCTGCTCCTGAAGTACTTCTTCTCTTTGGGAGACCAGTAAAGCAATATAGTGTTTCTTCTCTACCTCCTGTTTCAATTTCCATTTTTAGTTTCTAAAGACAGAATATAATAAAAAGAAATCATGTATTCATCAAGAATTCTCAAAAGTGTATTATATTAAACTGACAGCACTGATACCACTATTCAGGTTGAAATAATTAGCAATTCTGAGGCTATTAATAGTATGTTATACCACTGTTGTAGCCAGGGAAGGCTAAATGAAAAACCTTTTGGTGACTCTTGCTCCTACTAAAGTTTAATTAGCCCAAGTTATTGACCTAATGTTTAATATAACAGTGCACTCTAGAAATGATTGAGTAAAGAGCTCTCAAAGTGAGGAACTTTCCAAGTAAAGGTATTATATTTTCTTTATCCTAGAACAGCATAATAGGGCTGTGAGCATTTAAACTCCTTTTTCTTTTTTGGCAAAGTATTCGTGTAATTGCTAACATCACCTATGGGACTGAAAGCCTTTGTATTTAATTGATGCCAAAGTGCATCACTTTGACAAGGTCAATTTCGCAAGTGGAGCTTTGTGCTGAAGTTTTGATTCTTTCTGAATTAACTCTGATCTATAAAAATTATCAATAAAGAATAATATCTCTGTCATCAAATATAAATAATGATTGCAACTGGAATATTCTGACTTTAATGTAGATCAAATTATGGGTAGAAAAGATATATTCTAGAAAGCAGTGTTTTGCAAAGAATGTTAATAGAACAGATTATACAGCCAAATGGAAATAGAAGTTTTTGAAGGGCTTTTTTTTCAGCTGGAACTCACTGAAACTCAGTTCCAGCACCTCTCAGGTGGGCACTATTGTCATTATAAGAGAACAAGGAAGGCATTCATGGTGAGTTCCGGCTGCTCTTTTTCTAGAAAAATAGCTTTGCTCAAGTGTAACACAAATTCACCATTGGTGCTTGAAATCCTCGATTATAATGATGTTACTCAAGGTGTGTGAATAGATGCCACTGGATTATACAACAAAAAAGGCCTGTCCCATGGACCCAAACCTGCAGAACAACAAGAATGATCTGCCCCACATATCTTAAGGCATAGGCCAGTTCATATAGGGAGAGGTGCTCCTTCAGTTTCCTGGGTTCTAATTATTATTATTATTATTATTATTATTATTAATGTTGTTATTATTATTATTAATTATTTGTACCCCGCCCACCTGGCTGGGTCTCCCCAGCCACTCTGGGCGGCTTCCAACAAAGATTAAAAATACATTAAAATGTCACACATTTAAAACTTCCCTAAACATTAATCATTTAGGGCAGAGGTTTTCAACCTTTTTGAGTCCACGGCTCCCTTGACCAACTACATTCTTTCTGCGGCACCCCTGTGGGGTTCAGGAGCTCAGTTATGTCACCCCTTGCCTGCAGAGCCGGCAGCCTCTCACCCTTTTTCAAACAACCTCCCTTGAGGAGGCTTCACTCAGCCTCCTCTCCTCTCCCCTCTCCTTGGGAGTCCTCTGGGCAGCTGCAGCTGCTGCCCCTGGTCTCTGAGCTGCTCCCCCCTCTCCCAAAGAGAGGTGCCTCCTCACCGTGCCCCACAGGGGCCTGGGGAGCACCCCCTGGCCAGCCCCCGAGGCACCATTTGCTTGGGAAGCTTGTAGCCAGGGCTGCTGCAACAAACAGCTGTGTAAAAACTTGGAAGGCAGAGATGCCAGAGGGCATCAGAGGAAGGAGGGAAGGAAAGAGGGACAGAGGCCAGGGTTGCCCACAGTACCCCTGACCCATCATTCAAGGCACCCCAGGGTGCCATGGCACACTGGTTGAAAACCACTGATTCAGGGCAACTGAGTAGGTTTATTCAGAAGCATCCTGTTGTTTTTAGGAAGACCTACCATCTAGAAAGTATGTTAGGATAGGAATTCTAATCTGGAGAAATCCCGTTGTATGTATATCTACTCAGCTATTTAACAGTATTTTCCACTACAAAGGTTGGAGTGTGGGGACATTGATAACTCACTCATTGGTGTTGGAATTTATAATCACATAGTGAAACATCTACTTGAAATAAGATGGTAGTTTGTAAGAGAATATCTTCCCATTCCCAAATGTGGTGTGTGTGTGTGTGTGTGTGTGTGTGTGTGTGTGTGTGTGTAACTAGGCAACTGTGCACATGATGATAGAAGTTAGCAGAAAGCAGTAAGAAATACATATGTGTATTTTATTGCTCCTTTTTGGTAACTTTTATTGGGATGTACATAGAGTTGCCCAGTTTAATAGAGAAGCCCAAGAGGCAGTGCCTGCCTCACCTCTGCCACCCAACCTGTCACCTCCACTACCAGTGGAGAAGAGACAGTGGTTTAGGATAGTGGTTCCTAATTAGCTAAGTACTGCAGACCCCTGGCCAAACCATAGACTTTTGAAATTTTTGATATCTCTATGGTAGTTTTTGTTATGCAGACCCCCTGGGTGGGTTACGTGGACCCCCTGGGAACCTCTGGTTTAGGGTGAAATCTTGCTAGATCTCACACAGTGCATGACATCTCACAAGACTTCAGTGACACCACACAAGGTCTCACTGGAAGTTTGCACTGCTGACAGTGCTTTGCAAGGCACTGCCACACAATGCTGGGCAGCAGCAGGGAAGCGGCACCTTCCTGTTTCACCTCAAGCTGTGAAATGGGAAACGGTTATTTATGTATGCCACTACTGCGGCTCGTGTTTTGTTAGCCTCAAAATGGAAAACGAGCGAAGTCCCGACTAAAGAAGATTGGCAACTTAAACTGATGGAATATGCGCAGCTTGTGGACCTAACATATAGAGAACAAGAAGAACATACATTTAAAGAAGATTGGAAAATGTTGATTGAATATATAGAGGAAAATTGTGTTTATTTGAAGACGTGGACAGCATTAAGATAAATTCAACAGTGTAAATAAGTTTTGATGGATGTAATAATGGAATACTGAATGGTATAAAATGAACCATGGAAAGAGACGAAGGGGAGTCATTGATATTTTAAGGTTGTTTAAGTGAATATTCTAAAATGTAAGACACAAATTTAATAAAAATTATAAAAAAGAAGAAATGGGATGCACCACTGCTGGTCTTAATGTAGGGAATTTTTTGAAAGGGATAGTGAATGAGATTGAAGGAAAGACAGATTATAGACTACCATTAGAGTATGTGGTTTGTACTTGCTTTTCCCAACACAGAGTCAATGTCTACATAGGAAAGTATTGTGCAGGACTCAGCTAGGTTGTCCAAATACAGCAGAAGATCATGAATTATGAAGAAGATTGTCTTATGAACTGTATATTTTGTAGTGCTGAATGCTAAATCTTCAATAGATTATTTTGCTTTTTCACAAAATTATTGTCTATAGCACCCACACATCAACTACATCAATTGAAGAGCACGGGTTTATCCTGAAATGAACCCCTGTTTCCTTTCTTTCATCAGTTATATATCTGGAAGAGAGAGTGGGCGTTTGTAAGTAGCATTTCATGCATCCCTTCTTCCACACATTAAACCAGAAAGGGCATGACTATTTTTGTAACTCTTTGATAGGAAAGCTCTGCCTCTGGTAAAGTTTGTAAATTATAGGCACCCCGATCACTTTCAGCTTTCTCCTTTTTCATGTGTTTATGTTGAAACATTACTTCTCAAAAATGAATTTGATACAATTGCACACAACACCCTCATTCCAGTGAAGCTGTTCCACTCACATGTGCCATTTCCACTTGTGCAAAGGTGAAGGGTAGTGCCTGTGATTTCTATGTATCCCCATGTCTCACAGAAACATTGTTTTATCTCCTCATTGTTATATCTCCTCATACCTCATTGAATTCCAGAGAGTCCTCAAACGACTAGGCATGGCTTTTGGACATATGCAAGGAGCTGCAGTAGGAAAGGAGACTCAAAAAAGCCACATTCTTGCTCTTGCCACACCCAAAGCAACTGAGGTGGACAGCCATCTTAGCTGGCCTCATACATGCACGCACACACTCTTCCAGCAAAAATAGGAATCTGGGCTGGGCCACTGAGTCATTTATGCTTCATCTCCCTTTTCCTCAGCCTTCTTTGGCTTCATGGCACCCATGTTCCCACTCTTAATTCAGTACAGACATTGGCTGGTTGCCTTTTGGGGAGCCGAGTAAGAGAATTCCAGTCATGATTCTTAAAAAGGCAACAACAACAACAAACCAAGTGCCACAAAATCATGGAAAGCTTTTGAGTTCCCCAGAACTCTTCATCAAGCAAGATATTACATAAAGCAGGGAGGAAGGTGAGAATAAAAATTACAAAAATCAGGTTGGATGTAGTATAGCAGGCTTCCTCAAACTCGGCCCTCCAGATGTTTTGACACTACAATTCCCATCATCCCTCACCACTGGTCCTGCTAGCTAGGGATCATGGGAGGTGTAGGCCAAAAATATCTGGAGGGCCAAGTTTGAGGAAGCCCATTGTATAGGTTTGCCATACGACCGGATTTTCCCAGAAACTACTGGGTACTGGGATTTCAAAGGCAGAATTGACATCCTGGATGTTAGGCAAGTCAATTGCATGTTATTTTTTAAAATCCTGGTTTTTACATTTTGAAATATGTCAACCCTAACGTTGTAGCTATAAGATTAGCTTGCATCTCAATTCCATGATGGAGATCACTGGCAGGATAGGTCTCTGCTGAAGCTTTGATTATTGGAGGATAAAGAAGCAATGGCTGCTCCCATTTAAAAAACGAAAACACAAAAAAGCACAAAGTCTAGCTGTTATCCAGATCTTTTCCATGTCTGAAGGAAATGCACCAGTTCCTGGTTAGGCAAAAAGCAGAAGTGAAGAGCACTTCATGGTTCTGTAGCCAAGCCAATGTTTGTTTTTAATCAGATACTCTCTCAAGGACACTTAACACAGATTAGTTTCTCCTTAAAACATTGTACCGCTCTGTTGTAGTAGTTACAATCAGAGTTGTAAGAGGATAGACTTTTACCACCCTTTCAGTGCATACTAATATTTGAAGTAGGGAATTAATTCACTTTGGTGATTGTGAGAGTATAGTTTCCAGAATTAATTAAACTTGGAGTGATATTGGTCTGTGATGCAAGTCTTTATTATTAGTACACCATGCAAATAATTTTCTTACCCTTGGGAGTCTACATATTTTGATTAATATTTTCTGTTTAAATACAATTCAGATACAAACCAGTTAAACAAGAAAACTTGGATTTGAGCTAGTAAAACTCTGGCTGAAATCAATAGAACTTAATTGTCTTAAATTAACATTAATTTATCTATATTATGCCTTCAGCTGAGAGTACCCAATCTCATTTTAGAGAATATTTTATTCTGTTTAAAAACTAGTTTATGTGAGCTGACACATACATTCAGAAATACATTTTGGGTTCCAATAGTTGGGTCTCTGAGCAAGTATATATCTTAATTGTGTTACCTCAGTCACACAGCAAACTCAGTGGTATGTCTGAAATATATTTCTTTTCCTTCTCTATTTCAATCTAAATTAAGCTTAAAGTCCACTTAAAATATATTGGGAAGAGAACAACAAGAACCAAACCAAAATATTCCCAGAGAGGAATATTTTAAAAAGGGCCCCAAATTTTTCCAGAGCACCTTAATGAGGGTTAAAGGTCACTGCTAAATAAAACTATGAAGCAGAGGACCAAGATCCTGTTTCCATTTTAATGTGCCTCTTGTTTATGTTTTGCCTTCTAAAGGGAAAAGGCTGAAACAATTCCACAGGCGGGGAGGCCACAAACAGACTGGGCATTGCAGCTGGAGGGGAAAAGAGTTCTACTCCATAATGCTGAGGTGAATGTTAGTTCACACAGCAGAAAGACAGTTATGAGAAGCAGAATGTTCGCGGACAAAACTTTGGCTCCGTGTGTTTGAGGCCAGCTGGAACTAAACTCTTTCCTTAGCAAGTACCAGAATTGATTTCTCAGAGTAGACTCTGGCTTCAACAATGTCAATTATTTGCCCCCCAAATTTATCTGAAGAGTATGGCAGGCTGTTTCCCCCTGATAGTGCTGCTGAGGTGGTGAAGTACAAAAGAATGGTGGAGACTGGAGAACGGTGGAACTGTGGACCTTTTTGAAGTGGGCTACGTGTGATGGAAGCAAATATGCCTGGGGTCGCTACTAGTGGCTGAGGTGAGAAGGGAGAAGCGACTGAGTGTGGCCACTGTGCCCTTCCAGGTGCTTCCAGGCACTTTCTTGAGGTTAAGAGGCTTATGGTTCTGCTGTGAAAGTGGTTTGTGGTACTGCTTTTTTGCTTTAGGAAGAAAAGAGGCATATTCATGGTGTGGAGAAAGGTTTTCTCCCTCACAAGTGAAACTGAATGTTGGGAGCTATAAGACATGCAAAAGTATGTACTTCTTCATCCAGCACATGGTTAAAACCATGAAATCTGCTTTCACAGGGTGTGGTAATGCCTATCAACTTGGACAGGCTTAAAAAAGGGATTTAGACCAAACTGGGTCTGTGAGCATGTAATAACATTTGTAGTTGTTTGAATTAGACAAAATCGTGTACAATAAGGCTTTCAGTAGCTACTATACAGTACCTCCAGGATCAGAGTACCTCCAAGATCAGAGAAGGATGCCTCTGAATGCTAGCTGCAGAGGAATATTAATAGGTGACGGCAATTTTGCTTGTGGGCTTCCCATAGGTACCTAGTTGGCCACTGTGGAAACAGAATTATACTGGGTTCCACTAGACTGTCACTCTTTTCCAGGACGAATTCAATTGCTTACAGGTAATTGAGGTTTGTACAATTAAAGTGAGTCAAAGTGTTTTGTTGCATCACATCTACTTGAATTTTTTTTTTTTTGCAGTTAGGAAAGTGATGGGGAAATGCACCCAAAGTGTGAGATAATAAGCAACTGACAGGAAAATATATGACCTCACAAACAAATCAGGATGAATGCCTGTCGCTGTATACTGACCCCACACCAAATCAGAGTGAAAATGTTCTATAAAAGCCCACCTTTTGTAACCTCTGCACAAGCTTTGTGCAGTCAGGATGGATGCCCAATATACAGGTTGTCTGGAAGACCCCCCAGTCTGAGACAGTAACATATACGTTGGAAGGAACAAGGGAGAAGCCTTTTGCTGCCTGAAATAAAAAGATGGCTCTTTTTAAAAAGAAACCTCACTTTTGCATCCAATCTAGCCTGTATCTTCAAATACATCTAGTTCATTCTGATGCTCTTCAAGGTGGACCATTAAACAAAGATAAAAAGCTCCTGCACCTTTAGCACTGCCATTCAACCTTTCAAGGTTCCTGGCAAATCTAAGCATAGTTCATGCATTTCCTGCAAAGCTTCCCTTTTAGGGCATTGTGACATTTCTTCTCATTTTAAAGATATTGTGCAAATCACATCTACAAGCATATTATTAACGACTGCTTTATTACATGAATACACCTTTGCATCTACAATTTCACCTTCATATTCTATATTCTCAAAAGCAATTATGAAGTTTTCTTTTGCTAGTGGGGGCAAACATATTCCCACCCACCCAGTGTAATAACATAGACACACACAACCTGGTTAAGTAGTTATGCTTTGGCGGTACAATGTTAAGAGGTCTGGTTTTATTGTTCTTGGTCAATGTCAAGAGGGGTTAGATGCGGAGGGACTCCATTCAATGAGAATCAGATGTAGGCCTACATTTGAAACATTTTGCAAGGCTAAAGGCATTTGCACATACAGTATATTCACTCTCAAGTATATCAATTCATCACAGGGAAAATGAATTTAGACCATAATGCTTGTTACTTTAGAGCATGAGTCACATTATTGGGGTTTAAACATTAAAAAAGAAAGCAGTTAAGCCCAGGTCAAGAAAAAAAATATACTATGAAAACAAGAGGGTGATAAGTCTTTAGAAAACAAAGGATAAACATGCAGGACTAGATCTGACCATTGTATTCTCCTGGCAGAGCTTCATTTGTTTCAGGTGGAGAGGGCCAGTGACTGGAAAGAACTAGTTCAGTTTAACAACATTTATTGAATTAGTTCAAAAATATCTGAACTCTACCTGAAAGTAGTCCCCATAATCATCACATGAAATGAACCCTGAAACAAGTTTATTTTGGGGTAGAACTTAGAAGAATTTCTAATTCATCTTTAAGTTCATTTTCTTACGTGTGTTTTTTACTCTTTAGATGTGAACCCAAACTAGTTCATTTGGTAAGAGACAAATATGAACTGGAATTAGTTCCTTTTTTGGACATATTGAACTAGAACTAGTTCCTTAAAAAAAAAACTTTCCAATCTCTACATAGGGCCCACTGTTGTTGAAAGTATAGGTGTGATGGGATTAGATTGTTCTATTACACAAATTGTAGAAGACATGAGTTAATGCAGTCAAATGATATAGGGCTGTAAAATCCAACATTGCTTAAGTAGAAACAATCCCATGCAATGGATCTTTCCCTTCCCTTCTTTTCCCCCACAGCCCTCCTGTATCCCCGATAATCCTTCTCTCCAGAGCATTGAGAAGACCTGCCAAACATTGTCGAGTGTTGCAGCAGGAGTTGGGGAATCTTCTGAAATCAGATGGAGGCATGTTGCACAACACTGTCTCAAGATTATTCCACCTAATTTGGGTGACTACTCATCCCCTGTAACTCCACACTACTTTGCTCACAACGTTTAGTAGGTCCTCCCCACCTTCTAAGGAGGCCTCCTGGGGTGGTGGTACAGAGGGCTACAGGGAAGAGGGAGGGAAGGAAAGTTCAGGTGCCCACCCTAGTTCTTCGTCTAGCCCAGTATTGCTACTGTGGCTTTGCAGAGGCTTTTCCCATCACTTGCTACCTGATATCCTTTTAAATGGAAACACCAGGAGCTGAATCTGGGACCTTCTGCATACGGATCACGGCCTCTACCGCAGAGCTATGACAATGGAATGTGATACAATTAACTGTGCAAATGAAACTGAAGCTTGGACACCCATCTGAACCACCTTAATAAATGAATGCATCCGCTTATCCTGACTTCCAGTTATGTCAGTGGCTGGGCCTGAGTTGAATCTTCTGTGTATGTATCAAATTTAATATCACTTCCATCACATGCCTAGAAGAAATCAGAGCCTTCCATCTCGCCCACCCCGGTTAGGCACTACAGGACCCAATAGTCACAAGAATTAGCAATAAGTGTGATGCCCTTGTGAGAGAATAATACAGATTGTATTTTGGGTGGGATGTTAAAGTTGGCCAGAACACCACTATACGCATTGAAGAAAGTCCCTTTTCCCCTTGCAACATAAAACTCATTATGCTAACAATGTCACAATTACCTGGTTTTTAAAATATAAAAAACCTGTTTAAATAATGTTCTAAACTGCTAACAAAATAGCTAACAATTAAAAAAAAGGATTGAAGTTACCACGGGGAAAGAAAGCACTTCTGCTAACACTCCTAAATGTCCCTTAACCATGTACTCCTACTTACTTTCATAATGATTGCATGTTTTCCCTTTGGGCCCACTAAAGTATTTAATTGCAATTACACTCATTTACATAGCAGATGAGGCTAATTGCTGGTATTAGTTACCAAATGTATGCTTGCATTGTGAGGCTAAAAAAAATGCCCTACAGAAAAGAATACGACGATGCCTCTAATTAAGGAGCTATGAGTCAAAGTGAGCTTGTTCAGAGATGTAAATATAGAATCAAGTGTTGTTGTTTTCCCAGAGCTCTCTGGTGCAGTTGATTACATCCCAATATTTTCCCATATCCCATATATAAGTCAGGTGGAATATGAATATGCATGTTATAATAAACAACATTCTTATTAATACAACAGATGTAATAAAGGACAGTGCCTAGATATTATGCTACCAAAAATGTCAGCTCAGTGTCCAACAAATATTGGGGCTGACAAAAAGATGATGCACTCACAAGCATACCTCACACAGCTTATTTCATTAATAATTCCCCAACTCTTCCAGGTTCTTAGAAGGAATGCTCTTCTTTGGATCAATTCCAATAGGTCAAGGAAAACATTCTAATATGCCAACATGGACTATCAGAATTCCTAATGGTGTCAGGACATGTCTACTTGACAAATAATTCATTTTTCTTCATTTTTTTCATTTTCTAGAGCCATGTTAGTCTGTTGCTAGACATGCAGGTGGTTATGGGTGTTGAGATAACTAGAAAACCTTTGGGTCCCTTCTAACTCTACAATTCTATGATTCTATTATCTTCTACTTGGTGAGAATGGTACACACTATGCCCAGTCATTTCAATGACATTTGTGCAGGAAACGTTCGTGATTTTGATATTTGCTGTACAATATTTTCCATCTTCTGCTGCTTTTCACACAAGTTGAGTAAAATATGCATTTGGATAGTACTCAGCTCATTTAATGGCCTCTTTGCATGTGCATCTTCTCAAAGGAATATCTGACATATTTGGAGTATAAATTGCTTCACCGCTACATACTATGCTATGATGAAATTCCATTCGGCTTAGCTACAAAGGTCATTTTGTGAAAAAAGACTGGCACTCAGCCAAGTATCAGCCGGTCCCTATTTTCTCTGCTAAAGAGAAAAGAACAGAAAAGCCTCCAAGTCAACCAAAATTACATTCTTCAGACTGCAGTGTCTCCGTCTTATGTGCAATGCTCCTTTAAAATGTATACCCTTGGAAAACTAATTCTCAATTTCGTGATGACAGGGGTCATGCAAGTGTCATTCTTCAAATTTGTGTGAAAATCCCTTTCAAGTACTCTGGGCTCTTTTGTTTCGTCTCACTTCTTGAGAACTCATGTAGTGTAATTACTTAGCTATAGCACAGAATGTAAACAGGACATCCTTTCAGATAGGAGATCCCAGCATGTTGTAAAGTAAATGTTGTAGTTCTTGTGCTGTTCTGGAAGCAGCCCCGAGCCAAGTACTTCACAAAAGAAGATGCAGTAGCTGGGAAGCTTGCCTGCTATTGTAGGACATAAACTCAACCTTTATGTTTTCTTTCTTTTCCTTTTCCTTTTTTTTTTTTTTAAATAATAAAAAAGTCTTAAGTTGTGGCTTCTTGCTCCAGCCAGTAAGAAGTATCCTTGTGTCACAGCAACCCCTGCAGGCTAAATATTGTTCTAATTTTCCTCTGGACAAGAGTTTATGATTATGTCCGAACCATGCAAAGCATGGGGTACTTTTAGCTACACAACCTGATGATTCTCTGTTCATTAAAAATAATAACATCAACATCATCAGTGGAACTTTCTGCAGCTTTCCCAGTGGGGAAACAGAAACATTAGGGGATTTGCTGTTGAGGGTGCAGGATCTGGAGTAATAGGCAGGGTTTTTTTCTGCTTGGAGATGGGGGTTGTGTCATCTTGCTGCTATATATAGTTCCTATTGAAATATTTACACATCTGTTTTAATGTGGTGTCTATTTTTATGTTATTTTGTTAGCAATCTTTGGATTTCTGGGTGGACACACACTGTTATTGTTGGCACCCATCTGTCTCAGGAGACAATGGAGACAGTGTGCCTTTGGGGGTGAAGCCAAACTGTTGGAAGGTTACAGCGCCCATTGTGGCTGTAGAGACCAATTCAGGAGGGATATAAATCTGTGTAAGTCAAAATAAGTACAATGTTTGTTTGACACCAGCAGAAAGCAATTACACTTATACATGGCTGGGCATCCAATTTTCATTGATCCTTCTATCTATGCCATATTTCATGAAGTTCTAGAATGTTCTACAGTTCTCAGGACAGTTTTTCAAGGGGTGGAAAGCAGTGCAGTAGGGGGAGAAGGGGGCAGTAAAAATTGGGCACCCCATCTTGCACAAACCTGGTGCAGAGCTGCTATTAGACACAACCCTTTGCATCTCCCCCCCAAGCCCAAACATGTCAAGATAAGAAATAAACTAAAAGCATATTTAGTACCACATATTCATTTTTCACATTAATCACAAAGCAATCAGTTACTACTTCTCAGTGAATGTGGGTGCGGCAACGCTGATATGTATATCTTTGTCAAATGTATAAGCATACAAGTCTTTTCCTACATAGAAGTAATATCTCTGCAGGAATATCACCAAACATGAAGCAGTCCATGGTCCACCAATGTTGTCTGGAAGAATCAGCTACTAACTACCGAAATCAGCCTCTCCAACTTCTTCTTCTTCCTCTTCTTTGCTCTCTCTCCCTCTCTGTAAGTTGGCGAACACATTTGTGAGCAAACTGTTTCGCTTTGCTCATAACCCTTAATAAATGTAAACCAAGATTTCAATTAACTGATATGCATCAGCAAAATATCTTCCGCAGAATATAGTCTCTCAGCAGAAAACGCTCCAGAGGCATGGCAGACAAAGTGCAACATGCCCACCCTTTCATGCCATGCTATAAAGATGGCTAATTAAGTGTAAATAAAATATGCAAATGAGCGATGGCCCTCTGGCACGGTATATTTTCTTAAGATTCTAGACAAGCTATCTAACCTTGCGTTAGACATGTTTGTATTGCAGCAAATGTCTGATCTGTGTCTGAAAGAAGGTAAAATTATTGATATATTATTATCAGTAATACATCACTTTAAGGCCACTGTACTTGGTGGCATTAAAGTATAGATTGGGCTAGGGACAGGCAAAACTATATCCAGTCATGTCACTTTTGCACCCATAATTCCATCCAGTTCCAGTTCCTTATTCATCTTCATTATTAAAAATCTGTACAATACACACACACACACACACACACACACACACAGTATTTTCTCTCAAAATGCATATTTAAATACGTATTTTCTCTCAAAACATGTATTTCAATGCTTATTTCTATATACTTTTGCTTTTTATATGGCAATGTTGGCAGAAAAATTGAATGGATAGCTGTGTTCCAATCTGCACGCTCTTCCAAGAGATTGGCTCATATAATTTCATAAATGGATTTGCAAATTTCAGAATCCTCAGCATCCCCATATGGAATTTACATCTCCCAGTACCAGGGCAAGGGAGCAGTAGAGAAGAATCTGTTAGCTCTGGTAAGAGGGGAGATGAAGAAGGGGCAAGACAACCACTCTGCTGTCCCTTGTTTCGGCAGCAGCTGGCAAGGCAGAGTAGCATTCCTGAACTGGCTCTCTAACACTCTGCATTATTGCCAGTTACCAAGAATGGGCACAGCTGCAGAACCAATCAAATGCTCCCATCTGCACCACACCAAACTCCCTTCTGGCTGCTACTGCCTAGCTTTTCATCCTAAGGGTTGCCAATGACATCCCAAGTTCTTACATCTAGAGGCAAGCACAACACATCTGTCCAAGAACTGCCCCTGTAATCATTCTGCTTGTGCAGCAGCCCTGATAGCAGGGAAAGGATCGGCCTGCCCAAAAGCCACTGACAGTAGATTTGTCCCCAAATCCCTCTTCTGAAAGACATTACTGTGCTAGTGCGCTGCATCGTGATATCCTTCCGTTTTCAAAACTGCTATAGTAGGTGGTTAATTATCCCACTCCTTCTGCACAGCAAAGTAATTGTGATTTATTGATGGATAAATACAGCATTTGAATGGAAATTAAAGGTAATTAAAAGGTCTGTTTTATGATCAGCCTGAGGAGATACGGCTAAGCAATAAAAAGAATTTACTGTAAAGGGCCGTTCTCACAGAACTGGAAAGCCAGTCTGACCTGAGGATTTGCTTGTGAGAAGACTCTGGAGTCTTCTTAGGCTAGGCAACCAAATGGAAGGTTCTTTGAGATGTCACAACACTAGTCTGAATTAGTCTAGAAGAATCAGTCAGGTGAGCTATTTGAGGAAGGGAACCCTTAGCAGATTTCAAGTATTCTAGCTCTTTTCAAGTGTTACAGCTACCGGTAGAATAAAATAAACCTGTGAGAAGGGGCACCAGGAGCAAGCGCAGTAGATCCACTCCTGCTCGGTCGCCATTTTAATCACTTTCCGATACATGGAAGGAAGAGGTTTGATGTAGGGAGCCTACCATACCCATGGAGGCTTCTCCCCATTTTTCCCATGGGGATGTGGTTGGCCACTGGGGAAGACAAGATGCTGGATGAGAGAGGCATTTATTTATTTATTTATTTATTTAAAGCTACATTTTAAAACATGACTATAAATACATTATGCCATAAAAACAAAACAACAAGGGAAGTAACGGGTACGGGGCGAGGGAAGTATAGGGCAATATTTGGAAAACAGTTAAAGATACATATGTGATTTAAGAAATTAAGAACAAGGAGTCAAAAGAAGGAGACTAACATTAATGAATAGTAAAATAAAGAAATTTGAGAAGAAATTGGTACAAATGAAAACACGTGAGTCATGTTCTTGCTTGTATTTTGGTTTATTTGGTGTATTCTGGTTGTAAAGTCTTCTGTTGTAAAGATTGCATATAAAATGAAATAAAACAAATTAAAGTAGAAAAGAAATAAACTTGGTGGGGGGGCAACCCCTATGGCAACCACAGGCAGCGGCACCCTAGTAAGAGGCCTTTTGTCTCATCCAGAAAGGGCTCCTTTTGCATTCTTTTCTTTGGATTTGATTAATGGCAGACTTGCTAAATAGGTTAACTTTATGGTACACTATATTCCACTGGTGGCATTATATGAATCATTAACCTTAACTTACCTCCCTGAGATTTAAAGCTAAACACTTGTATGCAAACAATTTCCCTCTTAATTATTAAGTGCATTTAAGCAACAGAACAAGAGGCATTGCTGAAATTTGAGACCCTAAGGTCTCACCACTGCTAGAGCACCTCAGTGTGAGTCCTGTAGGTCAGCTTGAAGGTATCTGCCAATAGCTAAAAATCATATTCCAAGAACATGTGACCTCAAGGATGGCTTTTTTATACCTTATCTATTTGTCTAGGGCTTAGAATAACATTAATTTTAAAAAACCATGAAGATGGTTTATCTCCATTTTACATGTAATGGATGGTGGTATAACATCTAACGGGTGCTACAGTACAAAATTGCACCAACACCTTCCTGAACACAGTCTAACACTGAGGTGCCAATACTTCCCACTCTCAAGCCACAGAAGTCATGATTATGCAAAGCCACGTTTATGGGCTGCACATGTGTTAGGCGAACAGCAATAGTATTTATCTATCCTTCCTAGCACTTGTTGCAGAAGGGCCACACTTCAGGGGTGGGCTACTGCAAAATATCTCAGGTTCAATCCCTGCTATCTCCATGTAGCCCTGGAAAAACTTTGTTTGAAAGCCTGGAAAGCTGTTGCTTCCTAAATTTGGGCACAAGGGGCCATAACTCACCAGGAAAGCACAGGTTTTTGCATGCAGGAGGCACCAGGTTCCATCCCTTGCATCTCAAGGTAGGCCAGGAATGGGTTAGGGTCTGACTAAAATCCTTGAGGGCCACTGCCAGGCAATACAGACGATATTGAGCTACATAGATCCAATGGCCTGGTTTGGCATAAGGCAGCTGCCTACGAACCAGAATGGAAATGAGCGAAGATAAAATAAAAGAGCAATCTGATTGATTGATTGTTTAATCCATCCGCCTAATTATTTTGAATTTCATTTTTAAACTTCTTCATATAAGATATCTGTCAAATCTTCATCATGGGAATCATCTCTGTCATATCTCTATTATGTTTGTCATCATTTATACTCAATGGATTCTCATGAATCAGATGCACAGAAAACAGAATTTAATATACCTTTCAATTAACCAGTGTGGTAGGTCAATTCAGACTCTGTAGGAGACAACAAAGACCTCCATACTTCTACACAACAAAGACCTCCATACTGCAGTAAGAATTTACTTCTACACCACCAGTTCATTACCTGGGTGAGGGAACACCTTAAATAAAACACAAGACCAAGAGAATAGCAAGCTGTAGGAACCCAATATTTATTAGAGCTATTACAACAGGACAGAGTTGCCAACCGGCTGCTCTGCAGAATTGCTAGTTAAAAAACTGTCCCCCAAGAATCCGCCGCAGGCTGGAAGCTCCTCAAGGAGACAGGAACCCCAGCCCTGACTAAACTGTGTTCCTATAGGATGCTCCAGCTTGCTATTCTCTTGGTTTCGTGTTTTATTTAAGGTATTCCCTTACCTGGGTGGGTAATGAACTGGTGGTGTAAAAGTAAAATCTTACCACAAGACCTGAAGGGAATATTGCTATATATGTAACTAATCATCTAGTAGCCATTAGTCCACCTAGGTCAATGTTGCATTGAAAGGAAATGGGGGATGGGAGAGTTTGGGGGTTATGGGCTAGATCAGGCATCCCCAAACTCGGCCTGCCAGCTGTTTTGGAACTACAATTCTCATCATCCCTGACCACTGGTCCTGTTAGCTAGGGATGATGGGAGCTGTAGTTCTAAAACAGCCAGCACTGAAATATTGTTGACATGCTCCAATGATTTAGTTATTGCAGTGGTTACCAATGCTTACATTCCAAAAGGTCTTTGTGCCCATGAACATTACACCACTGAACATCTATACCCAGCACTGAAATATGAAAGTCTGCCTTTTGTGCATTTTCAAACATGTCATTCTATAAATTATTGTGCTCCTTTTGAACAAAGTTATAACGCAACCTAATCTTTAGGCAACAGATACAGTTTTGACCAACTGTATTTGGCAAATATCAAGTTCACAGCCAGCTCAATATCTGATCCATGTGCTATCTAGGGACTACAATGCTTCCGTCAGAGACAACAAGCCGAATCTTCTGATCTCAATGGCTCCTTCCGTTTATCTTCTAATTGCTGTAAAACCAAGTAATACATATGGTGACAGATAAGAAGATAATATTATCAGTAGGAATACTCTGTACATTAAACAAGTTTTATTTACTATAAATTGGTAAGACACAGGCAAATATAAGATCAGGAGCTTCTCCTTCTCACTATACTCACCAACCTCCCTCTTCTCCTGCCTCAGTTCCCCTCCCCGTTTCCTTCTCCAGGACTGCAATATTTCTCCCCTGCCTGCCTCATTTTCCTGCTCCAAGACCACAATATTTCTTGCTTCCTCAGCTTCTGAACCCACAAAAAGGTCGCTGTAGTTTTTTCCCACCCCCAAGACCACCCTGTCTCCCATCTGCAGCTCACCCACAAAGGACAACAGAATCTCTCCTACAGCTCCCCATACCTCTATCTCATGGGGAGGGGGAAGCCTCTTTGGGTGCCTGGGAGAGATGGGAGGAGGAAAGTCTCCCTGGAAGGTCATGGCAGCACTCCCCTCTCCCATCCTCCTCCTGAGGTGACAGATTGGGGCTCTGAGGTAGATTCCTGCAACGAGCATTTCTGGCAAATAGAAACATTTCTAGGCAGTACTTCTCATTGTGATTGTTTGGGCTTTCTGCAATAAATTGCAATGGTAGTGGCAGATAAGTATCAGGTGATCCTTTAGTCAATACAGTACATTTTGTATATCTAGGAAGATGAAGATAAAGCTTTTACATGAAAATGCTAATTGTGGTGGTCCTAGAACATTTCTGTACCCTGTATTTATATTTGTCAAGGTCTATAAGCAAATTTCACCGGGTGAACAAATCAGTGATGGGAAACAAATCTTTATAGTTTGTGTGCCTTTTCTTCAGTCAGATAAATATTGCACAAGAGAATTAAATTAATGAATTATTCCAATTCAGAAAAAAGCCACACAATCCTATGGACCCCCAGATATGGTTGCCATATTTTGAAGAGCAAAACTCTACCCATGAAAAAGAGGACATGTCCTAGAAAAAGAGGACATATGGCAACCCTACCCCCAGAGGGCTTTCTGGAACCATAGAATGCTCCATGAAGATTTCTTCTTGCAACCACTAAAGGTATTCACAAGTGACACTGTTGGTGCTCTTCACTTTCCCTCCCCTCTTATAAGCACTTCTGACACTTCTGTCACTCTGTCTGTGATAACATACCCTCCAACATTTCTCCGATGAAAATAGGGACATCTCATTCCATTCTGGATCTGGTTGCAAGTTCTGAGTGTTCCATGTGGCATATTACTGAGCTTTCCATTGTTTTCTCTGGCACTTTTAAACAATGAGATTATGGTCCTGTTCTGCTATATAGTCTCTATGGTGTCTTCCCATCCATACACTAAAATGTCATCTAGTAGGACACTGATACTCTGCCACTGGTTTTATTCCAAAAGGCATCCTCAAGCCATCTGTAACTGCCTCCTTGGGTGGGGGGGGGGGGTAAAATAGCTGCTTTCTTCATCTTATGAGACTTGCCAGTATCCATCCAACATAAAAAAATATTGTTTGCTTTGGCAAAATCAAGTAAGAATCCTTCTATGGTGAGCATTTGAAAGTGAGCTCTTAATAATGCCTTTTTGACTTGCTTGAGTTAATGTGAATGTGAAATTTCCCAAGTTTCTTCACAGCTACTGTGCTATTCATCCATTTTGGTCGCTTAGTGATGATGTCATCCGTTTGCCTTATTGCCGTCCTGTTCTTTTCTCTCAATGGGATGGGGATTGACTCTATGAAGTCCTGGCTGGGTTCTTTCATTTTCTATGAAATGCAGTATGCCTGGGAGACATCCAACTCCTTCAAATACATCGTTGTAAGTTTTGAGTGTTTGTGTGTTTTGGCATGCCGTCTTGTATCTGTTCCCAGCAAGATTTCTATTAGCTTCTAGTAGTGTAGGTGGCTTGTTATGTGTTAAATGTTACTAGTTTAATGCATTCACTAGCACTGGCTGAGAGGAGAGACTTCTAACTGGACTTTGCAAATTGAAATTCTAGATGGCATCTTCCCTCCCCCCCTCCGCCCTCCCCCAGGGTTCTGCTCACAGGGCCTATCAGTGTGAAGAATCAGGATTGTAACATGGTAAGATTTCCATATAGCTCAGTGCATTTTCAGCTGCAACATTGTCTGTTTGGCATTCAGTTTCTTACTTGAGCCATCAATTAACCATTGATGTACAATGTTCCAACAGAAGGTTAATAAATCAGTCTGCTATCTTAACATGTTCTGTGTTGATGTCATGAATGTAGGACACATCACTGTCTGAACTGCAGTATAGATCATTGCTCTTAGTATTTATCTGTGTGAGTTTCCTCTGCTGAGAGTGTCTGCAAAAAGCATTACCGCTTTTAGTTTATGTTTTAATTTTTTAATGTAATTTAGTCTTAATGTTTTCCCCCTCTTATTGGTATTTTAAATGAATACATTGGACTGTCTTGTAAACCACTTAAGGATCTTTTTTGTTCTAGAAAGCAGCATATACATTTTGTCAAATAAATAAAAGAAACAATAATCTTAAAATAACTAAAATCTGGATCAAGTGCCTCCGATTACATCACACTTTCTTTTTAAGTGAAACCTTTTGATTTTAAAGTTGCCTGGCTCTCCTTGACCTTTTGAAAGTCTCAGCTGTCTTTCTAAAAAAAACTGTAAGCCACAATCTGTTTGGAACGAAGAGAGCACAACTTGAATATCAGTAATCCACCCACCCACTCCAGTACACCAGGCTCATAGACAACCCATGTCATATGAAGAAAACATGAAAGATGAATAGCTACAAATTAGATTACAGAGTGTTCTGGGAAGCAGTGGCTTCATGCATCTCTGAGGATGGGGACTAAGTAATGGCATGTGATCCTGTTCTCAAATCCAGCTAGATTTAACAAGGTTTATGAATCGGCAGATGCAGGATTTATAGTAGAGGTGGCTAACCTACACACACACACACACACACACACACACACACACACACACACACGTTGTTGGACTCCAACTCCCATTATCCCCATTCTGCAGGGCTGACAGCAGCTGTAACATCTAGAGGGCCAACGGTTCCCAAACCCAGGTTGCAATTCTAAGCGCACTTACTAGAAGATAAGCACCAGTGAACAACATGGAACTTTCTTCTGGGTAAATATGCATACAATTGCAATGGAAGTATAGATTTATTCCTAAAGCAGGGAACAACATAGGGATGTCTTTATCTTATTTCTCCCTTATGAATGCCACCCATATTTATGGTCACCTGTGCTATTTTATGAAAGCTGCTGGCTTTGTGTGTAAAATAAAAAATAAAAAAAATTCCTTCCAGTAGCACCTTAGAGACCAACTAAGTTTGTTCTTGGCATGAGCTTTCGTGTGCATGCACACTTCTTCAGATACCAGGTGTGTGTGTGTCTGTATACACACACATACACACACACGTTATTTAAATGGAAGTTTTTTTAAAAAAAAATTATGCAGGAATGTAAGATAACTAACTAGAAAAATAAATACAAGGAGTGTCACAATGGTGGTAAAAGTAATGAAAAGGTACCTAAGAGCTGGTTATTAGTCAGACAACAGGCAAAATGATGATGAGGCATGTAGGGCCATTCTTCAGTTAAATAGCACAAAATAGGGATTACGCTGCACACGACATGAAAGACAGGCCTATATTTTGTCCAAGTCCTCCCTTTATACGGTTCTTCCTCCCTTTGAGCAAGCTAGTTCCTCAAAGTAGCTTGGAGGATTCTTTATTTATAGGCCTGCTAGTTCAGGGCCCACAAAGCCATTCATCATGTTCCTGCCTTCTGCCATCTGTTGTAAATGAACAAACCAGCCTGCAACTTTCTCAAGTATCTGTGTTTGCTATTATGTAGATTAATGTAAAATGGGGTGGGGGGGATAAATCTATCGAGTGTGCTGCCTATATGCCTAATGAACCTGCCTCAAAATTCATCACTTAGCATGCAGTAAATGAAAATAAGTCTCCAGTAATGCAAGAAAAACGTCAACCTATCGTTTACTAACAACTGTATCAATTTGTTAACCTAATTAGCTGCCAAAAATGGGTTTATTAACTGACTCACAATATCACTTGCAATCATTAAAATGAGTTTCAGAATTTTAATTCAAACGTATAACCTTGTCATTTTGATTTTTGGAGTAATAATACAACAGTTGTACTTTAAATTTTGTAAAGCTGTGTGATAAATTCGGAGGCAATACTTTGTTACACACGGTTAACCCTTGTTTCTTGTTTGCAAAGTGGGCTATTAAAATTCCAAATTCATCTTCTAACTGCACAGGTAGGGCAGCCGTGAGCCCAACTTTACAGATGACAGTAGAGGACAGTCTGTTTGAAGGGCTGCCTAATCCAAGACCAGCTTGAAGATAAAGACCCATAAGAAGGAAAAAACAGGGACCTTTAAGTGACCCATCAAACAGCACCTGGACAGCAAACTAAGCAAGCATACAGGTCATCTGGTCCCAGTCCTGAAATGTATCGTATTCTTTCAATGTGCATCTATGCATATAAATTAATATGCAAATGTTATGCAAATCGGTGTCTTCCTTTCTCCTCTTTTTTTATTGCTGCATTTCCTCCAATTTGGCAATCCTTAACTGTTCACCCTATGTATGCATTTCTTTAGCCTGTAGTCTGTTAAATGCAGAACATAAGAACTGCTCTTCTGCGTAGCATCAAAGGCCCATCTAGCTTTTTGTTTCCCATAGAATGTGATCCAATGGTTCTGGCAAGATCAACACACACACACATAGACACACACACGAGAATAGCACCACCAAGAATGGTATGTGGAGTTTAACTGACCCCACAGTTATTTCTTTAAAAAATTGCTACACTGCCGTTCAGCAGAGCTTTAAGGTTAGTTTTCAACAGCAAGATAAAATACAAATAAATAGTATTTTAACAACAACAACAACAACAACAACAACAAAGCCTGGGGAAATTAATAATGATTTCCCTGGCACTAACCAGATGTTGTGAGAACCTGAAAAAGATCTTACAAAAGTGACTTCAATGCACAAGCAAGTTGGCATGTGAAAAGGTTACCTAGGTTATAAGCCCAGTAGGACTTTAAAGGTAACCACCAGCATTTTAAATTGTGCTCAGAAATGGACCGGAAGCCAGCGACATTTTTAAATGTTCCTGAGATCTGTTTCCCACCAGCCAGTCCCAATCAACAGCTGTTCTGTTCAATATAACACATATTCTGCAATTGACATACTTATAAGAATCATATCAGTTGCACAAGCACAATAGTACAACAATCATAAGCCCATGATAATGAATCAGCCTATGCACAGTTGCCACATGTCACAGCTGCATGAACAGGCAAAACGGTTGCAAAGAAGCATTGCTGCCATTTCCTGCCATTGCCTAACCATACAAATTACACCTGCCCCTTTTCTTTGTGTCAGTGCTGGAAGGCCCTTATCTAAGTCTAAGACTATGACCCTCAAAATCCTGGGCAAACTGGCCATGCATTTAGACGAAACCCAGCGTTTGATCAACTCTCCACTAGGAAACTACATACCGGTATTTGGGATGCCCACTCATCATCAGCTATTCAGCAATATCAGCATTTAAATAGGCAAAGTCTATTGTATTAGGCAACAAAACAAAAACCCCACCAGTGGCTGCTACTTGATCATGCGTAAATAGAGACAAAGAGACATTTATTGAATGATTCCTATTTTTTTTTATTTCATAAAATGTATATACCACAAGATTGAGGTGGTTGCGGAAACCCTCAAAAATATTTTGGAAGCAGTTGTCCACTTGGTTTTTAACATCTTTATCATGTGATGCTGTGACATCTGCTTATCTCATTTCCATCCCTCCCACCCTCCAGGCAGCTGAGGATTTTTCCATTTAATTGTCTCATGAACCCTGGGCAGGTAGGCTGAGTGACTGGCCCAAGGTCACCCAATCTGCACCACAGCTGAACTGAAGCCACGTCATCCTTGTACAGGCATAATGCCTCACAACTGCAGTATCTTCAACCCAATGGCTTGAAGAAGGTCAAATGCTGTAGGATTTAAGTAGCAAAGCTATAGCAATCCCTCCCCAGTACCTTCTTAGCTCAAGCGGATTGGCTTATTCTTGTCTCTGTGGTTTCAATATGTACATCCAAAAATTCCATACCATCAGGGGGAGGGGTGGATGATGAGAGATTGCTGTCTTTTACCATATATTGCTGTCTTTTACAAAGACACTTACTATGTAAGTGTCTTTGTAAGACCCCAGATCAAGATCCCTGGTGACCACATATTGACTAACAGGCCCTACTAGCACAGACAAGTTATTATCTCCCTATATGATTGTGAGCTCATGCTTTGACTCAGAACCCATACCAAATCTGAAAATATAGAGGGGAAAGTAAGGTGGTTCGTAATGAAATTTACAAGCCCACCCCCCTTCACTACTACCCTCCCAGTTTAGTGGGAAATTGTGGCTCTTCTATAGCTTTGTAAAAACAGACAATTCTGCAAACATCAAAAAAGGTAAGAGGCCTACATCTTATGCCCCCTGTTATTTAAGTACTGAGCTTGTGGTGTATGTGTGCTTATTTGTCTGTCAGCAGATATAGATGGAAATATATTGCAAGCAAAAATATAACATTGAGAAGCATTTTCTATGTTACAGAAGCTTCTGCTCTTCACATACTATGTAAAGAAAAATAGCATTAACATTATGCATTTCCTCGTCACAATGTAAAGCTAGAATGAATAGGAAAGCTGACTAAATTTCTTCAAAGAGGCAAAGGCAGAATGTTCCCAGGGAGCAGTTTCAGTGGTACAGAAAAGCCTGACTGCATTCATTTTCAGAGCCTTCTACGTACTCAAACTTCACTTATGTCTATCAGGGTTCGATAAGCAGCCTTCCTCACTAACAAGACTATAAGATGTTAATGTCATTCAATCACTCTCACACCCTTTCCTGCTATTTGTCCAAGGCAGGAAGCTATGAGTTTTCTTGTCGTGTGGACAAAGAGGAAATATCCAGTAAAAGCTGACCTTTGCATGCAAACAGGTCCATATCCTTTTTCCGCTTGACAACTTCCTGCTTGCCTGCTAGGACGAATCCACTCTTCATTTTTTCCGGTGTCCATTATGTTGGCTACTCAGAAAACTATTTGAGGGAAGACAAACATTTTCATTAAGGTAAATGGCAGTGAATATCCGGACAGCCATCCTAGTGGAGAAATACCTGCTATTTTATAAAATGACACTGTAGCCGAGTCACTAATATCCCATGTCAGAGGCCAGTATAAGCTTGTTTCTGATACATCTAATGCTTTTAAAAGAATAGCTGTTTTAAGGGGGGAGGGGGAATCAGACTACATTTTTAATGTTGGTTTGTTCCTTAATGTACAATTTATACTGAAAAAACAATATAATAACGTTACAGATAACGTAAACATAATTTATTGGGCTTGTGAAGACTGACCCATGTTTCTGCTTCATAAGATGGTCTTTCTGGTCATAAGATGCTACATGCTTATTTCAACCGAATGCAGCATGTAAAAGGAATTAGCTCTTCCATGGGCCCAAAAAGAGCTCTTTCTGACACAGCGTTATTTTTAACATTTGATGAGCTGCTAACCTTCAGAGTGAGATCTTTTTGGTCTCTTGTGTCTGCATTATCCATATCTACATTAGGTAAATGGCTAGAATTCTCCATGTGAAACCCCACCCCCACCCCACCCCCTCAACATATTAATGTAGCCCACTGGAGAAACAGATGTTTAACACTGCATTGCCAATGGCACACCAGTTCATTGTATGCTAGTGCAAAGTGCTAGCACTGCCTGGGAATTTGAAAAAGTGGGGGTGGGATTGTGTTTTGAGAAATGACACAGTGCATCCAATGGCATCCAAACGTAGGCAAAAACTACCTCCTCCATCTTGGGAAACTTCTTTTATAACCATCAGGCCAAATTGGGCAAAGTCACACCAAAGCCAAATTTTGGTCTGCTATCTTGATTCAAAATGGTGTCTGGCATCCAAACAAATAGACAAAGACAATTGCCTCCACCTCAGTAATCCTTATGCAGAGTTGGGCAACAATATCTCAAGATACATTGGAGAAGAAAGATAAGGAGGAGACATTCTTGTTATACCTGGTTCCAGGAAACCAATTTTCGCAATCATGCTTTGGAGGACAAATACAAAATCACAAGTTTTGGTGCTAATTAAGCAGAACACTGAAGGGGAGATAGTGCATGAATACCAGCCTCGTTTACCTTTGGTGAAATATGTAAAATAGCTCACTGTCCCATCCCCAATCCTCTGGCTGCCCTTTAAAAGCGCAGCTATTTATTTTAATTTGTACAGAAACTGGATAATTTAAACAGTGGAAAAGTATATTTTGTAGGAAGAAGATAAAGTCTGAGACTGATAAACTTTAGGGCTAAACGAAGTAATCTTGGCATTGCTAAAAGAAAATCATAGTTAAGATACTTTAAAGATCTCTGCACTTAATTGTTTTTAAGATCTTTCTCAAGCTGCTGTTTCCTCTTGTGGCTTTCTCTTAAAGGTTATCTGTATCATAATGTGTCATGGGTTTCAAACAGTCTAAATGCTTAGTATAACTAAAAGTAGCCAAAATGACAATTAGAAGGAATTATACTTATTCATTGTGTAGTGTGTTTAAACAAACTATCATTTGCAGACCTTGACAATGTAGCTTTTTGCATATTTACTTACAAATAACTCCCAGTGCTTTCTCCCAGTGCTCCCAGTGCTAACTCCCATGAGCTTTCTCTCATGTAAAAGTACTTAGGATTGAAGCCATAATTGATTAATTAAATAATCTCTAAATTCACACATAGTCGAGGTCCTTAAGGACTACTAACATTATGAGTTACTTAAAAACACAGCCAAGTTGTGCAGGTCCTTAATATCAACTTTAAGATTTCATGATTGAACTTTTGTCATTTCAGTGCTACTATTAATTTTAGATCTATGCATCCATATTGATTTCCATTTCTACTTGGTATGTTCAGGAATGTTTTTATTGATTATACAAGAAGGTAAATTCTCCTAATGACATTTTTTTCATTATTTTACTTTCTTTATGTCTCTTTCAGGAACTGTCTCTAGGGAGCAAAAGGGACAGTAAATGGTATTTAATTGCTAGGTAGGTTCTGCAATAAGGACAACACAAAGGGTGGCCCTGTTAGGATCTTTTCTATTAAAAAAAACAACCCAACCACAAATGCATTTTGGACTACCGGCCATGTGTGATCCTGAACACTTGATTCTGTTGATTGGTGAGTTGTTGAATCAAACAGCAGCTCACAATGCATGTGCTAGAGGACTAAATTAGCAGCTAGATAATTTGCCCATCTGAGCATCACCTTTTCTGTCATTGAAGTAGAGGCTTGAGCTGTACAAGTTCAAGCTGTCAAACAAGTCATTTTTCTCACTGGAAAGGTCACAAATTTCTTTGCACTTGTTTCCTTGTGCTCTGTGGGAATCCTCCTGAAAATCCTTTCAGTTGTAATCTTAACTCAGGATGTGTGTGTGCGTGTGTGTGCGTGCTCCATTCTTATTTAGCTTTGTACTTCATTGCCTATGGTTTGATTGGGGGAGGTGGGCAGCAAGCACTGGCATCTGCCTCGTGCAACATAATATGATCATCAAGCTGGGTGGGGGAATCTGAATCAATTAGAAATAAGAACCAAACTCTAAAATCAATTTAGAATCCATTAAAATTCATGATGAATGTTTCTCATACTAGTCAGCAGCTCCTATTAGAGTTATTGGAGCTTGCCCAGCCAATTCTGAAAAATCGGGGGGGGGGGCATAGGAATGTATAAAATAGCTTAGCAAACACAGCAAGAGACGTCTTCCATGATTCCTATGGGAACATTCTCACCACAGCCCTCCAGACTCTCCAAAGAGGCCTGAACAGACTCAAAGCTGTATAAAGGGGCTGTGACATCCCCATGTGTGGGGCGACATGTTGGTCCCTTTCTAACATGCTGAGGCCATGGAGAAGGGGGACTATCCCATCTCTCCTGCACAATCCCAGTCCTGACCTCTGCCCCACAAATGCCATTTATCATCATGTCTGGTTTGGTCCTGGCAGCTAAAACTTCCTGCTCCATCTGTACTCCCTTTGACTGTCAAGTAGAGTGCTTAATACGAACCCTATTCCATTTGATGAAACTTCGGATGAGGGGCTTGTGGGACCTCACCCACTTTTTTGTGGTGCAGCAGCCACACCTTGTGGTGCCAATGACTGTGGCAGAAATGCTTCTCCGCTTTCTGTATGTTCAGACAGTGTGAGAAAGCTACCTTTCTGATATCTGTGGGTAGAGCTGCTCTATGAGAAGAACTACAGTGGGTCAGAGGCCCCCCTGCCATGGAGGAGCCCCATCAGCTTACATCAATACATGGTGGTTTTCGTGCTGTCTGAACATGTAGATGGTGAGGAAGCATTTCTGGTACAGGCAACAGTAGCAAGTGATATGGCTGGGCACACATTCCCGGTGCGGTGGGGGTACCCTGACTGTCCTCATCCCATGATGCAACTTGTAAGGAGGAAGTCATGTAAAACTCCCCAGAGTGAATCCTTGAAGGATGCTCAACTTTGATATTGGTACCTGCATCAGTTCAAGGGGTTCCAGCTTCAGCGCTGTAGCTGGGTGAAGGCCAGGCTATTAATCACGAATAAAGTGATTGTTGAAATTTTCCTAGTTGGTAAGAATATGTATCTCAGCAATAAATGTAATTTCTCCTTTTTATACAGCTTTGTGAGATTTAATAAATGTGAAGAGCCATATGGGCTAATTTCATAATGATCAATAAACACTTTTTATTACTTTTAAATGAAAAGAAAATGAAGACCTGGAATCTAGTGATGAAGAATTGATTTCTGGCAGACAAGCAAAATTGTTTGGTCTATTTTTATGGATGGCATAATTATATCCAAAGCCCATAAACAATGAACATCCACTTCTGTACTTTTTTCTGCACTGCTTTAGTCACAGAGCCAATCATAAACATGAATGAAATCAAAACATCCCTTTGGTAAATCAAAGGAAGTATCAGCAGAGTAACATAAACAACAGAAGAAAGCTTGGAGGGTTTCCACGCTGGTGTCTGAGTAAGTGCACAACATCAAATGCTTCAATTCATAGCGGTGCCTTGCATCTAAATTTGACTTCCGTTTTGGACATGGAGAGATTATTTAGTTTAGTATTAAGGCACCTCGCTTTCACAACAGGGGGGTTATATAGATGTTTTAAGCTGGCTGAAGGAAAAGGATAACTTGTGAGAAGTGTTCCACCTCCCTCAACAAATTCTCTTTCATTCTCACCTTACATTCCAGTTAATCAGATCACCCTTATGGAAACATGTACACACATGCGTTGTTGAAATGGATGGCAAAATTCCCATTGATTCTATTGTTTTTGGATAGTGTTATCAGTAGCAGAACATCTGAAGTTTTATTACGCATTTACGTTGCTAAATCAAAGTGCACCTTGCTCCTTTGCTCTCCCTGTTATGAAGTCTGAACCTGTCACGAGTCCCATGGAGACAACTTGGTGGCATTGGTCAGAGGGGAAGGAGGACTGGGATAAGAAGGTGGAACTGTGGTAACTGGATTCTGGGAGGAGTCCAGTGGGTTGTAAGGCCCTGATCCAGGTCCAGGGGAGGGGCCAGGTGGACTGTCAAAGGAGAAGCCCGTCTTGGTGCAGTCATTGCAGTGTTATAGTGCATATGTATTGAATATCAAATGGCAATGACTTTCAGTGCAAACTTTCAGTGCATTTCATTCAAAATGGTGGTCATGCATTTCCTCCTTGGGCATAAGACCCAATGCAGTTATTACTGAAGATACAGAGGTAGTAATATTGTCCAAAGCCACCTTTATCTCCTGAGTGCTTCCTGGCAGCAGAGTCAAGCCTTTTTTCATTATTTTATACTTACATTGTCTTTCCACGCTTCTTCAGAAATGGATAGATGAAAGCCTGTTAATATAGACTGGCATTTTTGTAACAGGGGTTAAGTAATTGGTGGAGGAGTGGCCTTTTCATGTGCAACAGTGCTGTATTCTAAGGCCTCATGAAAATGAATGAATGAATGAATGCATAAATAAATTCAACAATATGGGTTACCATAATATGCTTCATTCGTAGGCCAAGAGCTTCCCTAAGACGCTGTGTTTCCATTTTAGCTCATTCTGTAGCGACGGAGTTTATAAATCCTTGTCTTTTGGAGAGGAGTACATGCATAATGCACATTTTCTTCACTTGTACACCAAGTCATTTGTCTCTCAACACTCCAGGAGCCAGAGTTTATTTTTGCTAACTCTGCTAAACCTGTGAAACTGAAACAACCGTGACTACAAACTGTGAGCTACTGTATTAGCCTGAGTTCTGCTGTTAATGAGAAGGCTGCTGTCATTGCTGCCATCACAAAGTGCTAAAATGTAGTAAGACGTGGTCTCTGGGACACCCTGAAACATTCTTTTGCGACCACACAAATTCAGGGTGTTGTTCTTTTTTTTTTAGGGAATAAAAATGCATGGGTGATTTCTCATCAGTCTTCTTGGAAGAACCAATACTGCGAAGAAACAGAAAGCAGCGGTTGTTATAGGCCCCAAAACATGGGAAATGAATTCACTGGCCTTGATGTGTCTGCGGTCACAATCTGCTCAGGAGAAATCCATGGCTCCGAGGTATGTTATGCACAACAAATGGAGCTTATTTCCTCAAATGGATGAAGTCGAACAAGTTATACTGACTGACTGACTGACTATCCAGCTGCAATCTACATGTCATGTGATGAATAAATGCATTTGCCTTAGTTTAGAAGGTGGTGAAAAGACAATGAAGAGAGGAGCATGAAAGAGATTCAATAAATTATGTGGGGCTTGGAGAAAGTGGGTATCTCCCCATGTCATACTACTAGAACTTGGGGTCATCCAGTGAAATTGAGAACACTCTTCTTCACACAATGCAGAATTAATTTCTGGAATTCACTGCCATGAGATATTGTACTGGCTACTAGATGAGATGACTTTAAAGGGAGATTAGACAAATTTATGGAGGACGGGTCCTTCTTTCAGTGGCTATTAGTCACAATGGCTATATGTAAATCCCAGTTTCCAAGACAGTATGTCTTGTGACACTTCTAGTTAGTTCAAACAGGGATGTTCTGCATGAGCTCTGGAGTGAGCTCTATGTAACCTTGCCAACTGTCTAGAAGAAGAAATGGACAACCTGTCGGTTCCATTGGCCACAGTAGTTCATGTACTGCTTACTTGAATATTAGATTACTGCAGTGTGGGCCTTCCCTTGTGCTTGATCCAGAAGCTGCAGCTAGTGCAGAATGTTGCAGCATTATTGCTGACCCCATCAGCATATAGCACCTATGCTCAGAGAACTGCACTGTTTGCTGATTTGCTACCACACCAAGTTCAAAGTATTAACTATTAGCATATAAAGTCTTTAACAGCTTAGCACTAGTTTGCTTGTGGCATGGCCTTACCCAATATATGCCCACTTGCCTGCTTCAACTGGTACTGTGACAGGTATATAATAATACTCATTCTGCGTTTGTAAGAAATCAATCTTTTAGTATGGAAGCACCCACAATCTGGAACTCTGCCTATGTTCTCTTGGATGCTTGCTAAAAACATTTTTGTTTCAGCAAGCCTATCCAAGCACGTAGAATGTTGGTGTACATTTTAACCTGGTTTTTAGCTTATCATTGATTTTAATTATTTTGTTCATGTTTTAAATAGTTGTTTTTAACTGCCTTTCAAAAAACCTGATAATTTTATTGTTTTATTCTCTTTGTAAACCACTTCGGGGTTTTATTGCAATCAAGCAGCAGCTAAATCTTGTGAAATAAATACATAAATGAACAGTCTGCTGCCAGCCCAGATCATTTAGTGGGTAGTGATGACTATCTACGCCAGAGCAAGGAGAAAAACCTCCCCTTGGTGGTTGGAATTTATCCTCAAACCTAAGCTTCTCTGCAATAGATGTTTATGTTATACTCATAACTCTGTGGACTCTATCCATATCTATACATACCCTCCAATATTTCTGCAATGAAAATAGGAATGCCCCATTCCATAACAGCAGCAGCAGCAGCAGCAACAGCAGCAGCAGCAGCAGCAACAACAACAACAACAACAACAACAACAACAACAACATTTATAGCCCACCCATCTGACTAGGTGACCCCAGCCATTTTGGGCGGCTTCCAACATATATAAAACATAATTAAACATTAAGCAACTTCCCTAAACAGGGTTGCCTTCAGATGTCTTCTAAAGGTTATATAGCTAATTATCCCCTTGGCTCGGGGGTCACATAACTCCGTACCCTCCAACATTTCTCTGATGAAAATAGGGACATCCTAAGGAAAAGTGGGACATTCTGGCATCAAATCAGAAACCAGAACGGCTTCTGTAAATCCAGGACTGTCCCTGGAAATTGGGACACTTGGAGGGTCTGTTCATATATTGGTAGGCATTGTGTCTTAGATAGTCTTAATGCTTCCTGTTGTTCCAAAGTCCCCTCCTGTAACACAAAGCACAGCAAATTCATGCTTGAGTGCTATAGTGGACATGACCTTTATTCATTTTACCAACATCTTTGCCTTCTGTACTGCATTAGCATCTGGTGCTGCCTGATAATGTGGTTCATATCTGCATGAGAAAAGTGTAGGACACATGAGGCTAGCCTTTGAGCAGGGTGGATTCTACAAGATAATCTGCACTTGTACCCTTCCAGGGTCCCCTCTCCCCATTAATCTTCTCTCTGTTTGGCCTAATATTATGTTCACTTCCCATCAATATTCTAGTAAATGAGAAAGATTACTGGAAATATTCTTCAGTAGAAATAATGTCCTGTGGACAATGCAAAAACAATGAACAAATGGTAATGTTTATTGGCTCATTGCAAATTACCGTTTATCCCACTCTGGTTAGTAGAAACCATTTCTCAGTGGGTCACTGGACAGAATCAATGCTATTGTTGTCAATATATGCATTTACTTCTCCCTCAAGTTGCAGGATGCTGTCATTCCAAGCTTCCTAATTGTTCAGAAATAATTTGCAATGAAATATTGTTCCAGAAAGCTTTCTAGGATGTGAAACAAAGCAGCTATTTCTCACTTATTTGAGAGCTGATTATACCATTGTGAGGATAGTTATAGTGAAAGGAAAGCACAGCATTGGAGAGTAATTTGTACAGGTCTCAGAGAAGCTACGCTTCTCGCAGCGAATAAACATCTGCTGTTATGTGGCTTCCTCATACACTGTGTATGTCCAGATGTTGACCTTGTTAACACCTGCATCATCACACTGCAGCCAAGAATGAGAACAGACTTCACCCCATTGCCTGTCTGAACAGTTCATGTCTGCATAGAAGCTATTCCAGCATAGTGGATAAACAATAAAACTGCTTCTAAACTCCTCATGGGTTAGCCTTTCCTGTTTTTCTCAAAGACATTTGCCCTCCACAAAATGTAATTTAAGGCAAATTTCAACCCATTAAAATAGTTTGAAATTTTATTATGCATCATTTCTGTAACACAGAACTTGTGGCCCACAAAGAGGAATGCACAGAGGGGCAATGGGGTGGCTGGAAGAGAGGGAGAGGGATATTTGGGGTGCCTCACTCATTTTTGGCTCTGGTCCTATCCGCTATTGCCATTGTCTCTCATTGCCATCAGGTGGCCCCCAACAGATTAACCCCAAAGGAATGTAATCCTTGGCATAAACAGTTCAGAACCCCATATTTTAAAGGAGTAATGCATCACACTACTGAAGTTGCAATGCTGTCTTAAAAATGGAACCATAGGTCTGGAGGTAGTACATAAAATAGTAGCCAAAATGCCCAAGGGGTTAATTATGAAGAAAGGCTAAAGTGTTTCGGGCGCTTTAAGAGATGCTTAGAATTATACAGTCTGTGGAGTATATGCTTAGAATTTTTTCAGTGTTATTATGAATGAGCCATTTCCAACATTCTCCTAGTGGACAGCAGAGTTTAGTACAACAGTTGCGCTAGTGGAATGCAGCTACCCAAGAGCTGATTATTGCATAATAATATTCAGTAATGTACTTGTGTTTTCCCTTATGCAACAAAATTCCACCAGAGCATTTGTTATAATGCCATTCTACATTATCATTTTTGCTTCACGTTGTGCAGAAAAAAAGAAAATAATAAAAATTGTTTTCCAAAAAATGTGTACCGATGTGACTTCAACATAGCGCTTCCTTAGACACAATACTCTATTATTACTACTGTTTTTGTTATTATTGCATCATCTTTATTATTTTACTTTGTGCATATGGAATTAGGTCAAGGGCTGCAGGTGTCCCTTGGGCTGCAGGTTGCTCATGCCTTCCCTACCTTGCCATTGGATGCCCCTTTTCCTGGTTGCCTCTCAGTTCAATAGAAGGAAGCTTACCTTGCCTGTTGCCTTCCTGTGAGTTACTTTATGGTTTCATACATAACAAGTAGCAGTTCCCAGCTTCCTTCTGCTTCCAGAACAATTTGGATGAAGGGCTGCAGCTCAGTGGTAATCCATCCACTTTACATGCAGAAGGTCCCTAATACACTTCCAAGTAGAGAAAGGAACATCCCCAATCTGAAAGCACTGAGAGCAAGTCAGTATGGACAACACTAAGCGAGATGGACCAATAGTCTCTCAGTGTAAGGCAACTTCAGATGTTCCTGTATGTTTATATACAGTATGTTTCCAAACACAATTCAAAATGTTGGTGTTGCACTAAAAGACCTCAACCCTGCATACCTGAAGGATACCTCCACCTCCATTGTTCAGCCCAGACACTGAGGTCCAGCTCTGAGGGCCTTCTGGAAGTTCCCTCACAGCAAGATGTGAAGCTATAGGGAGCCAGGCAGAGGGCCTTCTTGGTAGTAGCAGCCACCCTGTGGAAGGCCTTCCCATCAGATGTTAAACAGATAAACAACTTTGACTTTTAGAAGACATCTGAAGGCAGCTCTTTTCAGGGAAGTTTTTAATGACTGATGTTTTATTGTGCTTTTACTGGGAGCCGCCCAGAGTGGCTAGGGCAGTGATGGCTAACCTTGACACTCCAGATGTTTTGGGACTACAACTCCCATCATCCCTGACCACTAATCCTGTTAGCTAGGGATGATGGGAGTTGTAGTTCCAAAACATCTGGAGTGTCAAGGTTAGCCATCACTGGGCTAGGGCAACCCAGTCAGATGGACAGCATATAAATAACATTGTTGTTGTTGAAGTTAGATAGCCGTGTTGGTCTGTCATAGTCAAAACAAAAAAATAAATAAATAAATTCCTTCCAGTAGCACCTTAGAGACCAACTAAGTTTGTTCTTGGTATGAGCTTTCGTGTGCATGCACGCGAAAGCTCATACCAAGAACAAACTTAGTTGGTCTCTAAGGTGCTACTGGAAGGAATTTTGTTGTTGTTGTTGTTGTTGTTGTTGTTGTTGTTGTTGTTGTTGTTATTTAGGGACGGACCATAGCTCGGTAGTAGAGCATCTGCTTTGTATTCAGAAGATACCAGGTTCAGTCTCTTGGCTAGGAATGTCCCCTGCCTGAAACCTGGAAAGCCACTGCCAGTCAATGGGCTAGATCAGTGATGGCCAAACTTGGTCCTTCAGCTGTTTTTGGACTACAACTCC
This sequence comes from Darevskia mixta, assembly GCA_034641385.1. Classification (NCBI taxonomy): domain Eukaryota; kingdom Metazoa; phylum Chordata; class Lepidosauria; order Squamata; family Lacertidae; genus Darevskia; species Darevskia mixta. The sequence goes on from JAWWNH010000066.1 coordinate 38,160,369, forward strand.
CATCATCCCTAGCTAGTAAGACCAGTGGTCAGGGATTATGGGAATTGTAGTCCCAAAACAGCTGGAGGGCCAAGTTTGCCCACCACTGGGCTAGATGGATCACTTGCTTGACTCAGTATAAAACAGCTTATACTTCTGCCCTCATGCTTATTTCCCCATCTGTTGTTACTGAATATCTCCAATCCCAAAATACAAGTTCTTGGATATTCTTTGGTAATGGTTGGCACAAGGAAATTATTATTTCCCACCAAGTATAGGATGCAAAGACTACCTCTGAAGAGATGGACGTCAGAGTCTGCAAACCATTAATTTTTTTTCTTTATACTTGTTAGGGGAGAAGAACCCTAGACTGCCTTGCCAACTTCCCAGGTTTGTTTTAAATAAATAAATAAAAATGTTAAAGGGGCCCTTCTGACAAATTGATTAACAATCCTGAGCCGCTGAAGTTCAGCCAAGTGAGCAATTAAACATTCCAAACAGCAATGAACCTTCAGAGATAATTTATGATAATTTTATGCACAAGAGCTCAGTGGCTTTTTAATTAGATAGAATGTTAGTAGTGGGGATTTCTAACAAGGGAGTGTCAGTGCTCCATACATCACTGAGATTACTTAAACATTTCAAACATGGTTGATGAATGAAGTTTCTTGAGATGGGGGAGATACAGAAGGTGTTGCAGAGTTGAGATTATTCATCATATCAATTATTGAGAGTGGGTGCATTGACATCCAACTCCCAGCTCATATTTTACAGGCACTGCAAGATAACAGACTTGCTGGGATTCATTCGGCATCTGTAGGAATATTGAACTTCTTCTTCCTCTTGAAGCAGAATTCTGCTGCCACAGGATCATGCGTTCCTTGTTTTCCTTCTGATGGTCAAGTATCCTGGTATTGGAGTACAGAGACCTTCCAGAACCAATTAGGTAGATATCCCTATATGAAATGGGTGTATGTGTGTGTGTGAACAGATTCTCTCTAAGATGCTTCTCTCAGAAGATGCTCTGTTGAGATCACTGGTACTTACTCCCACAGGTAAGCGTGCATAGGATTGCAACCTTACTGTAGTGATTCAGAGAAGATATAGCCTTCAGCACTACGGTGTCTTTGCTTGTTAATAAACACCACAGTGATACTGCCTTTTTTTTGCTCTAGATTTATGCTAGTTTATCTATTTTTTTAATTTACAAAAATACAAATTGTACAAATACATTCCCTGTGGGGAACCTGCAGAGGAGGGGAGAGAAACCAAAAGTCCCATTGTGCAAGTAGATTTCCATTGTGCAAGAGAACAAATACGATTGGATGTTGGCCAATAAACATTTATTTATTTACTACATTTGCATACTGTCCAGATAACTACGTTTTCTGGGCAGTTTAAATTAAACTGTGCAAATTGAATTCAAACCATCTACAATAGAACCAATTATTAAAATCACAACATCAAGAAATCACAAAAAGGCAAACGAAGCTGTTGGCTTTTTCTTTTATTTTCTGCTGCAGAGAAATGGAAGACAAAATGAAGAAGAAATATTTCTCCATCAGAAAGTAAAGAAAGTCTAATATAGTGTTTCTTGGAGGGAAGAGAAAGAGAAAGCCATGGAACTGTTGTAATATTCAGGAAGGGGAAAAGATATCCAGAAAAGAGTTTTTCAGGATGGCTTCTTTTCAGTCTGGGACATAAAAATTAAAGACCCTGAACCAGCTTTTAAAATAATGTACGCTATGATGAGTGTGAAAGAAGCAGGTAAAAGATTGAAAGAAAAACATTAAAACATCTACATACATTTACAAGTTGACAATACATTTTCACCACTTCACTCTTGTGCATGTATTACTGGTGTGTGGTGATTATGGGGGTTTCGGGGGGGGCTTGGTCCCTTTTATTTCATTCCATGCCCATTTGTAATCCATGCCATTAGAAAGGCAGCCTTCAAGAGAGGAACTTGCTCAAAAGTCATACATCTTATAGTTTCCCTGGCAACAGACATACATGAAAGATCTCATGCAAGATTCCAGCACCCCTTATTTGGAGTTATGTAATCAGGTAGACTCATGCCAGAAAGATATCACTAGCTTCAGTTCCATTAGAACTACAACACTCCATTCCTGATGTAGACAATATCACATTCTACATTTTAGATAACCCTCTGCAGGATTCTACTGTATGTGTGAGTGAGGTGCAGGGTAGAGACTTGTCATTGTGCTTGTGGCCCTGACCCTCCCTATGTCAACCGTCTAACATGCTGATCAGAGCATATTTACAGTGTCATAAATACTGGTGGGAATTGTATTATTGGTATACCTCATTTTTTATGGATTCCATCTTTCTGGATTGTTCATTGGAATGGGGGAGAAATTAGAGTCAGTTCATATTTATAGATGAACCTATCTAATCTGTGCTACCTGAAAGGGTATGCGAGCCAAAACACAGCCATCCTACAAAATTCACCCTTCTCTGAATTTTGCAATGTGGTTCTCCAGGCAAATAATGTGTACCAAAAAAAAAGTATGTCCAGAGGAAAGTGTGATGAAATGCATATATTGGAGAAAATAATACAAAAGGCATTGTACTGGTGGAAACTGCATTGCAAACACATATATTAGGCAACAACTTTTTGTTGTTGTTGACATCTGTCTTGAGACAGAATGGAGTGTGTCTCTGGGGATGAAGTCAAACCGTGTGGGGTAGGGACCAAAGGTGAACATACTATCCCAGAAGGAGCATGCCATGTCTCCCAGCAGAGGTACTACCCCACCCCTAACATTCCATACACCCCAAATGTAGACAGAGCTATATATAGTAATGTGTATATTAGGAGAAATTAACAATAAAATGCTGGTGGATTTTCAAGGCTGCTTGTGGGCTTCCCAGAAGGGACATCTGGTTGACCACTGCGGGGGTGGGGTGCATGACTAGATGGCCCCTCCTTGGCCTGATCCAGAAGCCATTCTCTTCTTGCATTCATTTGTAGTGTATATTACACTGCCCAGTGCTCTCCATGTGACTTAACTTGCCATCAGTGATGGCAGCATGGAGCTAAATTTTGCTGGCCACAGGATGCTGGACTGATCCAGTAGGCTCTTCTTATGTTCTTATGTTAAGTGGACTTTTTAAAAGAAAGAAAAAAATCACAAACTGATGTGGAAATGTGGGAAACTGAACTGAAGATTGGAAAAACCCAAACTGACAAATGTACTCATTCCTAATTGTCCATAATGCACACCTTCTGACTATGTGTGGAGGCTGGACAAACAAAGGGATAGGGCCACTAAATCCCTCTCCCCTTGTGGATTTCCCTCCCCACATACATCATCTAGGTATAGCTTCTGGCATATGCTAAAGATACGCTTCTTTACCCTGGCGTCTGACACCAGAGAGATATATTTTAGGACTCGCTCTGTTCTTCTGATTGTAAATTGCTTTAAATGATTTTAATATTTATTCTTACCACTGAATGGCCAGTGGACAGGGATGATCTGACTTGTAGTCTAGCAACATCTGGAGGACCAGCTGCCCTTATGGAATATATTCAGCTTCTATTATCCATGTACATGGGAACTTGACTTGCATGGATTGTACATCCCACATGCATGGAAAAGAAGGTCCAACTGTGAAAGCAGCACAGGCCATGCAATCTGCATAAGGCATTTCCCACTGTCAATGTGAAAATGTCCCAGGTGGAAAGGGGCTCTGATTTTTCCAAGGAACATGTAACATTTCCAGATGTGCTCTGCAATGCCTGTCCAGGATCTCAGTAGCCAGCTGCAACACAAATTGAGGCCAGGTCCAAAGACATTTGCAACTCTAACTTCTGCGCATTTTTCAGCTACTTAAAAATGTGTTGCATAATTGACACTTTGTTACTTTTAGGCTATGGCGTATTTTAATGATCATATGAAGAAGAAGAAGAAAATGACTTGCTGACACAACCAGGAAACAGATGGTGACCAAAAAAGAAGGGAGGGGGAGAAGAGAGTTGTATTTAACGTGCCAATCATTTTGTTTGATTTACATGTTATCTAACTTCATTCATGAGTGCAGGGTGTGAAGGCATTTTCTCGTTTCCTGGGGATAATTTTTAGTTCCTTTATTTTAAATAATTTAGGCATTTTCTTTTGTTTGTTTGTTTGTTTGCTGTTGTTTTGAATATGCCGTCTATCAGTAGATGGAACTACCCCCTTCTAAATGTTTGAGGGAATGGTTCTACAAAGTGAATGAGCAGGCTCAGGGCAGGAGTCAGCAGTCTCCTCCGCGATGGACCCATCCCCAAAGTCTTTCTCCCTCAGATGAATGAGGTTAAGATCTGTAGTGTGATCGAGAACCCTGATCATGCAGGTTCCCGATTAGCTTCTAAGAGCATTCAGCTGAACTCAGTTAGAAACCCCCTTTGGACCTTCACACTCACCTCCTGCGTAACGCTAGACCCACTGCACAAGGTAAGAATCACATCAATTGTTCCACCTACTTTTGTATCTGGCGCCACCCACCACTTGCATGCAGCTCTCAGATGGTTGCCCAGGAGGGAATGTGGCCCTCAGGGCACATATGCAACTGAAAATATGTATTGGGAGGGTGCAGCTTGCGACCACCATGGCACTGTGCAGATGGCAAAAGTTTGATGTTAATCTCACCACTGATTCTGCGTCTATGAATTCACGTACCAACTATGGGTTTAAGAGCCTGGTTTTCCTTTGATGTATTATTATAACAGAAAAAGCCACTATAAGAGCAATCATTCTATCTATCTTCTATAACCGTGGTCAGTATCTAACTAACATGCTGTGTCAGTGCAAGGAACTATGCTGCACAATGGAACTCCCCCCCCCCATATGCCCCTTAAATCTGTTCTAGAGTTTCTGCAGATCCTCCAGAGCAAATTTGGGGAGGGCACAGGACATGTGCTGGAGGAGGAGAAGGTTGCAAAGTTCCACTACATAAGCATAAATCTTTGTGCTGATGGGATGTGCTATTTTGATAATGCTCCATGTCTTTATATTAAATAAACCATTTATTCTAAAATGCATTTTGCTTGTTTTTTGTTTAAAGTTTTTCCCATTTAAATAGCCTGCATTGCAGAAGGTCTGTCTCCATCTGTTGGCAAATCTTCTGTTCCATTGTCCCTCTTTAGGTCCTTCACAATGGCAGGAGTGTGTATTTCTGTATTCCTATAATCTGCATTATTATTATTAATACTAATAATATTATAATTATTACTAGTTAAAGCAACATTAAGCATTAACTGTCCTTAAACAGGTGACGAGATGCATTGCTTATTTCCTGACTTATCCATGGAAGTGATTTTCCTCTTACCCTATCTAGGCAGCCGTCTCCACAGATATCAGTAGCCAAGGTTTTACACAGACTCTTGACTTCTATCCAGGCTCTGTGGTGGTGTACTAAGTGATGGCAACTTCCTCTTTGTTTGATTCATAATGAAGGTGCACTCAGATGTTGACAAAAGAGGTGATTGTCTTTTTCTTTAAAATAAAAAAACAACAACCCTCCACCTCTCTTACCCCCCCCCCAGGGGGAGAGGCGGGTGGAAATCGGCTGTTAGGTTTGATTAGACAAAAACCGCATCATTGATAGAGGTGGTGGTAGTAATGCTGGAAGAAGGAAACAAAAAAAAGGAAACAAAATAAAAGAGTGGAGAGGGAGAGCAGAAAGAGAGAGGGAAAAGTGGCAAGCAGACACAAATACATTTGCACATATAAAGCTGTTCTAATGAGAGCCAAATTGATTTGACATTCAGTGGCAGTTTCAAGCCAAGAAAAGCAAGGCAGCCTACAAAAGGGCCCAGCTCATTGTTTATGGAGTGTCATACTGCATCATCTGTGAGACCAATAACAGTGATGGGAAGACCTTTAAAAGCGGGGAATATGCAGAGGATGGCTGTGTGGATACCATGGATGTCAGAACCAATAGACAGGCTGTGAGCCATTTCCTGAACTGCGATCTTGTTTGTCAGATGAGGTAGGTGCTCCCCACAGATTATTAAAGCATTAAACAGATTTTGTCAATTCCTAGTGCTCTCTCAGATAAAGAAAGCCTGTTAAGGAAGCAGGAGGGCAGCATCTAAGGCTCTGGTCATTCATCAAATCATCAGTGCTTATAATTCCGTTGCTATTTCTGTAACACTTACACCTACTGAATAGCACACACACACACACACACACACACACACACACACACACACACACAAAAGGGAAAGGAAATATCACAACACAAACAATAGCTATGCAAACACAGTTATGTTTGGCACCAGAGAATATGAGACACAAAACAGATATACAATTCAGAAGGAAGACTGTTAGGCACCTATTCCCCACCCCCAGAAACATATTAAAATGCAAAAACAAAACCCTATATTTTAGACCATGAGATTCAATGTGATGTAGTGGACAGAATGCTACCGGGCAATGGAATTCAAATCCTGAACCAGCCTCACACACACATTAGATAGCCTTGGATAGCTGCCTCTCAGATCTCAGTCAATGATCCTAAAAGCTAGCTAAAATGTGGTTTACATGTAAATCTGCTGGGTTTCTAACAGTAGTTCAAAAATGGTTAGCATCACTAAGTCTTCGAGTTGGTAAAAGATGGCATGGCAACGTTCCAAATCTAATTATTTTGTTAAAAATAAAAAACCACAGCCCAGCTGAGATGCACATTAAAGCACTTCATCCATGAGAGTCCAACATACAGATCAACCTTTTTTCAGGATCAGAAGCAAAGTTTTGTCTGTAAGCTTTGTTCATAAGCAAAACAGGAATGATGCTGATCTCTCTCTCACAGGATTGCTGTGAAGGAACCTGCAGACCGTGCACAGGTCCAGCATCAGCATCCTCACGTAACTTCTGATACACCAGCAACCGGGCAGGATCCACTGTTGACTTCTACTCGCTGCACAACCTTTAGCAGATGCTCTTACCTGAGATGTTCTTGGTGTCCAAGTTTGGGAGTTAAATAGTACCCACTCCAATGGGGATCCAGGAGCAGCCATCTTCATTTTCCTCCATACTCCAGGCTTCAACAGTAACATTGTGTGAAATTGAAACCTCAGCTCATGTAGAGCGCTGTTGTTGCTCAGCCACTGCCACTGCTGCTACCAAGTAGGCCAGCAGCAGCAGAGGAGTATAGAAACATAGAAGGAGCTTTGCCGATGGTTCCCTCAAACCTAGAACCACCCTAGCTGTACACACTTATCTGAGAACAAGATCTGCTGAACACACGAGCCTTCTTCAGACATTTGCCTGAACTTGTGAGGATTTAAAATGTGTAAAGGTCAACAGCAGAGGTGCACACACTAGCCTTGCCCACAATGTTCCTTGGGGAGGCTCCTCTCAGTCGTAAGTAGTCCAATGGTCCAAAGAAGGCTTCTATACATGTTCCGCTGAGGACACTTAAATGCCCCTGTGCAATCAAGAATCCTGATAAGACAGACTTTCCAGTCATGTAGATGTTGTTTCTAAGCATTTTCAGCCCATGCACAATGGTTTTGAGATGAGTTGGCATTCCAGGGTACTTTGGGGGCAGGGATAGTGTGCATTCTCCCATCCCACTACACACTTCTAAGCCTCAAAACGGCATTTCCGTGCGCTTTGGTTTCTGTCACGGTGTTCCGTTGCAACAGAAGCAGTTTAGTTGTTGCTAGTCACGTGACCCGGAAAGCTGTCTGTGGACTCCCTTGGCCTGAAGCAAGATTAGTGCCACACCCCATAGTCGCCTTTGACTGGACTTAACTGTCCAGGGGTCCTTTACCTTTTTTTTACCTTTTTTTCTAAGCCTCATGAATGAGTTCAGGCAAATGGCTGAAGACAGCTACAGTGAGCCATGCTCCTGAGTGAAAACACAGAGAATTGGGCTTTTCGCGTTATTCTTCTGATGCTACTGTCAGCTCTCAGTTCCAGTGCTGAAAGTTGATCCTTTATGTCATAAGGAAGTATGGATAGCTGAAGCTAACAGTTTCACTTTCTCATTTTCCCAATCATATGTTCAATTCTCCACACTTGGGGATCAATTTGCAATTAAAAAAGCCAAACACATGAAAATTCATGAGCTTTTTAGTGCACACTTCTAATATGCACATTTTTGGATGCAACTTTGGCCCTTACACGGATGCCCGCAATCCATTTCCGCATATAAAAAGCATTTTTGTATGTTATTTTCACAAAGAGATGCCTATTAGGGCACACTTTCCCCAAATATACGCATTTTGTGCATGTCATTTGCTTGGAGAACTGCATTGCAACATTCAGAGATGAGAGCATTTGGAAGGATAGCCGTGTCTAAGTTTGCATGTTGGTTTGAGAAGTACACATTATGGAAGTTTATCACTAAGATAAAAACAAAATAAAACTTCTCTTCCATCCCTATAAGTACAGTAGGCTCTACATCTGGGATGGGGAATCTGTGGCTCTCCAGATGTGTTTAGATTCCAACTCCCACAGTTCTCGGCCACCATAGCCAATGGTCAGGGATGAAGGGAATTGCAGTCCAGCAATATTTGGACTAAAATCCCCTATCCTACATATATTCAGTGCTTTTGAAGGACAGTGGGGAAATGAGAGGACATGGCTCTGTTTTTGCCCCATCAGAATGGGCTGAAGCTCCCAGAGCACTCTTCTATCAGTTTAGCTGGCAGTTTCCTCTTCTTTGTGGCGACAATTGGGGCAAAGCTGGACAGATCTATCCCTCTAGCCTCTCGCAGCAGGCTGCTGTAGTTATTGCACTGCAATCCCATTTTGCCATATTATGAAATTACTGGATTCTTGTCATTAGAAGTATGTGCTTTGCTCGTCTCAGAACACCTGGTGGGGAGTGAGATTTTTTTATTAAATGTCAGTGTGTGCCAACATGAATTAAATAGGCCTTCAAATAAGTTTGTGAAACACTGTGGCAAAGGATATATGTGTGTACAGAAAGTCTCTCTCTTTCTGCCTTCTAGCTATCTGCTCAGTCTGGGTATCGTGTTGTTGATATTAGACTCTGATATGAACGTTTCTATTTGGATTTCACCAAGAAAATCTATTTCTTCCCTAGGGGAAATTGTCAGCCATTTTCTGACTCTTGGGTCTCAATTCTCTCCAGACTCACATGAATAGAAATGTGGATTAACTCTGAATCATCTGCAATGCATCCCAGGTCGTATTTTACATTTTCTATCTAGCATGTATTAGACTTTAAGCAACTGAGCTGTATCAAAGCAATAATGTAAGGAATCACAATGAAATCACCAAAGATGTCATATAAAATAGCCCTTGTGTCAGGTAGCGGATAGAGAAACAGAAAAGGAAAGAGATGTCTACAACAAATAAACATTCAGACCGAATCCACAGTTCAGCTCAGATCGATTTGATTCTCATGTTTCTGGCTTCCCCTAAGAGTGGGGAGGGAGACACAAAGACAGTTCATCTGCCTCCTCCCATGCCCTGCCAAGGCTTTGCCAGGTGGTGCAGAAGTGAGGTCATTCTGTCCTTTTCTGGTCCCTTCCCCCCAGCACTTTAAATTATTTCCCTCCCATTGGAAACAATGGCCTCATTCACACCACACAGAGCTACAATTCCTAATCTGGGAATCCTGTGAGGGAAAATAGGGGCCTCAGCACTCATAACAAACCTCAGTTCCCAGAATTCCTTTGGAGAAACCACTTATATAGTGGGAATGTGGTCAATGATATAAACTTTGCCAGTTCCTGAACTGGCATTATTTTTCCCCTGGTTTGGGAACACGTTCGGGGTCTGCAAAAGCACAGGATCCATTGGACCCAAACCTTCCTCCAGCCCGCCTGCAGCATGCCCCCGTCCACCCAAGCATACCTCCTTTGAGGCTCTGCCAACATCAGAGCTCCAATGTCAGTAGGGCAGGGGCCGCAGAAATGTCCACAGTGTCGGGAAGAGGATGCCCAATATCAGATCACCTTCTCCAGGCTCAGAGCCAAGGGCCATAGAAAGCATGAGAGACACATCTCATTCTTCAGGGTAAATATGAGATTGGTCAGTTTCAAGTTGAGATTATTAAAGGAGAATTCACAGTCCAACATTCTGCTGACTCTGAAGACTATGGGGTGCTTAGTTCCTATACAGGAGTCCTTTCCATGTACAAATTCTGGAATGCTTGAAGCAAATCTGTGAAGCACAGCCAAGATATGGCAAGCTACATGTTACACTTACAGTGCAATCCTATATATAATTTATATTCAGAATATGTTTCATAAGTTCTGTGTGACTGATTTCCAGATAAGTACATGTTGGATCAAGTGATCCTTATAGCTTGATTCACATTGGTGGCAGCTTTCAGGGGTTTTTTGTGTTTTGTTGTTGTTGTTTCTTAAAAGAACTGTGCTATAGAACTCTAGGTGGAAGCGCTAAACTCTTTCCACATTACCATTTATTGGCTCCAAATCTGATCTCTGAACTGCTCTCCCACCTGCAAGGTAGAAGATAGGGAAGCTCTTGTATCTTTTTCCTCTGCCTGGATAAAAGGAACTGAAGGAGGGAGGGCACATGGAGGGCACACAATATTGAGCTGGCAAATGGCGGGACCTCAGCTCCTCAAGAAGCTCCTCTTTCATTTCAAGAACAACCCCCTTGACACTCCCCCCCCAAAAAAATCTATCTGGACAGAGAATCTTGAAAATGAACATCACAGATCCTTTCGCCTTAACACAGCGAGTGCCTGTTGTCATCAGGGCATCTCTGCCATAAGACAGAATGAGACAGCTGGTTTTGAGTGTCATGCGAAGATGGTAAATTGATTTCAACTGAAGGCAAGAAGTGGTGGTGGCAACCAACTTGGATGGTTTTAAAAGAGGATGAGACCAATTCATGGAGGGCAAGTTAGAGGTGGGTAGCTATGGTCTGCCATAGTTGAAACAAAATTTTAAAAAATCCTTCCAGTAGCACCTTAGAGACCCACACGAAAGCTCATACCAATAACAAACTTAGTTGGTCTCTAAGGTGCTACTGGAAGGAATTTTTTTATGGAGGGCAAGGCTATTGACAGCTGTTGGCCACCATGGCTATGTTCTACCTCCACTGTCACAGGTAGCAATGTTTCTGAATACCAATTGCTGGACACTACAGGAGGGCAGAGTAGTCTTGTGCTGGAATCCTACAGGCATCTGGCTGGCCACTGTGAGAACAAGATGCTGGGCTATATGGGACATTGGCCTGATCCAGTAAGCTCTTCTTCTGTTCTTCTTCTGTTCCAACGACATTTGGAGGACCAGAGGTTCTTATTCCTGCCTCACAGGAACTCCTCCTTGCAACTCCAGATAAAAAGACCTAATTATTAGGGGGAAAGAAAGAAATGGTCTCTCAGCCTTTACGCTCCGCTGCACAATAATTATTTTTATACTGCTCCCATCAGACTTCGCATTTCCCCTTTGCACTTAGCCTGATGTTCCAGAGATGACAAAGTGCTTTCCTCTTGAGTCCAAAGAGAAGCGCGATGTAAATAAAGTTCCACCATGTAACGGGTTTAATGAACACCACTGGCTTCAGCAACTATTAGCAGCATGCTTACATTCAAGAGATTGCAATATTTTGTGACAAAAGCATCAGTGAATTCTAAGACACTTGAAGAGTAAGCACAAGATAGGAAGAGATGCTCTTTTTAAAGGCTAAATCCTGGTATGTAGAAATAAATAGCACTCGAGCTAGAATGAGATTGCATTGAAAAGCTGCCTTTATGAGTGCATGGAATTTCTAGTAAGTTGCTTTTTTAATTGTTGTTTTGGGTTTGTACTTTTTAAAAGGAATGATGTGAGCTAATAACAGAGGACAAGCTAGTTCAGTTATAACCTCCCCATAATTACTACAAACCGAATGCAAATGAGACTGTAGGGTCTGTTCAATGTACATTTCTGTGCTTGCCAAATCATGTTTGGCAGTGTGGTCAAGCAATAACAGATGCACACTGCGCCTAGTTTTCTCGGGCTTTTCAATAATTAGGAGGACTATGTATTATAATAAACCACATCCCTTTGGCTAAGGGTTGGATGCAAATTGCACACTAATTCCCTTCCAAGTTTTTGGAAGTAGACCAGAAGACATGAAAATTGAGGGGAGCATACTATTTACTCCAGGAAATGCACCTAAAGCTGAAATGCCTCGATTGCAAGTAGCGTTTGTGTGCTCCAAGGTTATCCAAACGGCATGCTCTCTTTGCCATTTGCAGCTCAATAGCAACATGCAAGAGTTCACATGGCAATGGCTAAATAATAATTTGCCGTGCAATATTGTACTGAGCGATCAGTCTTCTACCTTATATATCCATAAGGAAATAATTAGTCATGTTGATGGGTGGCTGGGGGGAAGCACAATAGTAATTATACACTTACACCCCCAATTTTAAAAAAACAAACAAACATCCATTTGGGGCAGGACAAAGTGGGAAAATATCATTTATAACCCTCTTAAGATGCATACAATCAACACTGTGTGGGGAAGGAAATAGGGTGAGTGTGTACAGTCACCCCCACCCTCTCAATCGCCTTCCACAAGTTGGAGGGTGGCTGGAGTGGGGAGGGGGCTCTCCTCACATAGGCTCTGTGCATGTTTCAGAACCTTGGAAAAATAGAGGAATGCCTGGGGAGGACTTATATATCCCATGCCATGAATTAAGATTGTTTTATTTATTTAGGCTGCAATCCAAACCTCTACCTCATGGGTAGGCAAACTAAGGCCCGGGGGCCGGATCTGGCCCAATCACCTTCTAAATCCGGCCTGTGGACGGTCCGGGAATCAGCATGTTTTTACATGAGTAGAATGTGTCCTTTTATTTAAAATGCATCTCTGGGTTATTTGTGGGGCGTAGGAATTCATTCTTTTTTCTCTCCAAAATATAGTCCGGCCCCCCACAAGGTCTGAGGGGCAGTGGACCGGCCCCCTGCTGAAAAGGTTTGCTGACCCCTGATCTACCTCCTGACCCAAAAAGGGACTTTAAGGAGTGCCCCGGGCATTGAGATGAAAGGCAAGACAGCTGGGGTGGAAGCTCTGGAGTCAGTAAGGGTCGCTGTTGCACCAACCTAGAGCTGGCATAGGAGTTGGGCCTGATGCCACTGCATGACAGCAGTGAGACTGGCTTAGGATCCAATGGGTCCCAGGTAAGCTTAGTCCCTCTCTGTCTCTGGAACTCCCTGTTTCATAGACTTGCATTGTTCCATGAAAGTTGCATTGAATTTCCATGAGAATCACCTTCTGATTTCATCAAGCTTAGTTTCTTTCATTGCAGCCTGTGTGTTCCTGCAAAACACATCTCCCTGTATTTTTCTTTTTGAGTTTTAAAGAAAACAACGCACAGCAGGGCTACCTCCCATTTAAAAAAACAACAACAACAGATCACATTGGGATGAAATATTGACTTGCTAGCCCAGGGCTGGCATAATACTTGTGCTCAGAGAAAAGTATGTGCCTATTAATTGTTTGGGAAGGCCACCAGTGAGAGATGAAACTCAACATATACCGTGATACCTCGGGTTAAGAACTTAATTCGTTCTGGAAGTCCATTCTTAACCTGAAACTGTTCTTAACCTGAGGTACCACTTTAGCTAATGGGGCCTCCCGCTGCCGCCGCACCGTCAGAGCACAATTTCTGTTCTCATCCTGAAGCAAAGTTCTTAACCCAAGGTACTATTTCTGGGTTAGCGGAGTCTGTAACCTGAAGTGTCTGTAACCTGAAGCGTCTGTAACCTGAAGCGTCTGTAACCCGAGATACCACTGTATATGATGTTGCTTTATAAGATACATAGTAGGGGCAGGGAGAGAAGCAAAATAGTCTTTTACTATTGATGTCTGATTTATCAGTAATGGGGAGGCGAGATCTGGAGATATGATGTTGACAGTTAACTGGACAGTTGATGTGGACAGTTCATTGTACACATTTTGATGATGATTACAAAAGCAAATAAGGTAAAATTGTGTTAAAGAGGGTGTAGAAAACTACACGGAGGCTAGAACTCATTTATATATATCAATTAGAGGTTTTTATACTTTTTCAGCTAAAATGACTTATGTCTTTTAATTTCTGTTTGTAGATTGGCATTTTATTGTTGTTTGGTTTCTTTGCAATCACATTATTATTTACAAAGAATTTCAGTGCTAGTCCTACTCAGAGTGGACCCAATGAAATTAACGGGCCTGCTCACTGAGGGTTATAATTTCAATGTAACTAGTCTGAGTAAAACTTGGTTGGCTACAACCCCATGCTTTTATAAACCTCCTCGCTGTAAAGTATCCTCAAGCAGAGACAGGCACAGGGTAGCGTATGAACATTGATGTGCATGATAGAATTAATTTTTTTTTTTTACAATAGACAGTTCAACTTGTAGTCTTACCCTTTCTCCACTTCTCAAGCACAGGATGCTAGTGTAAATAACAAACCAGATAAATATGAAATTTCTACCCGCCCTCTGTGCATTTTACATCTATAGAGCATTACTACTAATTATTAACAACAATCCTGAAAGGCAGTTCAATATGATTCTCACTGTCTTGTGGGTTGGGGAAAGAGAGAGAGAGAGAGAGAGAGAGACAGTGAGAGGCTTGCTTAAGGCTGCCTAGCGGTTTCTGAGTTTACAGCAGAAGTGAAATTTGAATCTGGGCTGTGAGTCTCTTAGGTTGCATTCCTGTGCAAATGTATCCGAGATGGGAGTAAATTCTTTAAAAACAGGGGGACTAGGGGGCAAATAGGATTGTGCTGTTAGCTACTTTGCTACACAATTTCATTGGTAAACATTTGCTGTTTGATTGCATCTCTATGCCACTTTCCATTCAAGTGAATCCCAAAGTGACTAACAAACAATAAACAAACAGCAGAGATTAACATAAAAACAGAACTCGCAATTGCATCACAACTGCAATGCCTGGACCTGACCATGCCATGTCATATAATATCACTAAGAGGTCAAGAGTAAAACAATTATAAGTAATTATAATCTAAAGCAGGCACATCCAACAGGTAGATCGTGATCTACCGGTAGATCACTGGACGTCTGTGGTAGATCACTGGTACATCACTGGCTCCCCCCAAAGAAGCTCAACAACCTTGGCCCCCCTAAAAAAAGCTCAACATTGTTGCCTAGCACCCCCAAAAACGGGGCTTTCCGCCTCTTAACAACTTTGACCTGAATCCCCAAAAACAGGGCTTTCCTTCCTAAAAAAAATCCAACAACTTTGACCTGAACCCCAAAAAAGGGGATAGATCACTGCCAGTTTTTAACTCTGTGAGTTGATCGCAGTCTCTTTGGAGTTGGCCACCCCTGATCTAAAGCAATACTAACAAAACAGTGGCTAAGAGTAAGCTAAACATTATGACACACACCCAACTCCCTCAATAATCATTCATTCAGCTCCTTAAACTGCACAACCCAGCATAAAATATTCTATTCTGTCCCTTCCACTTGTAGACATTTCTATTCTAATCCAGTAGAAAAGCCTACAAGTGGAACCATACTGCAACAAATACCAAGGCTGCATTTGCAGTGCAGGTTATTTTCCATTTTCCCTAGCTCTTATTTTGCACAGGGTGAAATCCACTTCTGGAAAACTAATGGAATGCAATAGAACAGAGCTCAAGTTTGGTGCTCATTCCCCTGCTATTTGATTCCAGAAAATAAATCCATTTTTGCAGTCTGTCCCCCCCCCCCCAAGAAAATTGCAGGAGTTTTGTGTGGCAATTTTCCTGCCTTTCTCACAGGTTCATGCTGCAGCCACTCCTGTGACAAGCCGTGACGTGGCATGCCAGCCTTCACTGTACTCTGTGTCCATTGCAAGGCTCAGGGTTTTTCCTTTTCCTTTTTCGGCCAGACGAGAAAGTGTGCAGGAAAGGTAAAGCCCAGAAGAAGAATAGTGGAATGTAGAGGGAGATGGGTGGCACAGAGGAATGACATGTGTGAATTATATCTACCGTAACATGGTGGGATAGCAGTCAATATGTGATGAAACAGGCTCGTGCAGTGCGAAAGGAACATTTGAAAATGGGATAGAAACACTAGCCTTGTAATCAGTTAAATTAACACAGTAAACCGCACATGTGAATGCAGTCATAGTAAAAAAAAAAAAAAAGGTAACGGACCCCTGGATGGTTAATTCCAGTCAAAGGCAACTACAGTGGTACCTCAGGTTACATACGCTTCAGGTTACATACGCTTCAGGTTAAGAACTCCGCTAACCCAGAAATAATGCTTCAGGTTAAGAACTTTGCTTCAGGATAAGAACAGAAATTGTGCTCTGGCGGCGCAGCGGCAGCAGGAGGCCCCATTAGCTAAAGTGAGCTTCAGGTTAAGAACAGTTTCAGGTTAAGAATGGCCCTCCGGAAGGAATTAAGTACTTAACCAGAGGTACCACTGTATGGGGTTGCGGAGCTCATCTTGCTTTCAGGCTGAGGGAGCCTGCGTTTGTCCACAGACATCTTTCCGGGTCATGACTAAACCGCTTCTGGTGCAACAGAACACCGTGATGGAAACCAGAGCGCACAGAAATGCCATTTACCTTCCTGCCATACCTATTTATCTACTTGCATTGGCATGCTTTCAAACTACTAGGTTGGCAGGAGCTGGGACAGAGCAACGGGAGCTCACCCCATAGAGGGGATTCGAACTGCTGACCTTCTGATCGACAAGCCCAAGAGGCTCAGTGGTTTAGACCACAGCACCACCTGCGTCCGGCAGCCATAGTCTCCCACACCTCAGTCACATAGATGTGTGTTCATGGGCAGCAAACCTTGCACCCACGCAGACATCCATCATCCAGACTAAAACTTCCACCTGATCCTATGAAGGCCATGTGTCTTCCTTTACAGAAGGGCTGATTCAAGTTCCATTTAAAGATAAAAAGCAGAGCAGGTGCCTTGAAGTTTACCATCAACCATTAGCACCTGGATAATAATAATAATAATAATAATAATAATAATAATAATAATAATAATTTATTATTTGTACCCCGCCCATCTGGCTGGGACTTACCAGTCCCCTGGGCACAGTCTTCCCTACTATGGCGAGATGAATTGTATTTCTGCTTGAACTGTAGGATATCAAATTAAGTCAAATTTAGAGTCGACAAACTGAAATAAATGGACTTTATTTACAGACATCTGTTGATTTCAATAGGTCTTCTCTGAGTATGAGCAGCACTGGATATTACCCATAGTAATAATTTCAAAATTTGCATCTATACATATAAAGTAGCACATGCAAAAATTTTGCAGATTGGGCCCTCTTTTTGAGTGGTGTCTACCCTACTAGGAAACGCACCCAATGCCATGTCTTCATGTATGAATTCTGAGCTGAGAGCAGGTGGTGTGCAGTTCCTGCAGTGGCTCAGAGGCACTTCCACATAGATAAGCAGATTCATTTAACAGCTGATCAATGGGCATGTTTGCCCCTGCTGAATGAGCTGCAAGCAACCTGTGAGGACTTCTAGTTAGGGGGATTGCAAGGTAGTGTGGTGTAGTGGTTAAGAGTGGTAGAATCGTAATGTGGTGAACCGGGTTCGATTCCCCGCTCCTCCACATGCAGCTGCTGGGTGACCTTGGGCTAGTCACACTTCTTTGAAGTCTCTCAGCCCCACTCACCTCACAGAGTGTTTGTTGTGGGGGAGGAAGGGAAAGGAGAATGTTAGCTGCTTTGAGACTCCATCGGGTAGTGATAAAGCAGGATATCAAATCCAAAATCTTCTCTTCTTCTTCTAGTCATGTAGAGTGTTGGAGTAACCCTTGACATCTCCATGGTTTAGAGACATAACTCCATAACAATTATTCTTAAATAAAGGTGATATGTACCAAACAAATCAAAGTAAATAGAAATTCATATGCACCATATTTCAATTAAAACTGAATTGTGACACCGTAGAATTTTCAACATAAACGCTCACTTTTGTGGTATAATTTACAAAATTCCCATATGCTTGTATAATTGAAAAATTGGAAATAATGTGCTTCATGCTTAGTTCAATAATCAAATACTACAGTGTGACAAGATTAGGATTGACTATTTTACTGTACAATCTCACTTTCTAAAGTATTTCAATCCTTGGCCTACTCTCAGGAAGATCACATGGTCTAGGTCTATTGCAGTGTACTAAAAAAATCTTAACCTATTGCAATATCAGTTAATGGTTATGTAGCCTGTTACAAAACAGACTCTAATTTATATAAGTTCCTACTGGGTAAACATAATGGTCTACAGGGAAAGATTGCAACCAAGTGGGAGGAAAATTTAAATTTAAATGACTCATTGGAGGAATGGAGTAACATTTGTGAGCAACCTACAGCAATATCAATTAATGAAAGATACGGATGGGTTCTCCTTAACTGGAACTCACAAGGTTGGGGGGGGGGAGGTGGACCTTTTCAGATACCTCGGTCCAGTACAATTCATATTAACAAATTAAGGTTCAAGTTTCACAAACTGCTGGACAACTGCTAATCAATCAGTTTTAATATGTCACAATCTGCATTGCTAATTGGTGGAACATGAAAACTAGTACTTTATTTCATTGCTTGAAGGAGGGAAGTGGTAATAATAATATGACTATTACTCCCTCTTAAATTGCCTGCTCTAAATTTTGTGGTTTACACTGTATCTGGCTTTATTTTATTTTTTTTATTTTTTTTTAGGGCTGGAGCTAAAAGAAAACTGTTAAAGTTTATTACTAATGGAGGGATCATACATTCACCAAACCAGTTATTCTGTTTAGGGGCAGTAGTGTGTGGATGTGCGCATGCATGAGTTCACACAATTACACCCATTCTGTGCAAAAAAATAATCCCAGGCTTGTGCATACACTGTTCATCCTTGCTTTATGGAAAAAAGCTAGAAACAGTTGTAACCTAACAAGAAACATTTTTATTTTTATTTTTTTGTATGTGTGTGTGCACATTTTCTTCTGCATGTGGTCCAAGTGCTCAGTCTGGTGAGTATACAGATTAATTTTTCAAAGAATGATCCAGAATTTGAGGCACCCTATAAAATGTTACAACATGCTGTTCCGGACAAGTGAATGTGTTATTATTCTCACTAAACTTCTCCAGCAAATTTGCACACTCTGTAGCATAGTATAGAATTGATTCTGGTTTCTCCTTAACAAGAACAGGGAAGAGTGCAGTGGCACCATCACCTTGTCAGCTGTGAATGTATGGGAAGTAAGGTTTCTTGGAGTTTCTCATTTTTTCCATCCTAAATTCAATTCTCCACATTTCCACATCAGTGTGTGTGTGTGTGTTTTAAGGCCATCAGCAGTTTTTCCCCTCGTATATACATGCTTATAAGCAATTTCTCCTGACATGCACATTTTTGCAAAACAATTTCCCCTAACAGAATGCATTTTAATATTATTTTCACTAATACATGCATCTCAATGCACATTTTCCTCCAATAAATGCATTTTTGTACACATAACTTGTCTGCAGAGCTGCATTGTGAAGGATAGCTGTGTTTTGGTTTGTGTATTGTTCTGGAAAGAACAAATTAGATACCGTAGGTGTGCCTTTAAATGTGAACAGACTCAAATTTCTTCCCCATCCCTAGTGGGAAGTTCACTGAGCAGCTGGTCTTCCCTTTGCAATTTTAGACTGGGCTCTGGTCAGTAGTGCCGAGAAGGAAGGCAAGGTCACATAAGCCAATTGAGAACACTCAACTGAAGCAAAAGCTTCCATGACCTCCATGAAAATTTTCATCTGCAGCATGGGAGCAGCTCCTTCCGTTTCTGCTACTGGGATACCTCCACCGGCTCAGAACTCAGAAGATATCCAGGGATAGAAGGAAGCCTTCTGTTCATGAAAGGCAAAGTCTGGATCAAACCCAAAGATATTAATTTTCCCCATTCAGCAGGTTACAACTGTAAATCAAAAAGTGGACAACTTAATATTCTGGTAAACTTTCCAGAGCCTTTAATATTGATTGGAGGAGGGGAAATCTAACTGAATATGCACCACAATAGAATCTACAGAGATATCTAAGGAAATGTTAACAAAAGCCTGAACATTTCAAGCTGAAGAGGGGTTAATTTAAAACAGCAGAATCTACTTCGTAGAGTCTTTTTTTATTTTTAAAAAAGTTGATTTGATAATTTTTGCATATCAAGGATTGCCCTTCTGCTCTAACAACTGAGCCAAGACTCAACTTCCAAATAGTATGATGGCTTCTGTTAATTAGATAGTTTATCCATGATGGGTTGTTGACACTGAGATGATTTGTGTTAAATAGTTTCAAGATATTCTGTACGGCATTAACAGGCTAATGGAAGCAACGTTCATTCACGTTCATGATATGGCTTCTACCTCGCTTGAAGCCAGCCTCTTCCCCCCACCCTCCCTCTGCCCCACTACTTATGTTTCAAAGGATGGTAAACATTGGCGGCACAGGGAAGCCACAGTGAAACCCTTTGAGGCCCCAGTGATTTCAATTGGACCAAGTTAAGCTCAGGGGCAGTAAAAGTGCTGTACTGTGCCCAGTGCTCAGCCCTTCACATGCCAGAGGTGCCAAGCAGAACCTATGTCCTTTCTCAAATTTAGCCATCTCTTGCAGCCGACTTCTTTTATGTTTCATTTTCTGAAAATGCTTATAACAATCCCCATATATTCCCTTTTAAAAAATTCAATGCATACATAATATCAAGCTTAATCTCAGGGTTGTGTGTTTGAGCCCCCCCCCCACTGAGCAAAAATATTCCTACATTGCAGAGGAATGGTAGCTCTGCAAGGTGACTAGGGGGCTCCTAATAACTCTTAGCACCCTTAATAAACTACACTTCCCAGGATTCCTTTGGGGGGAGTCATGACTGTTTCAAGTGGTATAATACTGCTTTACAAGTATACAAATCACAAGCCCTGAATCAGACATAATGCTAAGCCAGTAGGGTCTGACCTGAGGGTGGGTAGGATCTGTTCTTCTTTATTACCCTCTCCCAATTAACCTCTTCTTCTGGGCCCTGCCCCTGTAATATCACCAGGGGGGTCTCCCCACATGACATCACCAGGAGCCACACCTAGGTCTCAGGTTTGGGGTGCTCTTGATCTGGCAGCTCTATAAGCCAGCCTATGGCCAAGTTTCCAGCATCATGGCAGCAGCAGGAATAGAAGAGGAGCAAAGTTTACACTTGTAAATCATAGTTCACCTTTCAGCCATAATAGTCTACCTATGGTTTAAAGTGATTGAAAGCAGACCACTCTTTTTAAAAATCCATTTATTTCCCAAGGATTTTTAAATTTAAATTTAATATTAATTTCCTCCATAATTAATTACATTTCCCTCTGTTCCTTCCATTCTATTTCCTTTCTTCTGTATTTTCATAGGGGCCCCAAACCATTCCTATTTTTCATAGAAATGAATAAATTCCCCTCATTCTCCCATCTTGGACTTTTGTCTCTTGTTGCTTCCAGCCCCTTCTCACTTCCCCATTCCCCAGAAGCTGACTCCGAAACTCCATTGGATATGTTCCCTGAACTGAGAGAGATTTATAATTTTAAAAATGCTTTTATAATTTGTATGTAGGAATAACACTTGCATATGTGCCTCTCTAGGTTAAAAGGGATGTCAATCATCATGCCTGAGAATATAAGCAGATTGCCAGCGTGGGTTGGAAAGGAATTTTCCCCCACAGATTTATACGAGTTAGGGAGTTAATTGACCTGGAAGGTCAAACCCATTCCTTTTACCTTCCAAAGCAAGATCCTCTTCTGCAGCCCAATCCAATTTTAAAAGACCCAAGCAACTGAGGAAGCATTACTTGCAAGAAGGGCTACTGATATCATTTAACTAACAAAAAAAATTCCTTTATATTTCCAGTACTTCTGTTGTATTTTTACTAAATGGGTTCAACTTGTATACATGGCAGAGCAAACTTTGTCCCTCCATGTCAGTGCATTTCAGTAAACAACAAGGAGACACCGGAAGCCTTACACCACCCAATGTCTTACCACCACCCAAAACCCCATGGCGAGCTTCTATTTTTACTTTAGTGGGAAGACGCTACCATAAGTTGCCAGTATAAAAACGGGTGGTATCCAGTTGGCGTTCCTCCCCTACGTAAGGCTTCCATCCGTGGAACAGTGAGGTATGCTATTTTTGGGCGCTGTAGCTCTCCCCGCACCCACGATGCTCTCAAATCTGCTGTGATGGGTGGGCGGGATCATCCAGTGAAGATTTGGAAGATATGTGGGTGGCTAAGGGGTGTCTCTGTCACTCAATCCTACTGCCTTTCATGAATTGGAGGGAAAATATGGACAATCTGGAGTCACCTGTACTCATGAATGCTCCCTGCATGATTTTGAAGCCTGATAGTGCAGGATTCTCAATCGTATAGGAAAATTCCGTGAGTACAACATGCAAATCTTTGCCATCTAATACATGAAGGGCAGCAGGACTAAACAACAGAGCCACAAGCGAGGGGATTGAGTAAGCTATCATGTCCCTATTCCCTACTCATGGGTAGACTTTATTACCAAATAGAGCTGCATTTGGGTTTAAAATGGAGCTCAGGATAGTGTACATAGCACATTACATTACAGGGTGGTGTAATTCCATTTGATCCTCTCAACATCCCTGTGAAGTTGATTGTGCCGAGACACCCAAAGACCCCAGGTCGCCCATGATTTCCCCAGTCAAAGTCCAACACTTTTAAGTATACTATACAGCTTTCCACCAAACCAGATCAACTTAGGTTCTAGGTCAGCTTCTTCAGAATGCTAGCATTGAAAGTGATATTTTCAGAGTCTACATAAAAGACGAGTTTTGAAATAGTCAATGTAAGTATCCTAACTAGATATATTTTTGTGTTTTCCTGTTTTCTACAGCCTTTGTAGATCACAGTAAACAAAATCAATTAATCATGAAAAGCAATTGCTGCAGAGTAGAAGGAAGGCTCGCAAGTTCTTGAAACAGCATCACTTGTCATTGCTGAGCATTGTTTATCATTGTCAGGCACTTGTCACTCACCTATCTCAGCGTCTTTGATACCTTGAGATCTGGGGGTCTATACCAGCAGCAGTCCACCTGCTTGTTGCTCTTGATTGGGAGGAGAAATTACTCAAGTTATTTGCACCATCTGGTGTTTGAATTTCAAGTGAACTAGAGTGGATGGGCACCTGGGGAGCCGAAACACTAGCAGGGAAATCATAGAATCAGGAAAATGAAACAAAGTAAAAGAATTTGAAAGTTTTGCTAAGCAAAATGCAAAAGAGGGCAGTTTTGGAATGATGTTTGGATCCTAGAAAGCTGCTGCTTTAGTTGTTTCCTGCACAGCATCGTTTGCATATATATTTAGCAGTGATACATGGAGCAGTTATGGTTTCTGAGAAGAAGAAAGAAAACAATAAATCTATGTACATCACAATGATTCTACAGTTGGATTGACCCAGACAGGAGCTATAGGTACACTTCTACAGATTCTCAATGGATTGAGAAGCCAATTTACAAAGGTGGAGTCTCCTTCTTTGGAGGTCTTTAAGCAGAGGCTTGACAGCCACCTGTCAGGAATGCTTTGATGGTGTTTCCTGCTTGGCAGGGGGTTGGACTGGATGGCCCTTGTGGTCTCTTCCAACTCTATGATTCTATGATTCTTCTATGATTCTATGTTGCCCACCTCTGACTCCCCAGAATGCAGCTCAGAAGCTCTAGTGAAACCTTCATCTCCCCTGCTTCCTTGGAGTCAACAACTGCTCTAACAGGTTAGGTGCATTTAAATGAAGAGCCTTCTCTCACTGCAACTGAGACACAGCAGTACCTCCTGTTTAAGGCTCAGCCTGAGGATAACTGCTGATGAAGTTATGAATGCTACTCTTATGAAGTCCTTAGCCTGAGCCCTGAATGGAGCTGTCCAAGGTACCCCTGGTCCAAGTCCGTTACTCAGAACAGTTACTCCCAACTTACGCTCAGGACATAGAATGTAATATTCTTGAATTCAAGGTACTGAGTAGATTCCATTAATCTATTATTAATTATTAAAACATAATAGAGTGAAATGACTGGATAACACAAGATTACTCCCCAAAAACTCTCCCAAATGGCATCTGTAGACATTTGAAGGCATCCCTGTAGAGGGAAGCTTTTAATGTCTGATGCTTTGTTGTGTTTTTAATATTCTGTTGAAAGCTGCCCAGATAATATGTTGTTGTTGTTGTTGTTGTTGTTGTTGTTGTTGTTGTTGTTGTTGTTGTTGTTATACTTAATGAGTCTATTTCAGAAGACACACACCCAGCACTAAGCTACACTTTAAGATGTAAGTTCAACTAGTATAGAATGCAGCAGCCCAGCTATCAATAGGCATGAACAAATATACACATATATGCTCACATATATGTTTCTGGCCCCAGTTTGGAATCAAAGTGCTGGTTCTTCCCATCCTTAAAGCTCTAAATTTCTCAGGCATTTATAACATCATGTAAGCTTGCTAGTTCAAGCAGCAGTTCCTTATGGAGGAATGTTGATTTTGGGTTGTAAATCACTTCAGAACTTTTTTTTAATGAGAAATGATACACCCTTACCTTGCCTTAGAAATACTAAATAAGGAACTGTATTTCCTTGAAATACAGAACATAAGAAGATTGTGCTGGATCAGGCCAATGGTCCATCTGGTCCAGCATCCTGTTCTCACAGTGGCTAACCAGGTGCCTGTGGGAAACCCACATGACGGATTCGAGCGAAAGAGCACACTCCTTCAGTTTCCAGCTGCTGCTATTCAGAGCAAAAACTGTCTATGAACAAACACAAGCTCCCTTGGCCTGTAAAGCAAGATGAGTGCTGCAACCCAGAGTCATCTGTGACTGGACTTAACTGTCAGGGGTCCTTTACCTATACCTTTACCACTGAAGATGTCCTGAAGAAGCCTTGCTTTCATGTCATGGGGAGGTCAGGTAAGCCAACAGCCAAATCTTCTTGGTAGTAGCCCCAGTTCTGAGGCACTCTGTTCCAACAGATGGCATATTGCCTGTGAGTCACAAAGGCCACACTATCCTTGAAAAATACAATCATATGATCTTTTGGAACTATTCAGTAGAAACTCCCCATCTATGGTATGCTCTCCCCAGGGCACACCTGACACTAACTTTTTCATTGTTTTGGCACCAGGAAAAGTCTTCCTGTGTTTCCTGGGCATTTTGGCAGCACCAATGATTGCATATTTGTACGTTGACTATGTTTTTAATACGTGTTTAATATATTTTTATTACTGTATTTTATTCTTCTTGCAAGTTGCTTCAGGTCTGTTTGCTATGGGAAGCGATTCATAAATTCAATAAACATACACTAAAATAACCATATTAAGCTGCCTAGCAAGGGTTATGTTGTGATCTCTAGGTCTTGGAAGCTGTCATATTCATCAGTTGGTACTTCTTTTTAAAAAAAGAACAAAGGAAGGCAGAATAAAATTCTTACATACCTTTATCAACCTTATCTCTTCACAGGGCCTCATTTTCTGCAGTGATAACTCTGTTACTGAAAATATACTTCAGGCTGGCACATAAGTTCTGGAAACAGTGTGCCAGTTCTGTCAAGGCCAGAAAAATTACGACCTAGTTCCAGGAAGAAAACCAATTGCTGGAATATCATTTCAAACAGGAGGTTCCAACTCACTGCAAATAACATGAAATGCTTCCCACTCCTTTTACTTCAAAGTGAGATAAAATATTTTCAGTTGTCTAGTCAAACAAATGCTTTTCACTTCTTAACAGAAAACTGTTGCTCAGCAGTTGGCCAGACAGGCACAAACCCTGTAAGCAAAACTTCCCGTTGGGAGTCCACAGCAGTAAACTCTGTGATAGTTTCCTTCCTGGCTGCTTCTGGACATTCTTCCCCTCCAAAGGGGGGGGGGCTTAGACTCCCCACCCACCCCAAAAAAAGAGAGAGAGAAAGAGGATACACATTTTCATAAAATTCTAATTTACATGTATAGATGCAAATTAAGAAGCATAGAATAATGGAATTGCAGAGTTGGAAGAGTCATCTAGTCCAAGCCCCTGCAACGCAGGATTCTCAGGTAAAGCATCCATTACAGATGGCTATCCATTAGTACATTAAAAATGCAGTACATCTCAGCACACTGAAGAAGACTGTGGCCGGGTGATCTGTGCTCCTGCTCAGTCTGCTAAATGATGAAGGGCAACTTCCAGACTCCACTCCTGCTCTTCCTTCTTATGGCTCATTAAACTGGACTTGAGTCCTTCATGCAGAATACTAAAGGAGGGCATCCCACCCCACCTCAATCCATAAAAGCCAGGAGCAGCTCCCACCAGTGTGTCCTCATTGCCCCCACCCAAGGTTGCCAACAGGAGGTCCTGGGCCTGGACTTCCTTGGTCGTCGTGAGAACAGGATGCTGAGCTAGATGGGTCACTAGCCTGATATAGCTGTTTCTTCTGATGTTCTCATGTTCTGCAACTGTCCCGTGAAATGGAAACCATACAATGCAACTTCGAATACTAAAGCTACTTGCATACTAGCTAGAAAGCTAAAAGCTGGTATATATCAGGGATGTTTACATTTTTCAGACAAAACTCCTAACATTGGTCTATGGAAGAGAGTACTCTTGCTTCAGTTTTGAAACTTCAGCGAGATGTAGGCATGAAAGAAGTGTCTTAGGTGGGGAGAGTACAGGCCACTAAGGCCACACAGGAAAAGACCATAAGTAATTTATAACAATAACAATAACAAGAATTTATTATTTGTACCCTGCCCATCTGACTGGGTTGCTCCAGTCACACTGGGCAGCTTCTAACATAAATAAAAACATAATAAAACACTAAAATTTATTTATTTAAATTTATTACATTTATATGTCACTTTTATCTTCCAAGGATCTCGAGGTGGTGTACATGGTTCTCCTCCTTCCCATTTCATAGTCACAACAACCCTGTGAGGTAGGTTAGGCTAAGAGATGGTGACTGGCCCAAGGTCACCAAGTGAGCTTCATGGCTGAGTGAGAATTCAAAACCTGATCTCTCAGTTCATATTCCCGCACTCTAACCATTACGCCACACTGGCTCTCCAGCAATGGCATTTGTAAAGAAACAATTAAGAGGACGCTTGAAGCGTTCAGGAAAGGCTCTGCAGAGAAAGTGTCATGAAGTGATTAGAGTATTGGCTTTGGGTTTGTTACACCCAGGGTCAAATCCCCACCGGCTTCTCTAATGGATGCAAGTACAAAACACAGAAGTGGCATAACAAATGTGAACTGCACCTGACTGTGGCATTCTGCTCATTCCTCTTAAACACGTGTGCAGAAGCCCATGTGCCTCAGGAATGTCTTTAACAGAGAAACTGGGTAGTAATGATACGTTCAGGCCAGGCACAGTTTACATGTGACACAGTGCTCACTTACATGGTATTTTGGCAAGTGTAAAAGGTTTCTCAGGAACCAGCCTTCAGTCATGAAGCTCCTTTGGTGGCACTGAGCAATTTCCAGCCTCTGAGGAAACCTGCATCACAGGGTTTTCAGGATAGAATGAGATAAACACCATGGATAAGGTTCTTTCTTCGAGTGAGGGCTACAAATATTACATTGCCAATGACTGCAACAGGCCCACAAATTCTATGCCTGCCACTTGAGGCCCATCAAGCTGTGCTCTTGCTGTTCTTCTTCCCACTGGGGAAAGCAGAGAAGGTAGTAAGGGTTTCTGAGGGTGGCACCAGCTGAAGTAACCAGCTGCTGATCAGGAAGAAAACATGTGGAAAAGGAATGGGCATAAGCTTAGGGGTGGGGGAAATCCACAGAATAATTCGCAGAAAAATTGAGCATGTGAGCTCATCTTTATTTTGATTCTTGAATGTGGGGAATTGTAGGTTTAGTTAAGTTTGGCATGTTTATTGTGGAAAATGGGATTTACATCGTATATGTCCCTCACGCTAGTGTTTTGGAATGGTTTTTCAAGGTTTTCCTCTTTGCTTTTATAGCTGATCTGACCTTGGTGGTGGTGGGGTTGCTGTATATACTCTTAACACTTGCTTCTCAGAAGTGTTTATTGGCACCATAAACACTCCGGTTTGCAAAGTTTGCCTTGGGTAGAAAGCATTTCTTACGGAGACACTGAGGTTAATCCCTCTTCTAAACATTTGTGCTGGATTTAGAACAGCCAAGGCTTTGGAAAATGCATTCATATTCTTCGTTTTGTTGGGAAACCATGTGGTTTGTGAAGAGCATCTTGAACTATGCTGTTCATTTTATTTGAGCACCAGGTCTGGTCCAGTACAGGCACTGCTGAAATGATTACAGATAGGTTAAGATATCAACTTTAATTGGATCAATGTGTTGGTGGTGGGAATACAGTCACACGCACACACAAAAATAAAAAATATATATTAAAGATGTCACATTATCTAGAAGCTGTGTAAAAAGAAATATGCTATATGGCCATCAGTTATCAGACACATTCCTGTGTATTTCGTGATGGCATCATTAGCGATGGCTGCAATATACAAAAAATAATAATTACCATTTTTTAAACTCCCTTTATTCAGTCCAGACATTTACTTGAGAATGAAAGATTTTGGTATCGGAGGCTCCAGGGAAATGTTGGCAGTGGAAAAACTAACCTACACCAGATGGCAGAGGCCAAAGAAATACTATAAAATATGGCTTCCATTCTTACAGTTCTCAGACAAGCAGAACCCCAAGCACAGAAAACCTGTGAAAGCGGCAAACCTTTTCTTTTGCTTACATTTCCCTTTGCTACTTAGCAAACCTGAGAGGTATTGTATCATCACATATCAAGAAAATAATATGCCAGGCTGTTGAAACAGGTGGAAAATGTTTATTTGCAACAACACACTGCTAAAAAAAAAGGGAGAACCAAACACACTGCTGTGGCTGTCCATGGCTGCCTATCCACAGATATTTGACTGTTGCCAGTTTGGATCAGGCAGAACACAGCATAAATTGTCAAGTGCAGTGGGGAAAGTAGCCTTAATTCCCACTCTTTTGCCATGAAATTGCTTACACACGGCCACAGGTCTTGCACACCTGGTTAATGAAATGGACCAAAAATCCAATCCAAAAGTGCCTGTTCTACAAAGAATAAAGCTGAGGACTTGTAACCATAAATTCAGAAAGAATATTTATCTTTCCGTCGTTTCCTTTTAGTAGACCAGGGAGGAATATTGCCCAAATAGAAAAGAAAAGCATTCTCATATAGGTAATTTTGTAGGCGAGTTCCTAAATGGATTTATTTATTTATTTCATGAAATTTATTTAAAAAAAAACACACAAAACCTTCAAAGTGGTTTACAAGAAAGATAAAACAATACAATTACTCTAAGAAAAATTAGCAACAATAATTTGGATCAATAATCCCAAAGCAATTATGATAATAAAGATAATTTACATTGTGTGGTATTCAACTAAGTTTTATTCTGAGTAGACCCATGGAAATTAATTAACATGACTGATTTAGATCCATTAATTTCCATGGGTCTACTCTAAGTAAAACTTGAATTCCACCCATTAAAACCCAACTTATGGAGCCCAGGCCAGGAATGTTTTCTCCGCCTTCTTATTTTCCCCTCCTCTCCATTAATCCATGGAGAATTCCCCATTTAAAATCTGATTGCAAGAGACAAATTGTGTTGTTATTTCAGTTCACTCTTATTCAATCTTTTCCTTTTCCTTTTTTTAAAAATGGTGCAATTTTGGGTGTGAATGCAAAAGCCCCTTTTTATGGTTAAAGTCAGCATTAGCATTTCATCGCTTATTGCTAGGCAACGTTCAGGGATGCAAATTCATCACTTCTTCTGCATAGTGCAACTTTCGATTTCACCTCCAACTGTAAAAATGTAGTCTGCTATCCATTATATGCCACTATGGTTGGATGACATCCCAGGAAAGCTCTGACTACTACTGGCAGAGAAAGAGTCACTGGCATGGGGCACAAGCAGCTTTCGAAATTTTAAGCCCTGGCACATCTCTAATTGTTAAATGCACTATCCCACCCCCCCAGACTCGGATTTTGTGAATCTTGCCTTCTGATTGCCTTTTAGATAGCTCTGAGAAATGCAGCTCCCTGTGAGGCAAATCCTCCTACAAAAGGAAGGACGTAAAATTAAAAGCAGATTCCTCACAATTCAGTTGCCAATTCAGGCCGACAACTTGCCTGCCTTCCCATTCTACCTCATAAAGAATCAGAAGTATACTGGCCCATCATCACCTTGTGAAAATTTTGATTTGGAAAGAAAAAAAAATCTCAAGCGATTCTTCTTCTAAATCAGTGTTCGGTTAGGAAGCGTTTACACACGAAAGACACATAGTGAATGTAAAAGTTACACAGACTTAGCAACTTGATTTGCATTGTGCATGCTCCTTCTCCATAAACAATGATAAGATGTTGATATAGATACCACCAGAAATGGTCCAGGGCAATGTTCCGAGTAGTCCCATTGGGATGTGATTTAGCTGTAGACACATATGTGTGACATTGGATTGAATGCTGGACTTTTAAAAATGTAGGTTTTGCTCACCTACGGGTAGCTTTGATCAGAATTACTATTTCTTTTTCAGACTCTTGTTTCCTGTTAGTAAAACAGGTATATCCTCATGCCCAGCCTCACAATGCCATTGCTTAGCACGGCTAAAAGTGAGCTTTCACTTTTACAATGGAGAACTATGGAATCAGACTCCTCATCCAGCTATTACCCGACTACCAAGACAGTGCCCTTTCATTTGTGCGTGTGTGTGTGTGTCGTGTTTTAAGATCTGTAAAGAGAATAGATTTTTCTTGTATCTCAAATGAAGCAGATGCCATTCCTTTAAAAAAAAAAAATCTTTCTAACCACTGCTGATTGAAAATGTCTCTTCAAATGTCTTGGAACAATTTCATAATTTTATTTTAATTATTAGAAAGATGCCAAGAAGCTAGGCGTGTTAATAGTGATTCAGACTTTGCATGCATTCCCCCAATGCGCTGAAACAAAAGGCGTTTCTGTTAAGAGTGTGAATGAGCTGTGGCATGCACATGTTCTTTTAAGAAAGGCCAAGGGTGCAGTTCTATTTTCTTAGCTCTGCTTTCATATTTATGCGTCTCATTTCCAGCTCATTGCTGATGCCTCCGTTGCGCTATCCATCAACACTTTTATCCTCCTTGTTCCTCAAAAAGAACATAAAATCCTTTTTTATGTGGTGGTAATATTATTGCAAATAAAAGCAAATACCAAAATCTTTATTAGTCTGCCAAAATAATAAACTATTTAATAAAAGCATGCTGTAAAAATAAGGTCATTTGCATCACTCAAATTTCTTGCAGGAAATACAGAGAATTATTGGTCAAAACGGATAAAATGACAACAAAGATTCCTGCCATCGATGTAACACAAACGCGGAACGAGGGTTACAAATGTACAAAGATTTGCATGTTTGCTGCCTTTAAGAGGTTTTAAGGCCGGCTGCCCATTGAAGGATGTGGAAAAAACAAAATGAGAGTGTTGTGCTTGGTGTTGCAATTCCCCAAGTGAGAGAAAAGAGAGGCTGCATTGGCTCCATTACATATCATTATTCCATGATATGAAACCATTTCCAAAGCTCAAATTGCCCTCACAGCTCCCTCAGTTACACACGATTTATTGTCCAAATACTTGCCATTTTTACATCAAGTATTAATTGTATTTTGTTTGGATTTGAGTCAAAGCTTTAGTGATATGCTGTATCCACAGTTTCCTTTTCCCCTGTCCTTCCCCATCAAATGCATTTTGGGTAATATTTTAGGCTTTATTTATGAATGTTGGTTAAATGCTGAAATTTAGAGAAGAAATTGCTTATTGCTGACTTAACAGTGCTTGAACTTTAAAGCTATTGCAGTGTAACTTGACCCTTTTATGGCATTTCACCTGTTTTCTACTCCCTTTCCTGCCAAGCAGGAGTATATCGATAATTTACAAAAGGAACAATTAAATTAGGATAAAATAAGTCATAAACAAATATAAGGCCAATGTGTTTCAAACATCAATTTCTTTTGCTAAAGCAGCCCATCCTCCCTGACCATTGGCTATGCTGGCTGGGGCTGATAGGAACTGGGGTCTGAGATATCTGGAGGACACCAGATTGTGGAAGACCTAATTCATGAATTTGTGAAGGGCTGAGATTTTCCAACAAGTTGCCGAATGTTTAGACTCTTAAATGGATCTTAGTTGACAAATCTGAGGGTGTATAGAACTGGGCAGCCATGGACTGCAAGAGTACTCAACAACACAAGAGTTCTGAATAAACATGTAACCCACATCCACTATATCAATATCTACTATCTACAAGTACTTCTCAATCCACAACCCAGCCAGTTTGGATGCCAATAAATATTGCTGCAGACATTTCTGAGATCATGGTCTTTCCAGCGAGTGGCTCTTGTCCAGGTTTATTAATTGTCTTGCTTTAAATGTTGCGAGGATCCTATGCCCTTTTAAAATGTGGGTTTTTTGGGGGGTGGGGAGCTATTGGGTTGTTGCTTTTATTTTGATTATGTATTTTGTGGTTTTAATATTTTGATTTTATTCTGTGAACCGCCCTGAGACCTCCGGGTATAGGGCGGAATATAAATTCAATAAATAATAATAATGTTGATACCAATGTAACTTTCCAATCAGAGATATAAAAACTAACAGAATGTCATTTTCAGCCATGCGGATATGGTAAAAACGGCAGCAGTCTTGTGTCCTATTGCAAGTTATAACCTAACAGTACATGTGGTCTCATGTTTAATTCTGGAAGGATGGGGCATTCGTATCCAACAGCAATGTTAATAAGCTATAATTCTATTTGAATTGAACTTGACCATGCTTGACCATTTCAGGCTGCAGGTAGAAGTTTGTATGTTTCAGTGCTACTTCATAAAAAAATAAGCTCTGTACTAAACAAGTAACATGCCAGGGGTAAGTCTATGCTTTCAACATCCGATACTGTGTGAGAGCATGTTTATACAGGGACACATTCAAACACGGCAAGCTTCCCCTTGCAGTCGTAAGCGCCTCAACCTAGGAAATGCTTTATCACAATTCTGCCTGCATGGATAACCTACCTAGCCCTTTCCCTGCAAACTGGTTTAAAGTAAAAATCAGTTCCCTTTCCTTTACATTTAATGGAAATACTCTTACTATAGCTAAAAGGGGTTTTGTGTGAGAGAAATGCATTTTATGTTCTCCAGGCAAATTAGAATTTTGTCTTTCATTTGGGTTGTCTGTACAAGATGCTTTTAAGCAACCATCCCAGTGGTTTCAGGCCCTATCACCTAATAATTGACCATGACAGGAGTTATATATCCAGAGCCAGCGGGAAGAATGAATTGTATATGTCAGGCTCAATTACAAGGTGGAAGACCCAGCAACAAAAAAGACTGAACTGATTAAAGCTTGATGTTGACAAGAGAGCTGACATATCAGAGTTATTTCCCGAAGATGCACTCTTCAGAATTCCCTCCCCGATGCCTCAGCAGTCAATATCCTGACCACTTTGTCTTCCCTTGTTGTTGTCTATCCAGCTGGCATGCCATATATTGTTCTGCTCAATAATTCTTGGCAAAGAAGATGTTCTCTGTCTCCAAGACAAACCTATGCAAGAATGGCAAGAAAAGGACGCTAATGCTTTATTATGCTACAAAAGAAGCCAAATAATTGGGCTGGGGAGATATGTTGCAACAGTTGCAAGACTTTTTAGATTAATAGAAATTAGAAAAACACATCCTGGCACTTTTAAGAAGAATGGATTAATGGATGTACTCATCATTTTATTGGCTAATCCTAGCGTGTATATTTAAGATGAAAGAATCGTCATGATTTTTCCATTCAAGTGATAAAATTGCTTTGTGAAAGCCACTTCCTGCATGTTAAAATCTCAATGAAAAATTATTGTTTTCTAAAATCTTTCTGGTAATTTGAGTCACATTAGCTTCCAATTCTTAACACATGAGGAACTGTTTGTCCACAAGATTTATGAGGTGTCTTGGGTCAATAGCGTTCCTCTTGCAAATAGTTCATGGCATCCTTGTTTGAACTCATGGACTCAAGTGACTTAAAGGGTTGTTATTTTATTTTATAATTTTATGCACCACTTTTCATGAAAAAAGCAATAGCAAAAGTTAGCTGGGTGAATTACCAGAAAGCACTTTCCTGTGCACAGAATGAGTTAGTGTCTTCCCTTCCAGCTACACCCTCTTTTGCAATACCAAAGCTAACTCCAAATATTCCTGCAATTCTCAGAAACAGGTCTTCAGAGTGCATAATGCAACTATATGGCTGGCAGGCGTGCAGCTTCCCTCCCAAGCCTCTGCATCTGCTAAAGAAGAAGAAGAAGAGTTTGGATTTGATATCCCGCTTTATCACTACCCGAAGGAGTCTCAAAGCGGCTCACATTCTCCTTTCCCTTCCTCCCCCACAACAAACACTCTGTGAGGTGAGTGGGGCTGAGAGACTTCAGAGAAGTGTGACTAGCCCAAGGTCACCCAGCAGCTGCATGTGGAGGAGCGGAGACATGAACCCGGTCCCCCAGATTATGAGTCTACCGCTCTTAACCACTACACCACACTGGCTCTGCTCCCGGTCGTTGTCCTCCTCCTGCTTCCTGGCGAGAGGCGGCGCACAGCCTGCCTGGGCTGCCTTCCCGGGAGCCCTGACTCCCGCATGTCCGCCAGCATGTCCGCCAGCATGTTTTCCTGCTTGATTGCCACCACCACACCGGGGATAGGGGGGGTGGGGGAGACAGAGGACATTTTCCACCTCCCTTGTTTTGAAGTTGCTGGGGGGGGGGCGCCAGAGGGATCTTTGCACCACGGCGCCAGATATGCTTAAGATGGCCCTGGCCTTGATCTGTGCCAGTATTTTGTCTGTAGCTCCAGAACCAACATGCTCCACCGCTAATTTCCTAAATTCAACCCTAGATATTAATGGGTTACACCAGTGTTTCTCAACCTTTTCGGGGCAACGGCACACCTGTCTCATGGAAAAAATCTCGCGGCACACCACCACCAGAAAATGTCAAAAAATCACTCCCCTTACTTCCCCGCCGCCTTCGCGCTCCCGAGCGCAGCAACTTCAAACTTCCTGACCCGAGCCCCTTACCAGAGTGGATGCCGAGCTCTCCGAGGCGCCGCTCCTTGTCGCTGCGCTGAGGTCGAGGCCGAGCGGGGGGAAACCTAGCAGCAGGCGCTGGGCCTGGACGGCTGCCGGGCTTCAGTGCCCCCCAACAGAAAAATGGCGGCGGCTACCGGCAGCCCTTGCGTCTCCTTCCTCTGTCTTCCTATTGGTCCCTGGCAACCAATCAGAATCGGCGGGGAGCTCCAAGCTGGCGCATGCGCGGTAGGTTGGCGGTGGGTTTCTGCGCTCCCTTTCCCCCACTGCAGCCGCTGCTACGCGTTTGCGGCTGCGGCATGGGGTCCCGAGCCACGGTTTTCCCGCGGCACACCGGTTGAGAAACACTGGGTTACACATGGCACTGTTTCAGTTATGAAATATATATATAGATATATCAGTAGCTGGTATCTTCTTCTTAACTTAGAATCACAGCAGAGTGTGGAGCGAATACATGAGTGTTCCTGAGCTTGAGCAGAGAAGAGTCAGCCTCTAAGGAAGTAAAATAAAATAAAGCAAAACCAGTTTTTAAAAATGTCTGAAAATCACACGTGCATTCTTCTTTTTTTCAACACTAGCAGCATATTGACATCCGTCTTGGGAGACAATGAAGGAGTGTGCCTTTGTGGTTGTGCGTGAAGTCAAAACATGGAGAGTTACAATGCCTGCTGTGGCTCTAGAGAGTCGGGGCAAGAACACAGCCCTGTTTCACACCGTTCTTTATAGTGAAGGTGTCCAAGGATGAGACATTATACTGGATGGTGCTGTACATGTTTTTGTGGAAGGATAATCTTGTGAAGCTTAGGTGGGCATCCTACCTGGCTGAGCAGTCTCTGAGTCCTTTTCAGCTGACAAGGTCAAAGGCCATCGTCAGATCTATGAAGGTGATGTACAAGGGGTACCTCTGCTCTTGGCAGATCTCCTGAAGCTGGCACAATGAGAAAATCATGTCAACTGTTGACCCCTGAGCTCTAAAGCCACATTAACTCGGGATAGACCTTGTCAGCGAGGGACTGTAATAACTATCAAATACATGAATTTTGACATTCATATACATATTATATTGGATCAGAGTACTGGTCCACTGTATATTGTCTGCTTCAGGAGTGGGAAACCTGTGGCCCTCCAAATGCTCTACAACCCCCCATCATCTCTGATCGTTGGCTATGTTGACTGGGACTGATGGGAGTTGGAGACCTCTGGAGACCTCTGGAGGGCCACGTGTCCCTATCCCTGGTCCACCTTGACTGGCAACAGCAAACCAAGATCTCAAGAGGCATCTCTTTTTCATGTCTTCTTCTCAAGATCTTTCAACAGGAAATACCAGGGATTGGACCTTGAACTATCTTCATGCAAACCATGTACTCTACCACTGAGCCATGGGCTCTTTCTCTATGCAGATTCTTAACTGCAAGCATCCAGCCCACGAATGGAGGGTTTCCCTTGAGCAAAGGGAAACCAATAACAACTGTACATCTGTTGCATTAAAATATTGTCAGAAAGGCTTTGCCTATCCAGCAAGCTCTGGCATTGCTCGACAAAATTTTTCCAAGGTTATTTCTTCTAACCATTCCATTCTGTCACTTTCAGGTCACACCTGTCAGGGCAAAGAGTAAATCAAGTCTAAGTTGTATGTCTTCGGTTTCTTCTGTTCTATTAAGATACTGAAAAATGACAAGCAGATTACAGTTAAAAATAAATGTGAAAGGATGTATAAGAGAATGCAACCAAACTAGAAGACAGAAAATAACTTCTGTATTAGGTACTATTTTAGGCAATAATATTAATAGCAGAGCCTCTAAGGAAGGAAAACAACACTTTTTTTGTTTTTTGTTTTGCTGAAACTAATGTTGCCAAGGAAGAATATGTTGCAAAAATACTGATCTGTCAAAACCTGCATTACAAAGCCTTTATAAAATAACCACTTTTACAGACTTCCAAAGAGGATAACGACTAACTTGTTTACAATATTCTTTTTAGGCTTGTCCCACACTGTTCTAATCATAGTTCCAGTTACAGGTAGGTAGCCGTGTTGGTCTGCCATAGTCAAAACAAAATAAAAAATAAAAAAATTCCTTCCAGTTGCACCTTAGAGACCAACTAAGTTTGTTCTTGGTATGAGCTTTCGTGTGCATGCACACTTCTTCAGATACACTGAAACAGAAGTCACCAGACCCTTATATATAGTGAGAGGGTGAAACAATGTTTCCTAAACTCCTACCCACTCAAACCTCTCTTGTACCTTTGATACATTTACGATATTTTTATTATCTGGACACATGGTCAACAGACCCTGGACACCTTCCACCAGAAATTCAATGACTTTCACCCCACCATAAACCTAACAATGAACCAATCTATGCAAGAAATACATTTTTTTGGACACTACTGTAAAAATACAGGATGGGCGCATAGACACCACCTTATACCGTAAACCAACTGACCGACAAACAGATCTACATGCTTCTAGCTACCATCCCAAACATACCAAACAATCCACTGTATATAGCCAGGCCCTATGTTACAGCCGCATCTGTTCCAACTCTACATAATAATAATAATAATAATAATAATAATAATAATAATAATAATTTATTTATATCCCGCCCATCTGGCCGGGTCTCCCCGGCCACTCTAGGCGGCTTCCATCATACATTAAAATACATACACATGTTACAGATTAAAAACTTCCCTGAACAGGGCTGTCTTCAGGCATCTTCTAAATGTCAGATAGTTGTTAATACCTTTGACTTCTGATGGGAGGGCGTTCCACAGGGCGGGCGCCACTACCGAGAAGGCCCTCTGCCTGGTTCCCTGTAGCTTTGCTTCTCGCAATGAGGGAACCGCCAGAAGGCCCTCGGTGCTGGATCTCAGTGTCCGGGCTGAACGGTGGGGGTGGAGACGCTCCTTCAGGTATACAGGACAGAGGCCGTTTAGGGCTTTAAAGGTCAGCACCAACACTTTGAATTGTGCTCGGAAACGTACTGGGAGCCAATGTAGTTCTCTCAGGACCGGTGTTATGTGGTCCCAGCGGCCACTCCCAGTCACCAGTCTAGCCGCCACATTCTGGATTAATTGCAGTTTCCGGGTCACCTTCAAAGGTAGCCCCACGTAGAGCGCATTGCAGTAGTCCAAGCGGGAGATAACCAGAGCATGCACCACTCTGGCGAGACAGTCTGCGGGCAGGTAGGGTCTCAGCCTGTGTACCAGATGGAGCTGGTAGACAGCCGCCCTGGACACAGAATTAACCTGCGCCTCCATGGACAGCTGTGAGTCCAATATGACTCCCAGGCTGCGCACCTGGTCCTTCAGGGGCACAGTTACCCCATTCAGGACCAGGGAGTCCCCCACACCTGCTCGCACCCTGTCCCCCCAAAACAGTACTTCTGTCTTGTCAGGATTCAACCTCAATCTGTTAGCCGCCATCCATCCTCCAACCGCCTCCAGGCACTCACACAGGACCTTCACCGCCTTCACTGGTTCTGATTTGAAAGAGAGGTAGAGCTGGGTATCATCCGCATACTGATGAACACCCAGCCCAAACCCCCTGATGATCTCTCCCAGCGGCTTCATATAGATATTAAAAAGCATGGGGGAGAGGACGGAACCCTGAGGCACCCCACAAGTGAGAGCCCAGGGGTCTGAACACTCATCCCCCACCACCACTTTCTGAACACGACCCAGGAGGAAGGAGCGGAACCACTGTATAACAGTGCCCCCAGCTCCCAACCCCTCTAGACGGTCCAGAAGGATGTTATGGTCGATGGTGTCAAAGGCCGCTGAGAGATCCAGCAGAACTAGGAAACAGCTCTCACCTTTGTCCCTAGCCCGGCGGAGATCATCAACCAGTGCGACCAAGGCAGTTTCAGTCCCATGATGAGGCCTGAATCCCGATTGGAAGGGATCCAAATGGTCCGCATCTTCCAGGCGTGCCTGGAGTTGTTCAGCAACCACCCGCTCAATCACCTTGCCCAGGAATGGTAAATTTGAGACTGGGCGATAGTTGGCCATATTGGCCGGGTCTAAAGATGTTTTTTTAAGAAGCGGTTTAATGACCGCTTCTTTCAGCGGGTCTGGGAAGACTCCCTCGTGGAGGGAAGCATTCACCAGCCCGCGGAGCCCATCACCCAGCCCTTCCCGGCTAGCTTTTATTAGCCAGGATGGGCAAGGATCAAGAGACTCTCACCTAAGAGATCTACAGCAAACCTTTTTAGAACTAAAATACCCACCGGATGAAGTTAAACAACAGATCAACAGAGCCAGACTGATACCCAGAGAGAACTTGCTGCAAGACAGACCCAAAAAAGAAAATAGCAGAACACCACTAGTAATCACATACAGCTCCCAAGTTAAAACAGTAGAACGCATCATCAGAGATCTACAACCTCTCCTAGACAATGACAGTTCTCTTTCTCAAGCGGAAAATATAAATGTTTGTTTGTATTGTGTTTTTGTTTATTGTAGGTGATGTTTGTGGATTTTTGTTATATTTGTGTTAAAAACCCAATAAAAATTATTTTTTTTAAAAAAGACAGTTCTCTTTCTCAAGCTCTGGGAGGAAGACTTTTCATCGCCTACAGACAGCCACCCAATTTTAAACAACTCCTCACCCACAATAATACTACAACCAGACTTAACACGGACACTGGCACCAGAGCCTGCAATAAACCCAGATGCCAACTTTGCTGCCACATACACCCGAACAACACCATTACTGGCCCCAACAACATCAAACATACCATCTCAGGACTATTTAATTGCTCATCGTCTAACATTGTGTATGCCATCAAATGCCAACAGTGCCCTTCAGCTCTCTATATTGGACAAACAGGCCAAACTCTACGCCAAAGAATAGATGGACATAAATCTGACATCAGGAATCACAAGACAGAGAAACCAGTAGGAGAACACTTCAGTCTCCCAGGACATTCTATACAAGATCTCAAAGTAGCTGTCTTATTGCAAAGGAATTTCAGAAATAGACTGGAAAGAGAAGTTGCTGAATTGCAACTCATTACCAAACTTAAAACCATGGAGAGACCTGGTCTGAATAAAGACATTGGATTCTTATCTCATTATGCATGACAAAGCTATTTTTCACCTTCTCACCCCTTGCTTTTTCCTGTAAGACTAATTGCAGTCGTTAACAGTTTACCACAGCTATCAGCCTATCACCCATTCCCACCACCCTTCTGAGTAATACCCCTCCCACCCTCTCACTATATACAAGGGTTAGGTTGATGGGTTAGGGTTAGGGTTAGGGTCAGTGTATGTGTATCTGAAGAAGTGTGCATGCACACGAAAGCTCATACCAAGAACAAACTTAGTTGGTCTCTAAGGTGCTACTGGAAGGAATTTTTTTATTTTTTATTTTGTTCTAATCATGTTAGCCCATCAGGTTTAAAATATTTGTCCTCGTTTGTAACTATCATAAATAAAAATACCCATGTAGTGCTTCTCCATTAAATCAAGTCAGAGTCATTTATACATGTTTCCAAACAATTGTGTGGATGATTGCAGCTCAAATAACAACTCAGTTTGCATTTTTAAGTGTTTTTAAAACAAGTGTCACATTTTTACGGTGTTTCTGAGTGGGTGATTATTTCCCATCAGCAGGCTTTACTAAGCATTTTATGTCTGAAACTTCTACATATCCTCTAGACTTAATGCTTTAATTAAGAACA
Organism: Darevskia mixta; assembly: GCA_034641385.1. NCBI lineage: Eukaryota > Metazoa > Chordata > Lepidosauria > Squamata > Lacertidae > Darevskia > Darevskia mixta. Next base: position 38,201,083 of record JAWWNH010000066.1, read on the forward strand.
TGCCTGCATTGCTTCTTTTCACAGCTATAATAGCAAAAAGTTACAATCCTTCCCTCTGGACAATCACGAGCTTTCATAGTATGCAGTCTGATTTGGATCATCCACTTTATTTGGAAGATCCTAAGAATTATGGGAATAATCCTGATTATTATATGAATATTTGTATTTTTATAATAACTATCACCGCTGTTATTTCAATTTCTTATCTGCTATGGTTTATACTAAAAAAAACAGTCTTGATGTGACCTGCAGCATAAAATACAAACAGTATCATCTACATTTATATATGAATTAAAAACAGCAAATGTTAAAACCAGCAATGTTTCAATACAATTCAAAATACAATACCAACACCCCCTGAAGAAAATACATACGTATAGCATAAAAAAGGACGAGTGCAACCCAATCTAAATGCCCAGCAGATTGTGAGAATGGTAAGTATCAAATGTGGGGGGGGGGGGAGGAAAACCCTTTGGTGCCACGCAGGCTTGCTTTGGGGTGTGCTCCACAGTTGGGAGATCTCAGTGGCAAAAGTCCTTCTTCATTTTATCTCCACATCTAAAACTTTTCTCAGAGGCGGCACATGGAGAAAGGCCTCAGATGACCATGGGATTCATGTCAGAAGAAATGTTCCACAAGGTATTGGGGTCCTGAGCCATATAGGGTAAACCCAGCACTGTGAATTGGGTTTGGAAATGTACTGGTGGCCAGTCCAGCCAGGCTAAAATGCGTGTAATACGGTCAAACTGCCCAGTCCTCATAAAGTGCTTGGCAGTTACATTTCGTAACAGCTGCAGCTTTTGATTTCTTCTCAAAGGCAGTCCCACGTCTCTGTTGACGAACGTTTCGGAACTTGAGCTTCGGTTTCTGAACATGCCTCCGAAGTCGAACGTGCCACGTGGCTTCCGCTGAGTGCAAGATCCTGAGGCCTAGCTGTCGGCTATTGAGTTTCGGTTTTCGAACATTTCAAAACTCAAACAGTCTTCTGGAATGGATTACATTCGAAAACCGAGATACCACTGTATTTGTTTTCTTCCCTGCCGGGCAATTTCCTATTGCATAAAGTAACAGGGAGCCTAACTAGAGCCAGAGCCATTAAAACTGGGCAATAAGTAATATAGCATTTATTTATTTATATTAAAAGGGGGTTACGTAATGGGTGTAAGGTGTTTGATTAGTGTTTATGTTGAAAGACTGTGTATCAGACTTTTGAGAACATAATCAAGATCCATGTGTATTGAAATGTGTGGACCTACTTCTGAGCATCAGCAATTAGCATGTGAAGAGTTAATCAACCTAGGAAAATAAGTGTGTACAAGTCTTTAATCCTAGTCAAAGTGTTGATGAAGTCAGATGAACTCCTTTGCTACAGGTAGGTACTGCCAGAGGGTGGGGATTAACCATTAGTATTTCAAATGAACTGACCATTAGAATGCAAATGAATACCAGGTACCATGAGATGGTACCAGGAAGATTTTACTGTATTTTCCAGCATATAAGACGACTGGGCGTATAAGACGACCCCTAACTTTCCCAGTTAAAATATAGAGTTTGGGATATACTCGCCGTATAACAAATACGACCCGGTGTATAAGACGACCCCCGACTTTTGAGAAGATTTTCCTGGGTTAAAAAGTAGTCTTATACGCAGGAAAATACTGTATGTGCCTGGAACACCAAGATGGGCAGTAGAGCAAAAAGGATGCTGGTAATGCTGCTGTAAGGACAAGCTGGTGTGTTTTGGGGTGCTGCTGCTGTGCGCCCCTCCATTGAAGACTAAAGGCTGTATATGTGTGTAAAATAAAGCATATACCATTACAGTACTAGGCTAGCCTCCATTGTGCCTACTTTCTCCAAAGGAACACAGAACCTGGGTGAGCGCTTGGAATTCCCCATGACTCTTGCTACTGCTTGGCAGAGTGGGGCAAAGACTGTGTGTGTGTGTGTGTGTGTGTGCTGTTGCCCCCCCCCCCACGATCCACATATGTTTTTGAAAAGCATTGAAACTACCTCGTAATGTCCTCTTTATGGGGTCATTTCCTAAAAAACCCCCCACAAAAAACCCCACATCAACAACTTTGTCTGCCTGTGGCGATCGCACAGGGTCCCCGGACGTTTCACGGTCGATTGACCCCTGTGCCACCACACTTGCTTCTTACGCTGCCACCAACCAGGGCCTCCCTGGTAAATTTATTGAGTCCAGTCAGGCTTAAAATGTAACATCAAAGAATTGTTTATTTAGTACAGAAATAAAACACGTGAGGTTTAATTAATGTGTACAAGAATGCTTAGTTGTTGTATTTGTTCCTCACCTAACTGTCCTAACTGACTAAATCCTCTTTCTAAGCCGTCCAACTGACTCTCACTTCCCCCCCAACTGCCAAACTTCAAACCTCCTCCCAATAACCAACCTCGACCACCCCACAAATCCCAACTCCTGCTCCGACTCTAACTCTAACCCCTAACTCTAACTCTAACTGACACAACCTCCCCAGAGTGGGCTTTTATAGTCCCCCGGACTCCACCTTCCCCCTCCCTCTGGGTTTGGATTGGGCATTCCATTTAACTGTTTCACCTCCAGCACTTCTATTTCTAGCTTCCCCTACTTGGATCGTCACACTGCCCACCCCAAAAAATTTCCTGGCTACGCCCATGGGGCTTGCTCCCAACCTTTCTAACAGTATGTTTAGTTTTGGCCTATAAACCTCCAACACTTGTTCACCTAATGATTTACTAAAAGAAAAAGGGGAATTTTGGCGTTCAAGACTGGCTGTAATGTAGAAGTTCCCTTCATTTCATAATCTACACACTGACTGGCTCTGGCTGCTCGACGACGGAAATGCACCCGGCACATGCTCAGAGGCACTCTTTTTATTACTTCACGCGCTCTGGGTCTGAAACCTGGCATTCAAATCCCAGCGCGGAGCGTGCCACAATCGAAGCGCTGCTGCGCGAGAACCGGGAAAGGCGCTTCTAAATCACGCAGCAGCTAGGCAGCAATCGCACACGAGCGCTCAGCCTTGCCCTCACTACGAACCGCCTCAGTGCCAGCTCATAGCTGTCCGACACTATGCCTGAAATTTAGCCCCCCCCCCACCCGTCCGCTCATAGCACTGCAAGGCTGGTTCTTGCAGTTTGTCGCCTGCGGACCGACTTCATGCTGCCAAAGGGACGGAGGGAATTACTCATCACGGCTGCGAAAGGTGATTGTTTTGTTCAGGCAGCTCGGGGGACAGACCCAGGCGGGCGGGACTTCCCGGGGAAGGAAGGAAGCATCAGACAGCAGCAGCAGCAGCAGCCGGGGAGCAACGTGGGTTGGAAGAGGCAGTGTGTGTGTTGGTGTGTTTGCGCCTAATTGGTGGCTTGCACTCTTAACCCCGGGCGCTCTTCGCATGCACTTAAATCCAGCCCAGGGTGTTGTGCAACATGAAAGTAGTGGCTTTAATCAGGTAAAAAAGAATGGTGTGTGTGTGTGTGTGTGTGTGTGTGAAAGGGCTGCCCTCACAATGGACTAATATTTGCACTGCAAGGTTTCTACATAAGGGAGAAGCGCTGGAGCCCCATATAGCGCGGTGGTGACTGGCGGAGTGAACTAAGGGGGCAAGCAAAGATCAGCCTCCTATGATCAGTTTTCCCTCCCACCACCACCTTTCTGTTTGTAATCAGCAATTTCCTTTCTACCCCCTTTCAGTCCGTCTGACCTCACGCTTCCTGCTTTGCTTTGCTCTCTCCGGAGTCGACTGGCTGATTTAAAACCGTGCAGCATTCTCTGCAGTCATCTCTGCAGCATATGCTCCTTGGGGTTTTGTTTTTTTCCTTCCCCTTTCAGCCCTGTGCGTAGTGGGGGCAAGGACAACTTTTTCTATGCCTGTGTGGTTTAATATAGAAGGTGCTGAGGTTTTCTTATAGCCATCAGTTTGATCTTGCACAATGTCCTAAGAACAATAAGAAGAGCGTGCAGGATCAGGTCATTTGGCCCCTGCAGTCCAGCTCACATTGGCCACCCAGATGTCCACCTCACCCCTTGCTTCTCTGTGGGTAGGGTTGGGAAGTCGTGGGCTAAGTTTATGCTATGTCCTACACCATACCTTTAAAGCACATTTTGAAGCACATTCTTTCACTCAAAAAATCCTGGGCACTGTAGTTTACCACGCACAGAGTTACTATTCCTAACAACTCCTAAAAAGTTACAGTGTCCAGAATACTTTGAAGGAAATAATGTGTTTTGAATGTGTTTTCAGGGTACTGTATAGTGTGAACACAGCGTGGCAACATTTACAAAGGGAAAGACATGGACCTGGCCTTGGAAACACTTGTTTTTGCAGGGATTTGTTCTCAAACTTGAAGAAACTGAGCTATTTCTAAATGTATTGGGTGTTTTGTGCCTTCCTGAACCTTGTAGACCTCAGGGAATGTGCTTGCTCACAAGTTTGTAGTGCTTTGCCCTCCTGCCAAGTTAACCACAGACCTGGGGACCACTTATCACAAACAGACACACACACACATGTACATTTTCTCCCCGACTCATGTCCATCATACTGTCTGTACACCTTAATCACCAGCTTGAGATAAATGGGCCTGCGGGTGCCTGCCATTTCATTCATCTGTTAGTGAAGGTGGCTATCAACACTTTGCAGAATTTTGCACTTTGGCTGATTAGTGGTTTATCAATAAAGTGCACAAAAGTTCCTACTGTAGCTGCTGTCCTGTCTCATAGGATGCATATATGTATGTTTCCTTCAGTTTGAGAAGTAAGCTAAAATGTTGGAAGTTTTGCATGCATGTGTAAACTCATTAAAAGGCCAAGGGGAGCAGTTGCCCATTGTCAGCTTACTCAGGCATTTGAAGGCCAGGAGTCCAAGGAGGGCCTTGTTACATGGTTTGATTTGCTTGAAGGGGTTTCATGCACAAACCACCTGCGTTTCATATTAGGTAGTAATTTTCTTCTGCAACTTGACTCCTCTTGCGGAATTTCTCTGTGGGTACATTGATGCCATGTTTCATACAAATGAACAAACCCTTGAAATGGGACATAAGGACAGATTGTCACCTTCAGTAAATAGTGGTGATTTAGGGCCTTTGTGGGAAAGTGGGTCTGTGTTCTGTATTTATTGATAAAGTGGGTTGCTTGTGTGTAGTTGAGAAGGTTTCCAGCAGGAAAATATTAGGATGTTGAAAATGAACTCTGCTGCTTCCAACCGAAAGCCATCTCTGGCTGTGGGTGGCACAGGCAAATATACCAGAGTAGCATGCTGGTTATGCTCTGACCAGGGACTGCGTAGTAATGGTTAATATGGTTGACTGAAGGAAGCCATCTTAGCAGCAACATGTAGCCCAGCTCAGGTACCCAGGGAGATGGTAGAACACAATCTGTGACTTTTTAAAAAATATACATTATTTCTACAGTACATTATTTCCAGGGGTAGTCAACCTTTTTATACCTACCGCCCACTGATGCATCTTTCTTGATGGTAAAATTTCCTTACCACCCACCAGTACTCAATGGAAGGAGGATTCAGCTTGTGCCGTAGAACCTGCTCTTGAATTCAGTGGGACCAATCCTATACTTACTTGCTTAGGTGTAAATCCATTCAACTCAATGGGACATACTTCTGAATAGACATGTACAGGACTGTGCTTTAAGTATATTTGTATAGTTTTCTTGTTTTTGGGTTTGCACTTTAGATGTGCTTACTTTTCTTTAAAGAGCACAGTCATATTAATGCTCTGAGAAGTAATAGCAAATGGAGAATCTTTTTTTAAAGCCAGGGAAATTACCTGTAAAGAATCAAGCATTTGTGCATCACAAGTACTTTGGTATTTAGTAGCTTTCATTCCATCTAATGTCCTTAGCAGCTAAATTGTCTCTGATGGCAGTCTTGCACCCACACAACGTTGTTTTGCATTTGAGATTCACCCTATGTGAAGTCACTGAAAACGGGGGTTTAAGTGCTTTTAAAGCTTGTTGCTTTGCTTGCAGTAAATTATCTTATGCTCAAGGTTTGTTTTTAATAACTTCACTCAAGCAGAATGGCACAACGCTGGCTCATTTTTGTATAAAGCTCAAGTCTGCAAAATCTGAGACATTTTATTCTTCATTCCAATCTTACTCTTTTTAATGCACATTTTTCACACTAGCAATTACAGACCCAATTGGGCATTGAGTCAGAGAAATGTAAAATGCACATTTGTGCACAGAGGCAAGCTTGTGACCTGGCTGCAGAGTATATATATATTTTAAAGGATCCATGTAGGTTTAGCCCAGATAATTAGCATTATAAGCAGAAGAGTCCCTATGTTGAAAACACTGGTTGGGATCCAAAGTTCTGTGATGCTTTTCTGTGCAATTGGAACTTTGATCTCTCCATTTATTCCATGTGGAAATCATTGGGCACAGGAAGCCTTGTGTGAAGTTAAAGAAATGAGGCCTCCCCTCCATGTGTAGAACACTACCTGGATATCAAGTGTGTATTCGGCAAGTGATAGGTTGGGGTGCAAATACTTACAATCCAAATTATATACGTGCTACTTTTAACTTTCTTAAGGATTTCTGAAAAGTAGTAAAAAAATAAAATAAATGCCCCGGTAGACATTTTTTCACCTGTATATTTTATCATTTTGAAATGACTGTTGAAATCATTACAGAGCTGTTTTTATACAACTGATTCTTTTTATTCCAGTGGTGGGAAAGACAGCTGTTACAATATGATGCATTGTGTTGCTGCTGGACACCAGATTGTTGCCTTAGCCAATCTAAGACCTGCTGAAAACAAAGGTGAGAATTTCACATTTCTTTTATGGTAACCCTCAAACTCTGCCACCCTACTCACTGTGCTGGAGGATTAGTGTTGAATCTCTACTGGTTGATCTCTGAGTGATTTGCGCTAGATCGGCAATGATTTCTGACTCCCAGATGTTTAATAATAGCAGCAAATAATGATTTTGCTGCTGACCTAAATTATGCTGAAATGAAGAAAGCTTGGCATACCCAGGAGTTGCATTTTTTGTGGAACGACTATGAGTTCTGTTCAGTTCTGATACACAAAATTAATTTCTGGGCTCGCAATTCTCTAATTCTAAACCCTTCTTCAGGCATTCTTCAAAGTTATAATACACAAAAAAGGGAGTGGAGATGAGTGTCTATCTCTGTCCCTTGTTGCCATTCTGGGTTGTCTTCCATGAGTTGGAGGCTGGGAGTATCTCTTGAGTTCTTTTAAGACAGGTTAGCTGTAGTCTTATTTTATTCTATTACTGGATAATGGTTTATTTTATGGAGTTGTCATTTGCAGCTTTTTAGGGCTTTGACTTTTTAAAGAATTGCATGGATTAGACCTAACAACACAAAGTAGAAGCTGATTGTTCTGTGTATGCATATAGATTTGGTGTACTTTACTGTACTTTACTATTTATGTCGCAACATTTATCTACCATTTGACGGTAATAAAACCTCAAAAGTGATTTATAACATCTCAAAGCTGCTATGTGAGAGACACAGATTATTGTTTACAAAGCCAGTTTTGTTTTGTGTTGTTATTACATGGTTGTTTCTTCCCCTGTGACATTATCACTTTTATTTCCTGTTGGGATAGTGGTGGAAACACATTAAGTAGCAACCCACGAAACACGAAACTGCTGTTCCCATGGTGACTTGGGGGGGCAAAACACTTGTTGGAAAGTTGCACAAAGCTGGAGAATAAAGTAATTCCCATCCATGGACAAAAGTGGTCAGGTTGATTCATCCATAACTTCATCTGCACGAAACATTTAAAGCATTATTATAACGTTTTTAAACAGTCATGGCTTCTCCCCAAAGAATTCTGGGGACTGTGGTTTTTTTTAGTGTGATGAGAATTTTAGCTCTATGTGGAAAATAGGGGTCTCCTAACAGCTCTCTGCACCCTTTACAAACTACAGTTCCCAGGATTCTTTGGGGGCAAGACTTGACTGATTGAAATAGTATGATACTGCTTTAAATGTATAGTGCAGATGGGTTCTATTTGAAACAAAACTGGGGGGCAGGCTCTCCTTCTACATATTGTGAATACTGTATTAGTTAATAAAGCTTTACTTTTATCTGTCTTCCAGAAGGGACTGATGAGCTGGACAGCTACATGTATCAAACGGTGGGGCACCATGCTATAGAGTTCTATGCAGAAGCCATGGGCTTGCCACTTTATCGTCGCACTATTAAGGGCACCAGTGTGGAAACTGGCAAAGTATATACCAGATGTGAAGGTGATGAGGTTGAAGATCTTTATAAACTTCTGAAACTTGTTAAGGTAGGTTGTGTGAGAATTCCTATTCTCAAAGCTAAAAATAAAGAAATGTTCAATATAGTTAGGCTGTAGGCCCGAGGCCTGTAGTCACCACTCCTGTATTCCTCTATATATTTTTTGCTCTACATGCCGTTTCCTATAGAGAATAAACTTAGATGAAATAGGTCTTAATTTATAGCTTATTCTGCACTTTATTGTTGCTTCCTGACTTCAGGCTAAAGACCCCATTATAGTAGTAAAACTGATTTATGCTAAGAAGTACAAAAGAGAAACATAAGAAGAATTGTATGCTCCTTGTGATTCAATGTCTTCCAGGTTTTACACTGCTGATATATTATGTTTTGTTGCTTCCAATTTCTTAGGTTTCGTATCTTTTGTTTCTGTGCTCAACTGTAGGGAACACGTCTTCTCCGGGAATAAGCCAATGAATTTTAAAGCAAAATCAAAGAGGAAGGAATTTATTATTTATATTGTGTTCCTTACTCGGAGCCTTACATAGTACTTTTTCAATTGCAGTTTTGTTATTGGTGATATTCTGAATTATTAGTGGCATTTTCACCTAGGTTTTTTTTTTAAGTAGCAAGCGTAAATAGAATATATTGGCCTTGTTTGAATGTTATGATAGCCATGGTCTATTGCTACAGAAGTGAGCAACATCAAACCTTGGGCTCATGCGCTCCCTTCTCTGTTGCCATGAAGAGGAGCTAGGAGGCTGTTGCTTCCATCCTAGACTCTACTAGCTGAATTGAAATGCTAATGCAGGGATGAGGAACACGTAACCCAACTCCTACCATCCCCAACCAGCATGGTCAGTGGCAATGGACAATGGGAACTGTAGTCACACAATATCTGGAAAGCCACAGGTTCCCACACCTTTGTTTTAATGCCCAAATGGTGGTTAGCCTTAAGTTACTATGGTTGGTTGGGGCAAGTTAGCTTCATGTCAGTCTTTATAAAACTGGCTTTTTTTTTTCAACTAACCAGCAAAGCTAGAAAAATGGAGTTTCCTACTAACATAATGGAGAGAGCATGTCTCTGAGCAGATCTCTTGGCATCTTCCACTCTCTGAATGGGGAAGCTATGCTGACATGTGAAACAAAAATAAAATTATTTTCTGTCTTACAGTTTTATTTTTAGCTCTACCATGATTTGAATTATAAAAGGGGTTTACCAGTATTTTAGAAGGTGCTGTTGTGTTATGTTTGTAGTGCTGTGTTGTGAATTTGAAGGCAGCCCTGTTTAGGGAAGTTTTTAATGACTGATGTTTTAATGTATTTTAAATCTTTTGTTGGAAGCTGCCCAGAGTGGCTGGGGAAACCCAGTCAGATGGGCAGGTAGAAATAAATTATTATTACTATTATTACTATTATTATTATTATTATTATTATTACTACTACTACTTGTGGTATAAAGTTCTGCCTCCTGGGATTTTTGAGGTCACAGTCACTATTGCACTGGTGGTGGTACAGCAGAGGATGAATTCCAAGCAGGATGCTGCTTATTGTTGCTCTGTAAGAGAAATTCTACTACTTTGTAGAAAATCTTCTATTGGTCAGAATAATAGCAATCCTTGTGTTTCTAAACTTGGATTTCCTTTGCAGGACAATAGCCTGTTTGAGCTCCACTCAGCTAAGAAAAATCAGTGATGGGTCTCAGCAGAATATTTTTAGTATGCCCACAGGTTCAAGGAAATACAGTGTATTATAAGGATTTCTGCTTGCACAATGGGACTTTCCTCTCCCTCCTATGCATGCCCTGTGTCTTCCCTGAATCTTCTCCAGAGGGTTGGGGGAATCCCTAGAAGAACAGACTTTCTAAGGGGAAGTGGGGGGAATAGAGGGAGGAAACATTCTGTAGTGCAGGCTGGAATCCTTGCGCTGATGGAATGTTCACTTAGCCCTAGGTTGGATTCCACAGATCCTAGTTGAACTGTAAAATAATTGGTTCCGATAGGGGCCTGAAAAAGAAATTTGAATTACTGGCTCAGTCTGCTGCAGAAAGAGCTTTTAAGCTATCTGCTTTGTGAGACTTTAATCTGTGTGATATCAGCTACCAGGCCACCTGGCACATAACGCTGTGATTGGATGAGTCAAATGCACACAAGTTGCGATCCTACCATACAATAAAATACAAAATATAAGAAATGAAAGAAGCAATAAAAATCAATTAAAAATTGCATGTAACACTGCACAGTACAACTGCTACAATGGGCAGGAAAAAAATGGTTGGGTGGTCCTCCATGATCCTCAGCAATTTTCAAGCGGTCCATGGACCACTAGTCTATTGGATTACTGCAAAGATTTCTGAGTTACTGGTCACACAGAACTTGATCCTCCTGGAGAAGAGTTTGAAATTTATGTTCATTGATAAACCAGTCAGACTCAAACCTGGCATGTTTAACCATTGTTTGATTTAAACCAGGCTCTCTGCTTTGTCTTCTTCTTTGGTGATCACTCTTAGCTGAGTAAGATTGTCTTCCATGAACACGGTCTTAACAGTGAGTCCATAAGTGACTGTGGAGGCCAATTCTGGATCCACAAGTCCTTCCACAGTGGGGACATAGGTTTCCGGGCGGGAGTTAATCATGGTGAGGGTTTGCCAAGCGTGCCTTCCTCTTAGCACGCTTTCCCTTTTGTCCTGAGTTTGAGCGTCTTCAATATCCACGACACCTTTGGTAAATGCTGTTCTCCAATTGGAGCGCTTGCAGGCCAGTGTTTCCCAGTTGTCTGTGTTTATGCTACAATTTTTTAGATTTGCCTTGAGAGAGTCTTTAAAACTCTTTTGTTGACAACCCTCATTACACTTTCCATTACGCTTACCATTTTTAAGTTCAGAATAGAGTAGTTGCTTTGGTAGATGATAATCAGTCATCTGAACAACATGACCAGTCCAACGAAGTTGATGTTGAAGAATCATTGCTTCGACACTGGTGGTCTTTGCTTCTTCCAGTACACTGGCATTAGTTCGCCTATCTTCCCAAGTGATGCGTACAATTTTTTTGGAGACACGGTTGATGGAATCTTTCAAGAAGTTGGAGATGGCGTTTATAAGTGGTCCATGTTTTACACACGTACAGTAATGTTGATAGTACAGTGGCTTTGTAGACAAGCATTTTGGTTTACCTGCAAATGTCCCTGTCCTCAAACACTCTGCACTTCATTCGGGAGAAAGCTGCACTAGCAGAGCCCAGGTGATGCTGGATTTTGGCATCAATGTTGGCTCTTATGGAAAGATAACTGCCCACGTAGGAGAAGTGATTGACACTTTCCAATGTTACACCATTGAGTTGGATTTGTGGCGCTGCAGAAGGGTTATTTTGTGCTTGTTGGTGCAGCACTTTGTGTTTTTGTTGTTGTTGTTGATGTTGAGCAATTGGCCAAGCTTTTCATACGCTTCTGCGAAGATATTTAGGATGGTTTCAAGGTCATCCTCTGAGTGTTCACACACTACGTTGTCATCAGAATACTGAAGCTCTATGATGGAAGTTACAGAGAACCTTAGTAAAGTAAGGCAAGGTTCTCTGTTTTGTATTTAATGCTGAGCCAAGCTTCTTTGAAAGAGAAGGTTAAAACAGGAATGGGATGAGGAAGCACATGAGTCTAACACATCTCTTGCCCTTGTGCTAAACCGTTAGAGCTGTGCTCAAGCACAGCTAATATTTCATTGCCTGACTAGTTTGGCTTTTGTTGGCAAGATTCTGCTTCTACTAGTGGAAAACTTTTATAACTGTTTTTTGTTTACTCTACTTGTTTTTTGTTGAGGCATCTGTCTCTCTGCAGTGCTAGTGTAGCACCACAATTGTGATAATACACAGCAGCCATAGTTCTTGGTATATTCATTTTAACTTCCTCAATGCACAGCACATCTTAGGATCAAGTTGTAAGAAGTGTAAAAGAGAACGTGTTATTGATAGATTTAATTAAATGATTAGTGACAGGACAAAGTTTCTTTTTCATTTTTCTCCAGACAGCATGGACTGAATACTTTGCTATTATCTTGAGAATAACAGTCAGTTATGACATAAATTAATGCTAATGTTATATCTTGACAACTTCTGCTTTGGAAGTTTGTGCAAGATATTTATAACTATGGTTGAAAGAGATGTTATCAAGTTGTCTTGGACTAAATAAGTGAGGTTGTTGGGTTTTTTTTTGTTTTTTTTGCTCTGAACAGATATTAATTTCACTTCAAGAAAATTTAAAGATATAAATATATGGAATCAATTGCAGTAATGATAGACATTCTATAACTGTGCTTTTACAGCTGAATTCATTTAAAACAGTTCTAAAATTGTACTTGAAATCTTGCATATGCCAATAAATAATTGGGTAATTTATAGGAAAGAAGAATGTAGGAGTTATTCATGTTAGGTTTTTTATTCGCATGGGAAAAGGATGAAGGCCCTGATCCAGTTCTTGCTGTGGATAACTAGTTGCATGTATTAATTGGTGACGGGATGAGGATATATGCACCCCAGTGTACCTCAAAAGATACCTGTGTGTTAATCTCCCATTGTTGGTTTGGGGCATGAGTATTTTTGTTAACCGTAATACATTTTTGAGTGTTTGTCACAAAAGGGCAATGTAATATACTGAAATCAAATTAAATCTTTTGAAGGCATACACCAGGACACACTGAATGTTGTTTAACCCCCCTGAGATACAATCCCCCTTTAATTTTGGTGAGTGTAAATCTATATTCTGTTTATTTTTTTGGAAATAGTGATAATTATTAAAAGAGAAGAAGGATGCAAAGTTTTTAGAAGTAGCATTATTTTGACATCCCTTTGGAAACAAAATCAGTTGCTGAAGTAGGGCTCTTTCGGACATCATCATTATGGCTGGCTAAACCATGGCTTAGCTGGCAAGGATACTGGTTCCGGTTAGCTTAAACTATAGTCTCCTGTTAAGGAATTGCTCAGGGTTTGAAACTGTAATTGATACATCGGACTAATGCTTTTTGCAGGAGCCAAACGTTTATAATATTATAAAAGATGGTTTATTTCCATGAAATAATGCTTTGATACAATGCAGACTAGTTCTATTTTGAGTTGTACAGCACTTACTGAACTGTATATAGTAATTGGCGCTAGTGAGGAGAATATGTTTTAATGACTGTGCTTCTGAATAAGACATCTTACAATTTGAATATTTTGTGTACTGGAAAATAATCTTCCAAAGTACTGTTATTTATTTAAATAATTTCCAAAATGCCTTCCAGTAAAACTGCCAGGTTAGCACACAGTCCGAATTGGAGTAGTCAATGTAGTGCCCTACATATATTGGACAATAGCTCCCATCATCTCTGACCATTGGCCATGCAGGCTGGGGCCGATGGGAGCTGGGAGTCCAGCAACATCTGGAGAGCATCATGTTGGCTGTCCTTGGGGTAAATCAACAGTTACAGTAGAAGCTCTAAAAGGGCAACCAGTAAAAAACAGTACATCCATCCAAACACCATTGAAACCTGTTATAAAACATGCAGGGGGAATCTTTTAAATGTCTTTGCCCTTTCCTGAAAAGTTACAGGCAAGAACATTTGACAGCCAGTAGATTCTCTAGGGAGGGCACCATGATTGAAAAGGTCCACTGGCTGCCAATTAGTTTCTAGGTCTAATTCAAAATGCTGGTTTTGACTTATAAAGCCTTAAACAGCCCAAGACCACAATACCACAAGGACTGCCTTGTTCTCATTTTGCGTAAATGTTAGTCCTGGACATAGTCTAGGGCAGGGATGGCCTTCTGGACGTTGTTGGACCCCAAATCCTATAAGCTACTGTTTGTGGCGAAAGCTTATGCAAGTTTAAAAGAATATGCATTTCTGCGATTTCTGTGTTTTCAATGTTTTTCTGCCCCTCTTGCAAAAGTGCTTCATGATAATTGTCAGTACTGTATTAATAGGAGGCGATTTGCTTCCGGGTGCTGCTATGTAAGATAGGTTAATGGTTAGAGTTACCAAGATCTCCATTATGATCTGTTGGTATTGCTGGTTCTCTTCAGGCATCCCATTACAAGTGATGGAGAATAGAGGGAACAAGTGTGTTAGCTCTGTCACCTGCCTGTTTCTTTTTCCGTCACTTTCCAACCCAGAGTTCTAAAATATGCTGGTCACCTCCACAAATGCAAAACGCCCCCGCCCCCACCTGCCAACAGTGTCCTTCCACAAGTTGGAAGGTGGTGGCACCAAGTGTTTACTTTCCCCTGCATGGAACACCTGAAGAGTGTTTTTCTTCTTATCTGACTGATGAATAACGATACGGTCACATAATTTTGTTCTGCTTCTTAAATTACGGTAAGCAAGAATGGGGACTTCCATTTTGCACCAGCCCGGATAGTGAATCTTCTAAAGCAGTGCCTTCTGTCATACACCCCAAGGGCTTTAAACAGGTCCAGGCTTTCTAAATAATTATTTAAATTCAGCTTGTGCTGTGAACTATAGGGAGTCATACCATACATGCGGGATTCCCAAATGCATGACTGGCTGGGGGCGGAGGAGAATGAAGTTTCATATTTAAAGACCCTTCTGCCAATATGGTACCCTACAGATATTGCTGGACTGCAGTTCTGATCATCCCTGATCACTGGCAATGCTGGATGGGGCTGGTGAGAGCTGTAGTCCCAACAACATCTGGACAACAGCATTTTGGTTATTTCAGCTCTAATGAGTCTGTATGTAGGAGAAAACCCTGCAATTTATTATTTTGTTCCATTCACTGTATGTCTTCTGCAAATACTCTGCACAAATGCCTTTTTGCCTGTTTATACGTTATCTGTCAAAGAAACCAGGACATAACCAACACGTGCATTAGGTATTAAACTTTTAATGTGTTTTCTCAACCTATAAAACCGTTTATACAACTCACGACTTGTCATATAGGTATGGAAAAAATACACCTGGTGTTGCCAATAGAACACTTTCTCCTTTCAGCTGTCATTACTCTAATAGACGTCTACCACGGTAATACTGAATAATGAGTTTTAAATTTTTGAAAGATTTATTTGAATCCCTTTATAGGTTTTTTTTTTTTAACTTCTAACTTTTTCCATACTTGCAGCATTCTTTTGAGTTCAGTGAGAGTGCCATGTGTGGAGACATTGCAGGGCTAATACCTTAAAGGGGACAGAGAATACTCTTTTTGAGGCATTGCTAAGAGGGCCTTAAATGCTAGTCAGGACTATGCTAAAACTGCTGGTGTTGCAGAGCTGGATGAAAAGCTGGACTTTGGGGTCCAGAGCTCTCAGGCTCAGGGGAGGAACATTTGGAAAGCTGAATGTGTCTTTTCCTGCATTACATTTTACTTGTAATTAGTATCTATCCCTAATAACTTAGATCTATGTTTGTGGTCCCCCATGGTTCAGATGCATGCCTGAACCGATCCTCTGGAATGCCCTTCCTTGCTAAAATTCAGGTGCTTGACAAAGTCTTTCCAATTTCAGTAGGCATTTTAAGCTGGTTTCTTCCCCTTTCTCTGAGGAATTTAAATTTTTCTTACTCTCTGTATAGTTTTTTTTTTATGCACGCTGCTTAGAAATTCTGAATAGTAAGATGTGTACAAATACCTGGAATGAATAAATTGTTTTGATTTTTTATGAATTCATTGTTAGCCACTTTGAGTAGAAAAGTGGGATGTAATTATTTTTATAAAAACTTTTCAGCCACTTGAGAATTATTGTCTCCTTTTTTCCCCTTTCATGAATAGCGGATGATCATATGACTGTTCATATAAAACATGTTAAGGGGGAAATATTCATATTTAAATAGGTACTAGGACATCTTCCCAGTGGGTCATGATTTCATCCATATGTTGCAAAGGAATGCACATTTTACAGGAAAATGTGAAACCCAGTGAAGGGGGAAAGGGAGAGGTTCTGCATCCTATTCTTGTTGCTGAATTTGACGTAGGCGCATGCATACCAAGGGCTAAAAAATAAGTAAAAATCCAGTATGGTTTACATATGGATTAGGATTAATGAAAGTTTTGGGCTTTTTTTTTTGCTTTTTTTTAAAGAAGCTTTGGCTTTGATGGAGTTGTAGTAAATCATTTACTGTGTTTCCACATTCAAGATTGGGGTACATGGTAAGGGCATTCTGTAAAGACCTTTTTTAATTGTTCTATGTAGCAGTTATTATCCCATGGTAAGC